>CM049857.1:10149367-10749367 GCA_027422415.1 Schizothorax lantsangensis
ATATGTGTAGACCTTCTTTATCAATAAACAGGATTACCTTAAGCTTGCATCAATTAATTGATATCTTAATTCAGCTTTTATTCTTTATTGTACAGCAAATACAGAAATAACTAAAAGTTGAGACATCGCAACAAAGAGACAATAAAAAGAACCTTATCAGCAGATCTCAGACATACTCTTGTGAAAATGGATCATTGGTTTGCATTATATGAATGATATGAACATATGAACAAACATGACAGTTAACAGCATTTGGGTGGGTGAAACATTGGCTTAGGGTAACATGAAATATGTTAGCATAATACAGACTGCTCACAAAAATTTATTCAAATAGCTTTTACAATTTTCAGTCTATTTTTTTTTTTTTTTTTTCAGTGTATTTGTTTGTCTTGGGGTCAGTAATTAAGAACACAATACAAACTGCAAATCGCTGCTGTTCACCAACACACATTAAGCTTCAAATGCCCAAATGTTAGGAATGTAGCAGAGTGAATTTAACTATTTTCTATACACTTTAATTTTCCATATAATGAATCTAAAAACATTTTTGAAAAAATATATTTAATTTTTCATATAGGTAATTTAATTCCTAATGATGGAAGAACACAAACAATCATTACCAACGTTTTGAAATGTTCTTTCTAATTGGCACAATTCTGTTTTTAAGCAGTTTTTGAATTAATACTCTGATTTCAGCTGTGTTTAAAACATAAATAATGGGATTTAACATTGGTGGAAGAGACAATGAAAGAGATGCACTGATGATTCTGGCATTGGGAGTGAGAGAAGCAATTGATAAAGCAATGGCAAGGCATATGATAGGAAGAAAGAAAGATACGACCAACAAAAGGTGAGAAACACAGGTCTTCAGTGCTTTTAAACGTGCTTCCCAAGTTGTAATTTTACTTAAGGCAAAAAAAATGCCCAAATATGAAAGGCCTATAATGAGCAATGGTGCAACAAGGAACAAAGCTACGATGAGGTTTGTTATGAATATATGAATGCTGTTGTCATTGCATGCCATCCTCAACAATGCTGAATAATCACAATAATAACTCTCTACCACATTAGATTTACAGAATGAAAGTTGTGTTATCAAAGACGCTGACAGGGCCACCACAGAAGTGTTAAATGCCCATATTACTATAAACACTAAAGACATGACAGTATTATTCACTATTGCATGATATCTTAATGGCAAGCAAATTGCAATGTATCGATCAAGTGCCAGAACAACAAGAGTGGCACTTTCGAGCATAACAAATAGGTTCACAAAAAACGTGTTTACCAAGCAAGCATTGTAGGACATGTACTGTGAGTCAGAAAAAAAAATCTTCATCGTGTTTGGAATCCATGCATTAGATTCACCAAGGTCAGCCAAGGCCAAGTTAAACAAACCAATGTATTTTGGACTGTGCAGACTTCGTTCCAGAGCAATAACTAGGAGGACTGCAGAGTTCCCAATTACAGCAATAAAATATGTGACACATAAAAAAATATAGTAATAACTGCTGTATGGTATACCTGAAAGTCCAGTGATGAAAAAGTATTCTGGATGAACAATGGACATATTCTGGACAAAACTTGCATTTAAAGAACTCATGGCAGCTTTGTGCTTGATGTTTTGAACAAGCTGAAAATAGAAATTACCATGAAGACGTAAACAAAATTTAGGGAATTCACAAAATTGTCATCTTACTTTTCTAACAACTATTTTCAAATGTTGAAAGTATACATACGTGAAGTTTCTGCATAATATTTCAATCACAAACCTGTATACATGAAGTTTTAGAGCCAAAGCACACAATGACTGTGAAAGTCTGAACGCTTATGAGCTGCTTTGAATATTACTCAGCTGTAAATGCTCGTCCTATTCTCTTATGTTACAAAGATCATTGGACATTTGCGTCGTTGAATCCAAAAATATCTTCTGATTCATCTCTTGAGAGATTTCAGACAACACAATGATGCAATACTATGCTGAAGTAAATGTTCTGGCCACTGCTTTAGTTTTGATAGATTTTTTTTCACTAGTCTGCAAACAGGCCACAGTATTGCCTTTTGTGTTCTCATTAATGAACATTATATTACAGTAACTCAAGGATATAGTTAATGTTAAGTCTATAATGTGACACTAGCAACTCAAGTCAAGTCAAGTTGAGCTTTATTGTCATTCCGCTACATGTGGGGACATACAGTGGAACGAAATGTCGTGCCTCACAGGTCCATGGTGCTACATAAATACAGACATACAACAATGAAGTAAAACACTATAAACCTATACACAACTAACCTACTGACAGATTTTGACTAAGTATACTATATATAAATGTTTACCCTATACAACTAAAGATAAAAGATAAAAAATACAAATTATACAAACTATGCGAATGCTTCACATAAATACTGTACATGTGCAGATAGAAACATTGTGAGTCAGCAGCTGGCTGGGGAACAGTACAAGATGATTTGTAGTAGTGCATGAGCATGTAAACATACATATATTGCTGAGTCTTTTGTGGAATTGTGTACACATAGCAGTGTTAGGAAAAGTGTCTAGTGCATAGAGGAGAGTGTGTTACTACAGGTGGTTTGTACAGGCCCACTCACCTGTGTGTAGCACACTTGAGTTTCACAAAAAAGTTCACAGTTTTTTCTTTGGTGTGGTAAGGTTGGGGGGTGTTTGGAGGGGGGGGGGTCCATGTTTCAGGAGGTAGGGGTTTGCATGGGGTTTCAGAGGGGGGCGGGGTGATCTGAGTTCAGGGCTCTCACAGCCTGGGGGAAAAAGCTGTTGAGCAGTCTGGCGGAGCGGGCTCTGATGCTCCGGTACCGTCTTCCTGATGGTAGGAGCTGGAAGAGGCTGTGGGAGCGGTGGGTGGGGTCCTTCACGATGCTGTTGGTTTTGCTGGAGCATCGTGCAAGGAAAATGTCCAGGATGGATGGGAGAGGGGCACCGATGATCTTTGCAGCCATGTTCACTGTCCGCTGGAGGGTCTTGCAGTCAGAAGTACTGCAGTTCCCGTACCAGACAGTGATGCAGCTGGTCAGCACACTCTCAATGGTGCCCCTGTAGAATGTGGTGAGGATGGGTGGTGGGAGACTTGCTCTTTTCAGCCGGCGGAGAAAGTGTAGGAGCTGTTGTGCCTTCTTGGAGAGTGACATGGTGTTGGTGGTCCAGGTGAGATCCTCCGTGATGTGCACCCCCAGGAATTTAGTGCTGCTGACTCTCTCCACAGTCGAGCTGTCGATGGTCAGTGGGGGGTGGTCAGTGGAGTTCCTCCTCCTGAAGTCCAACACAACCTCCTTTGTCTTCTCCACATTGAGGGACAGATTGTTAGCGCCACACCATTCAGCCAGCTGTGCCACTTCCTCTCTGTAGTGTGTTTCATCGTTGTTGCTGATGAGACCTACCACTGTTGTGTCATCAGCGAACTTGATGATGTGGTTGGAGCTGAACTTGGCAGTGCAGTCGTGGGTCAGCAGCGTGAAGAGCAGCGGGCTGAGCACACAGCCTTGTGGGGCACCTGTGCTCAGTGTGGTAGTGCTCGAGGTGTTATGGCCGACACGGACTGACTGAGGTCTTCCGGTTAAGAAGTCCAGGATCCAATTACAGAGGGAATTGTTAAGGCCCAGCAGGTTTAGTTTATTTATGAGCTGTTGTGGGATTATTGTGTTGAATGCCGAGCTGAAGTCAATGAACAGCATTCTAACATAGGAGTCTTTGTTTTCTAGGTGGGTAAGAGCCAGGTGGAGGGTGGAGGAAATTGCATCGTCCGTAGAGCGGTTTGGACGGTATGCAAACTGGAGCGGATCGAGTGTGTTGGGGAGGCTGTTTTTGATTTTTTGCATGACTAACCTCTCAAAGCCCTTCATCATGATTGGAGTCAGTGCTATGGGACAGTAGTCGTTTAAACAGGACACATGTGATTTCTTTGGTACCGGTATGATTGTTGTGGATTTTAGACATGTGGGGACGACTGCCTGGCTCAGCGAGGTGTTGAAGATATCTGTTGGGACATCCGTCAGCTGTGCAGCACAGTCTTTCAGTACACGGCCAGGTATGTTGTCAGGACCCGCAGCCTTTCGTGGGTTAATCCTGGATAGGGTCTTCCTTACGTCGGCTGCAGACAGACAGAGCGCCTGGTCGTTGGGAGGTGTGGGTAGTTTTTTTTGTGCAGGTGTGTCGTTCTGCATTTCAAACCGTGAATAAAAGTGGTTGAGTGTATCGTGGAGGGATGGATCATCATCACAGGCCTGTGGCGGGGGCATGTAGTCAGTGATGGTCTGAATGGCTTGCCACAGGCTCCGTGTGTCTCTGCTGTCCGTGAAGTGATTGTTGATTTTTTGAGCATGTGACCGTTTTGCATTTTTGATGCCACAGGACAGATTGGCTCTTGCTGTTTTGAGGGCTGCTTTATCTCCTGATCTGAGTGCTTCATCTCTGGTCTTTAGCAGCCCACGAACCTCTGCTGTCATCCACGGCTTTTGGTTTGCACGTGTGGTGATGGTCTTAGTGACTGTCACATCCATGCACTTTTTGATGCAAGCAGTCACAGTTTCAGTGTAGTCCTGCAGGTCTGTGTGGTTGTTGTAGGTGGCCGCCTCTTTAAACTTGTTCCAGTCTGTGCACTGAAAGCAGTCCTGTAGTGTGGAAATAGCATTCTCTGGCCAAATTGTGATGAGTTTTTGAACCGGCAAAAAGCTGCAGTACAACTTACCGTATTGACCTGAATATAAGAAGACCCTGATTATAAGACGACCCCCCTTTTCAAGATGTACCTTTTGGAAAAAGGCTTTTTGAAAACCAAATTTTGTGTTTTTTCCTATTACATTTTTTCCTATTTAAATTTGTTTTGAAAGCATGGTAAATATTGGTCAAATGTACCACCTATCACAGTTTAAAATATACACTTTTTGATAAACCATAAAAATAACAGGTAGCCCATCTGAATTATATAACAATTAGGCTATCCATCTCATAGTAGCCTAGCAAAATGTGATTAACAGTAGAAGTGAAATCTTATTGTAGTCTTCAAATCTGTGTACTGTCTTACATTTTAAAATCACTTACAGAGGAAGTTTGGTACCATCAGGCAAACATGACAGTCACGACTCATGCCACTGCAAGCTTTTCTTTTGTTTTCACTTGCGATCTTCTAACATTACAACACACAGTACATTACGTATTTCTTGGCACACTCGTTTTACGAGTATTTGGCACCAAATATTGTTGTGGGTGTATTATTGACATGTCAAAGTCTAGACCCCGAATATAAGACAACCACGTTATTTTAGATGCATTTCCAAGAAAACAAAACATTGTCTTAAATTCGGGTCAATACGATACTAATTTGTCCACACATTGGGCTTTACAGCAAGTAGTGGAAATGGCCTTCCTTGAGTGCTCGATATACGCAGAACTGCTACAATAATAGCGCAGTAAGAGAAAACAATGAAGGCCAGAGGACTGAGCAACACAACCATAGCAAATGCAAAGGCTGGAAATAGGAAGGGAACATGAGTCAACGTGTGACAGTTAAGGTTACCTCACGTGGAACATGTACAAGCATGTGGCGAAGCTGGCAGGAAATCATAACAGAGTCCAGAGTAAAAGGAAGGAGCCCTAAATAGTTCTCCCCATTAAAGCTGATAATAACAATAATCTACTGCAGCCCAGCAAAAGCAAAAAGCTGTGTCTGTAGAGTTGCTTCTGTAAGGAAAAAGTCCTTAGATACCTCTTTGTTCAGAACAGTATTTTCACTTGTAAGTGTTTGCAGAAGACTTGTCTTATGTCGAGAACTTGTATTTTAGCAGCACATGATTGAAGGTTATCTTGATGCAAACATGCAAAATATGTGCAAATCACACTAAAAATAGCAAAGTTACTGTATGCTATAATATAATCCTTCTCATTGTGACCTACATTATACATAACACTAATACTGAGTCCTAACATCAGACAAAGTGCTTGTTTGGATGTTGTGTGAATTCAAAAGTGTGTCTCTTGTTGATGGAGAGTTTAAGCACACAAAGCTACTGAAAGATTAGCTGGTTCAAAAAGATAGTAAATTCTTCATCCTTCCTCGTGAAATTTATGGAGATGGAGCAGTAAGAAGTTTACTTGATCTGTCACATTCCAGTCCTGTGATTTCACAGTTCTCAGTGTGTTTATATCTGACATGACAATGACAGTGACACACAAAACATACATTTAAGACAAAATGTTTACAAAAGTACAGCTATTGACAGTCTTATAAATAAATAATTAAATAAATAAAGGTGCAAATGATGTTGCTTCCGCTGGGATGTTTCATACAGATTGTTTTAAACATATACTGATCCTTTCAGACTGTCAAATTTTGTGGATAAAACTGATGACCTGCAACATCTAATTATTTTGTTTTTGTTGTTTCTTCTAATGTATGACTGCTGTAAAAAATACAGTTGGGACAGAAACTTTTATCCTTTTGAGCACGTCTTTTGTTCTTAAACAGTAAATGAGGGGGTTGATCATGGGTGGAAACAGACTATACAGCATAATAATGACAAATCGCAAATCATTGCTGAAGTTGATACCAATGTTGCTAGACAAATAAATAAAACACCTGGGTAGAAAATAGAGAGCAATTATGATGAGCTGAGGACTGCAGGTGGAGAAAGTCTTCAGCCTTCCTTGAGTGCTCGATATACGCAGAACTGCTACAATAATAGCGCAGTAAGAGAAAACAATGAAGGCCAGAGGACTGAGCAACACAACCATAGCAAATGCAAAGGCTGGAACACCGTACAGTGCCCTGTTAGTGCATGCAAGCGATGTGATAGAAATGTGATCACAGTAACAGTGTATAATTGTGTTTCCTGCACAGTAAGGCAGAGGGTAAGCCCTTATTGCCATCATTAAAGGGCACGCGTGTGTTAGCACCCATGCAGCCAGACAAAGACAGAAAATGTTTAACTTTGTGACTATATTACAACCCCAAATCAGAAAAAGTTGGGACAGTATGGAAAACGCAAATAAAAAAAGAAAGTAGTGATTTCTAAATTTACTTTGACTTGTATTTCATTGCAGACAATATGAACACAAAATATTTCATGTTTTGTCTGGTCAACTTCATGTCATTTGTAAATATACATCCTTTCCTGTCATTCAGACCTGCAACACATTCCAAAAAAAGTTGGGACAGGAGCAATTTAGGGCTAGTAATGAGGTAAATTGGTTAAATAATGATGTGATTTGAAACAGGTGATGTCAACAGGTGATTGTAATTATGATTTGGTACAAAAGCAGCATCCAAGAAAGGTCTAGTCCTTTAGGAGCAAAGATGGGCCGAGGATCGCCAGTTTGCCAACAAATACGTGAGAAAATTATTGAAATGTTTAAAAACAATGTTCCTCAAAAAAGATAGGAAGAGATTTGGATATTTCACCTTCAACAGTGCATAACATAATTAAAAGATTCAAGGAATCTGGAGGAATTTCAGTGCGTAAAGGACAAGGGCGCAAGCCTAAGCTGAACAACCGTGATCTCCGATCCCTCAGGCGGCACTGCATCAAGAATCGTCATTCATCTATAAGCGATATCACCATATGGGCTCAGGACTACTTTGGCAAACCTTTGTCAAGTACCACAATACGTAGTTACATCCACAAATGCCAGTTAAAACTGTACTGTGCCAAAAGGAAGCCCTATGTTAACAGTGTCCAGAAGCGGCGTCGACTTCTCTGGGCTCGGAGGCATCTGGGATGGACCATCACACAGTGGAAACGTGTACTGTGGTCAGATGAATCAGTATTTCAGGTATTTTTTGGGAGGAATGGACGCCGTGTGCTCCAGACCAAAGAAGAAAAGGATCATCCAGACTGTTACCAGCAACAAGTCCAAAAGCCAGGGTCTGTCATGGTATGGGGTTGTGTCAGTGCCCTTGGCAAAGGTAACTTGCACTTCTGTGATGGCACCATTAATGCTGAAAAGTACATAGAGATTTTGGAGCACAATATGCTGCCTTCAAGAAGACATCTTTTCCAGGGACGTCCGTGCATATTTCAACAAGACAATGCAAAACCACATTCTGCACACATTACAAAGTCCTGGCTGCGGAGGAAGGGGGTACGGGTACTTGACTGGCCTGCCTGCAGTCCCGACCTGTCTCCAATAGAGAATGTGTGGCGCATTTTGAAGCGCAAAATGCGACAACGAAGACCCCGTACTGTTGCCCACCTTAAGACTTGTTTGCAGGAAGAATGGGACAAAATTACACCTGAAACACTTCATCACTTGGTGTCTTCAGTCCCTAAACGTCTTTTAAGTGTTGTGAAAAGGAATGGCAACATTACAAAGTGGTAAATGCTTTACTGTCCCAACTTTTTTTGGAATGTGTTGCAGGTCTGAATGACAGGAAAGGATGTATATTTACAAATGACATGAAGTTGACCAGACAAAACATGAAATATTTTGTGTTCATATTGTCTGCAATGAAATACAAGTTAAAGTAAATTTAGAAATCACTACTTTCTTTTTTTATTTGCGTTTTCCATACTGTCCCAACTTTTTCTGATTTGGGGTTGTAGGATATCTTAGGGGATTACAGATGGCTACATACCTATCATATGCCATTATTGCCAGGATAGCAGAACTGACTGAACCAAAATAGTGCACAAAATACATTTGAATGAAGCAACCAGTGAATGAAATACTACCTGCTTGGAACCAGTATCTAGCAATAATCTTGGGTAAGGTAGTGGTGCTGAATAATAAATCACTTACAACCAGGTTTAAGATGATATAATACATAGGTTTATGAAGGCATTTTTCTAGAGTAAAAAGTGCTATAAAAATTCCATTCCCCACTAAGATGCACACATAGACAAAAAGCAGCAGAGCAGCAACTGCACCATATTTTTCTTGCTGAAGCCCAGGAAAACCAACGATATAAATATCCTTAAAGGGATAGTTCACTTTGAAATTAAAATTTGGTATCTATCAGCTTACCCCAAGGGCATCCAAGATGTAGGTGTCTTTTTTTCTTCAGTAGATCCAATTTTGATGTTTTTAGGTCAAACCGTTCTAGTCTGTCAGTCATATAATGGCAGGTATAGGTCACTGTCTCTATAAGAGGGAAAAAGAACATGCACAGAGAAATCCAAATTAAACAATTCCCCATCGTAACTACACATTGATGGCCTAAGACATGAAACAAGCGGTTTGTGTGAGAAAACGAACAGTATTTATATTGTTTTTTACCTCTTGTACACAACCATGGCCAAGTGATCTGAGTGCACACACATCCGGTGCACACACATTCACATGGGGCGTCGGCGTCAATGCTTGACGGAGGGCGTGTCTGAAGCGTGGTGCTGATGCGCCGTCATAGTTACAACAACCAATCACATACTTCTCTGGTGTTGCATGAACGGGATTGGGTATTTGCATGAGGGAGTAAGCTAGCCTAATCTTTATTATCCTCGCAGCGCGTAAGTTATGATGCGTTATGAAATTATTGCGGGGCAAATAAATTATAATATTAATTTAATAATAAAAGTAACTTAATAATAACAGGCCTAATAATAAGAAGGATATAACAGGCCTGCATTAATTGAAAATGCCAAATTAGATATAACTAAAGTGTATACAATTATTTTATCAAGAAATGTCATGTTAGTGATTTTTTTTATTTTATTTGTTAATTCATTATTTAAATTAATAGGCCTACAAATTAGGAAACAGGTGCAGTTAATCGCAGGCGTCAGTCACAAAAAAAAATAAAAGGCTAATCTTTGTGAGGATGATTGGCAACAGCTGGTCTTAAATTCTTTAGACACCACACACCAAACGACTTTAAAAACACAGACTGAGCTCAAATGACACTCATAATCAGACTGACAGTAGGCCTGTAGTGTGTTCCCGGCTTCATAGAATGAAACGGTTCTCGTGTGGAACTGAAAAATCTTACCGTTACTTGCGGACTGATGGACGGGCTCTCTCCCTCGTGAGTGCGAGTTTTTAAAAGTCTTTTTTTACAGAATTATGCATTGCTGCTGTTTTTTTTTTACATTTTCTAACAGCTGCAAATTACAGGCCAACTGAATGGGTGAACACACAAATTTACATGCAAGACAAGCCTGAAACAGCCTGGATAACAATTGGCGAACACTGCTGTCAATCAAACTCATCAAGAATTATGCAAAAGCACATTTTATTTATTTTTATTATTTGAGATGTTATAATAGTTCTCTAATTGTGCTAAAAATAGATTATTATTAACTATTTGTATAATTGTACAATTATATTTGTATAATAAACTGGGGGGGGGCTTTCATCAGAGTGGGCAGGCCTGTGCCCGTCAGGCCCGTCCACTGCCTACACCCCTGATTCATTGTCATGTGCGCTCGTTCCTGTTGGTGTCGTTAATCTGGCAACCTGCCTGTGAGTCAAGTCTGAGGAGGAAGGGCCGGGTGAAAAAAAACCTCTCCAATATTTTGAATTTGGACTGCAATCCTACATACAGCACCCTTAATGTACTAAGGCAGCGATGCTAAAAGACATGCAGGTGAGCCATGAATATTAACGTGACATGTTTAAACGTTAAGCGTTTCCTCCCTTTAGAAAATTGTAATGTAGAAAGCGCTTATGGATTAAGACAGTGATGGGGCGGGGCCGAGAGCCGTGGGAACAGAGCGAGGCCGGTGGAGTTAATGATAATGAACGACACCTGCGCCACTCACCGGTCTCGAGTCCCACGGAGGAGCTCCGGAAGGATAAAAGGAGGAGCGATGACAGTGGAAGACCAGAGAGGACCAGGCCTGGACTTTATTTTGTGTTTTGTGTGCGGTAGTCGTCCGTGAGGGGCTACCGCTTTACTGTTGTGTTTATTTATTTTATTAAACTTGATTGAATGTTCGCCAGTTCCCGCCTCCTCCTTCCCATTCTACGAACTGTGTTACAGGGCTCATCTGTTTTTCTGCACATATTTAGTGGTGGGCAGAGCGAGTCTTCGTGAAACACTGAAGCAGTCGAAGCAAATGTGTCGAGGCTTCGAAACATTTTGACACCCGTCTCTATGGTGACACCTAGTGGTCATTTTCAAGCATTGCTCTGAAACAGCGTTGACAAAGAAAGAGTTGAGCAAATTGACGAATTATAATGTATGCTGTGTTACTTGGATCCACCAAGTGATTTGGGGGAGTGGTTAGTGTGCTTGATTGGAATGCTGACTCCTTGGGTTCGAATCCTGGGTGAAGTCATTTTCACAAAATTATAATAAACAATTAAAATGTGTTTTTATTCTGTTCTTGTAAAGTGTTGAAACATCGGTCTGACGTCTGAATGAACTCTTTGTGAATAAATAAGTGTTATTTTGGTAATGAAAAATACACAATAAAATACATCAAGCCACAATGTCTTACTTTATTTTTATATATAAAGATTTTTTTAAAACAAATATGAATTGTTCTGCTGTTGATGGACTTAGCTTACTTCTTTTTTTACATATAATTTCTCCAGCCTCACAAAAACCCACGAAGTGAAGATGCGTTAACTCATCTTAAGTTATAGCTGCGTTATACTTTGTGGGAGTTAGGTTGAGACCATAGACCAGGCATCCTCAAATCTGGCCCACTCCTGCAGAGTTTGATTAGTAACCCTAATCAAACACACCTGAGCATGCTAATCAGAGTCTTCAAGATCATTAGAAAATCACAGGTAGGTGAGTTTGATCAGGGTTGGAACTAAACTCTGTGGCAGATTGGCCCTCCATGGAAAGATTTGAGGAACCCTGCCATAGACTGTAAAATACAGGTTGAGACGGTTGTGCAATTTTGTGATTTGTTCCCGACCCTGTCAATCAAACGCAGAATCGGCAGGTATGCCACGTCTCGAAACACTTGTGACATGCCCCGATGCTTCGAATCACCATAGTCACGTGAGACATGGGTGTTTCGAATCACGCTTCGGAGCAGTGTTTCGAAACATCTGCGCTTCGGGATCTCGACACCGTGTCGAAACGTCAGTTTCGCGTCAGCCATCCCTACACATATTATGATTTATTAGTAAGGTGTGTACAGAATGTGGTCTTTTATTATCACTGTCTCGGTGCATTAAGCATGTTCTTATGAGAGGAAAATGCTTAACGTAAATAAACACGTTGCGTTCACATTTTGAGCTTATATGTGTGTCTGCACATAGTATATGCTTTACAAATTTGTCTTTATCACTGTCTTGGTACATTAAGCCACTTTAAGCATTTTAGAAAGTCCCCTGTTCAAATTCTGCTAATTCACAAGCCGAGTGACAGTCATACTCGCTAACAAGGTCACGTTAATTATAGGGATGGGACGATACACCTACCTCTCGATTCGATACTATTTTTTTAAGAATTTCGATTCTACAAGTATTGCGATTCGATATTGCTATGTGTTGCAAATTTTGTTTTTGTTTTTAACTCTAGACCTAGGGAAAAAGTTCCATGATACACTTAATATACAGACTGTCACAATTAAAAAAAACACACATCTTAGCAGTAGGGCTGGGATGATACGCTAATCTGCCGATTCAATACTATCCCGATACTTGTGTGCCGATTCAATATATATTGCAATAATTGAGTATTGCGATTATATAACTATTGCGATTCGATATTACAATTTATTGTGATTTTTGTTTGCTTATTAAAGACTAGACAATGGAAAATACTTGATTATACCCTTAAAAGAGACTGTATATGATGAGTCATATTAACAAAAACAAAGCATCACCTCTTTCTGAACTTTTATTTTTTACTTTTAAGTGTTTATTTAAAGTACCTTGAACCTTTCAAGTACCAAAACCCTGAACTTGCACATGAATATAATAGTCAAATGTTCAACAAAACGGTCAAGGGGGTCTTTTTACAGCCAGTCGAGGCAGATACGGACACGGAACACCGGACGCTGTCCCGGGGACCGTGACATGACGTATGTCAATTTCGGGGCGATCGGACCTTTCTGTCTCATTATCCACAAAACACCTGAAAATTAATGGGATAAGTTGCACGCGTCATCGGCTCCCGTTCGGCCCCTGGGGGTCCTAGGGGCCCAAAACTTCACGTGCTGGTAGCCTAAAGGCCCCCGAATACCATATTGAGAGGACAAGCGGCTAGCCCGAACGCAAAGTAGTTTGTGCACATTTGTCAAAAATCTCTCACACAGACCCCTTCCTCACATATCCTTCGAGACCCTCTTGAATGAACTTAAGTGCCTTGATGTGAAACGTTTTCTGAACTGTAGAAACACATGCTTAGAAGTAATCTAGAATTCCGAAACTCTGGCCCCATCATTTCATTCTTCCGGTTCAAAAAGAAAAGTTGAGCCTACGTCATGAAAAGTGACGTATATGCGTTAATCTGGAGTGGTGATTGGCTGCCATGGCTAATGAGTACACATCTACATCATCAGTTTTCCGAGATATTCTCAGTATTCATGAGAATGAACTCTTACCATCCAATCACTGCACTGTATTATGCATGAGGTCGTCTTACAGCGGAGCATTCAAATCTCATGAAAGACCTTCGCGCTGTCAGTTCATTTCTGTGAACATGACCATAACAATATTTAATATGACAACACGTGGAGCGTGCATGAGAGAGCGGTTTCTGCGCGTAACGCCGCGATGGGTTAACACTCACTGCACGTGTCATAGTTCATATCCGGACGGGAGCAAGCGTGTTTCAAATGTTTGTGAGCATATTTCATATTCTCACGTGCTCCTAACATGAACCAGCACAGTCGTGTTCGCGCACATATCATGTCTTCTTCAAATTAAATATGCGCAAATAAAGGTGCTGATACAGCGGTACGTCTGATCATGAACACGAAGAACTGCTCCATTATGAATGTCCCAGCAGGCACCAGACGTCTATGTAACGTCAGATTGACGTTGGACATGACGTCAGACAGACGTTGCATTTTAGTTGAAAATGAAAATCGGGTTGACGTCAATATTTGACGTCAATTTGACGTTAACTTAACGTTGGATTTTGGTTACACAACCTAAAAACAACAAAATCTCAACGTCAACTGACATCGGTATTGGACATCAATTTAACATTGACATTAGACGTTGGATTTACATTGAATTTTGGTCACCCGACATCACAACCAAGATATAACCAAATATATATAACATGTGCCTGTTGTGTGCCTGCTGGGTACGGAGCTGTCTTAACCACTGGAAGCATAAATTAAACAGGAAGTGTTTGTCTGAACTCAAATGGTTGTTTCAGAGTACGCAAATATCTTTGCGAGAGAACGCAAAGTTTCTCGAGGGAACGCAAATATCTTTGCAAGAGAATGCAATTATCTTTGCGAGAGAACACAAAAGTTTTGAGAGGGAAAGCAAAATATTTGAAAAAATATTCACCCAAAATTTTTCCCACCACCATGTCCCTTAAGGGGCTCCGTATATTTTCAACATTTTATTTCCTGTAGCTTTCCTGTAGCTCAAATGGTAGAGCATGGTGCTAGCAACGCCAAGATCATGGGTTCAATTCCCAGGGAAAGCAAGAGCTGAACAAATGTAAAAGTGTAACTTGAATGCAATGTAAGTCGCTTTGGATAAAAGCGTCTGCTAAATGTATTTCAACATTTTTGGTGAAATTGAACAAGTTTAAAATCTTGAGGTTTTATTTTTTTATTATTGCTTGGCCCTAATCCTCTTCCATAATATTTAAATTCAGTAGATATTTTATGACAGTCATATCAGGTACTTGCCTAAAAAGACAGGTTTATGATGTGTGTAGTAATAGATCACACTAATATTATGTTACTTTTAGCCTTACCCTGGAGTTAGTTCACTCTCTGTCTATGCAGCTATATGTGTGGTCAAGCCTTGCAATGCCTGAATAGAGTAAAGATACAAATTCCTTTGAATTTTCCATCTTTTACTTTTCCAGCTTCTAGGCTAGCTTTCTGCAATAGTGATGCCACGTGCATGTATTGATTGGATGATTGGATTGTTAGATTTCTAATCAGTAGGGGTCGAGACCAGGGGCATCACAAAGGAGGCAAAAGTGCACGGGGCCCAGAAGCTTAGAGGGGCCTGCAGCAATGCCACAACAACTTGATCTTGAATGCTATCTTTGGATTCCTGTGTCCATTTGTGGATCGGTTGTGCTAGTAGTGGTTTTGCTTATGACACAGTAAAAAAAGTTGAGTTAAAACATGACAATGCCTATTTAGGCTATAGGGGCCTAGCTGAATAGCATTGCATGATACAGTATTGTTAATAATGAATCATGACATTTGGATTGTTCCTGTTGTTATTCCAACAGTCTCTCCCCGAAAATGACCCAGCTCAGTGTCATTGTGTTATTTGCAACTTATTCTCTTATTCATGTATCAATTTATCTAGTAAAACTGATACTTTGCAGTGCTACTTTTAGAGAGGTTGCCCCTAAATAAATGAGATAATAACAAAAATTAAGATTTTATATGTGTAGACCTTCTTTATCAATAAACAGGATTACCTTAAGCTTGCATCAATTAATTGATATCTTAATTCAGCTTTTATTCTTTATTGTACAGCAAATACAGAAATAACTAAAAGTTGAGTCATCGCAACAAAGAGACAATAAAAATAACCTTATCAGCAGATCTCAGACATACTCTTGTGAAAATGGATCATTGGTTTGCATTATATGAATGATATGAACATATGAACAAACATGACAGTTAACAGCATTTGGGTGGGTGAAACCTTAGGGTAACATGAAATATGTTAGCATAATACAGACTGCTCACAAAAATGTATTCAAATAGCTTTTAGAATTTTCAGTCTATTTTGTTAATTTTGTTTCAGTCTATTTGTGTTGTCTTGGGGTCAGTAATTAAGAACACAGTACAAACTGCATATCGCTGCTGTTCACCAACACACATTAAGCTTCAAATTCCCAAATGTTAGGAATGTAGCAGAGTGAATTTAACTATTTTCTATACACTTTAATTTTCCATATAATGAATCTAAAAACATTTATGAAAAAATATATTTAATTTTTCATATAGGTAATTTAATTCCTAATGATGGAAGAACACAAACAATCATTACCATCGTTTTGAAATGTTCTTTCTATTTGGCACAATTCTGTTTTTAAGCAGTTTTTTAATTAAGACTCTGATTTCAGCTGTGTTTAAAACATAAATAATGGGATTTAACATTGGTGGAAGAGACAATGAAAGAGATGCACTGATGATTCTGGCATTGAGAGTGAGAGAAGTAATTAATGAAGCAATGGAAATGCATATGACAGGAAGAAAGAAAGATGCGACCAACAAAATGTGAGAAACACAGGTCTTCAGTGCTTTTAAACGTGCTTCCCAAGTTGTAATTTTACTTAAGGCAAAAAAAATGCCCAAATATGACAGGACTATAATGAACAATGGTGCAACAAGGAACAAAGCTACGATGATGTTTGTTATGAATATATTAATGCTGCTGTCATTGCATGCCATCCCCAACACTACTCCATAATCACAAAAATAACTCTCTACCACATTAGATTTACAGAATGAAAGTCGTGTTATCAAAGACGCTGCCAGGGCCACCAGAGAAGTGTTAAATGCCCATATTACTACAAACACTAAAGACATGACAGTATTATTCACTATGGCATGATATCTTAATGGCAAACAAATTGCAATGTAGCGATCAAGTGCCAGAACAACAAGAGTGGCACTTTGCAGAGTAACAAAGAGGTTCACAAAAAACATGTTAGCCAAGCAAGCATTGTAGGACATGTACTGTGAGTCAGAAAAAAAAATCTTCATCGTGTTAGGAATCCATGCATTAGATTCACCAAGGTCAGCCAAGGCCAAGTTAAACAAACCAATGTATTTTGGACTGTGCAGACTTCGTTCCAGAGCAATAACTAGGAGGACTGCAGAGTTCCCAATTACAGCAATGAAATATGTGACACATAAAAAAATATAGTAATAACTGCTGTATGGTATACCTGAAAGTCCAGTGATGAAAAAGTATTCTGGATGAACAATGGACATATTCTGGACAAAACTTGCATTTAAAGAACTCATGGCAGCTTTGTGCTTGATGTTTTGAACAAGCTGAAAATAGAAATTACCATGAAGACATAAACAAAATTTAGGGAATTCACAAAATTGTCATCTTACTTTTCTAACAACTATTTTCAAATGTTGAAAGTATACATATGTAAAGTTTCGGCATAATATTTCATTCGCAAACCTGTATACATGAAGTTTTAGAGCCAGAGCACACAATGACTGTGAAAGTCTGAATGCTTATGAGCTGCTTTGAATATTACTCAGCTGTAAATGCTCGTCCTTATTCTCTTATGTTACAAAAGATCATTGGACATTTGCGTCATTGAATCCAAAAATATCTTCTGATTCATCTCTTGAGAGATTTCAGACAACACAATGATGTAATACTATGCTGAAGTAAATGTTCTGGCCAATGCTTTAGTTTTGATAGATTTTGTTTTTCACTAGTCTGCAAACAGGCCACAGTATTACCCTTTGTGTTCTCATTAATGAACATTACATTACAGTAACTCAAGGATATAGTTAATTTTAAGTCTATAATGTGACACTAGCAACTGCAGTACAACTTACCGTATTGACCCGAATATAAGATGACCCTGATTATAAGACGACCCCCATTTTCAAGATGTACCTTTTGGAAAAAAGGCTTTTTGAAAACCAAATCTTGTGTTTTTTCTTAAATTATTTTCATATTGCATATTTTTCCTATTTAAATTTTTGTTTTGAAAGTATGGTAAATATTGGTAAAATGTACCACCAATCACAGTTTAAAATATACACTTTTGATAAACCATAAAAATAACAGGTAGCCCATCTGAATTATATAACGATTAGGCTATCCATCTCATAGTAGCCTAGCAAAATGTCATTAACAGTAGAAGTGAAATCTTATTGTAGTCTTCAAATCTGCGTATTGTCTTACATTTTAAAATCACCAGTGGTGGACGAAGTACACAAATCAAGTACTTGAGTAAAAGTACAGATACGTATTATAAAATATTACTCCAGTAAAAGTACTGCTTTTTCAATTTTACTCGAGTGAAAGTGCAAAAGTACTCGATTTTTTATGTACTTAAGTAAAAAAAGTACTGATAGATAGATTTATTTTGCAATTTTATATAGACTACTTAATACAATTTTATATTAGCACATATTTTTATAATCCTACTGCTCAAAATACCTGAGATTAGGAAAATATAATTATATTTTCATAATGATTTTTTTTCTTCTCAAACCTTGTCTGTGGTGTAAAAATACCTCTGGCCAAATGCCCCCAGAGGGCATCACTTCCCACTTATATAATTACTGTAGTTACCATGTTCTGAACATCACATCCTTTCTTTTTCCATCAGATGTAATCTATAGGTGGGTGAATAAAAATATTTGGACTTTATATCTAAAAAATTCCTCAACTTAGCACCAGCAAGCTTGTTAGCTAGACAGTTAGCATCAGCTAACAATATTTACTTATTTTCAGTATGGTTATGAATAAACATTCATAATCTGTCTACTCGGCTAGTTGATCTAAACAATATATGTATAGTGTTGATAAACAATATAAAAACAGACGTCACATAGGTCTAAATGCGTAGCATTTTAATAAAACTGCTAGCATTACAGCAGCGGGGAATATGAACGTGCATGAGATATTTTATTTAATCTGTGTCATTTTAATGTTTCGTTTTTTTGACCTAAAACATAGACACTGACATTGATCTGTCTGCATTAAAGCATTTCAGTGGGCTTAAATAGATCACCCTTTACAGCAGATTTAGTTCACAAACAACTGACAGTTTTGACATAAATATGATTTTCAGTTACAATAATTAATCCTAAAATTCGACATTAGTAATTACTTTTCGCAGCATCAGTTGCGCGTGCGCGCTCACAAGATCTCCCGGTTCTTTACTTGTGAGTTCAGTTCACTGGAGACTCACTCTTAACGGTTCATTTGAATCAGTGAGTTGTCGACTCCAGAACAGCTGCAATCGGATCATTCTTATTCGTGAATGAATCGTTTGTTGCGATTTGCGAACGGTTGGATTTAACATGTTCATTGAAAAGAATCAGTTTGTTCATGAATCATACACCGCTTCTGCGTCTCGGAGCATGTGATGTTATAAGGAGTAACTATGTTTTATGAAATGTAGTGAAGTAAAAAGTACGATCTTATGCTTTGGAATGTAGTGAAGTAAAAGTAAAAGTTACTCAAAATAAAACTACTCCAGTAAAGTACAGATACTTGAAAAATGTAAAGCTACTTCACTGACCACCACTGAAAATCACTTACAGAGGATGTTTGGTACCAACAGGCTAACATGACAGTCACGACTCATGCCACTGCAAGCTTTTCTTTTTGTTTTGTTTTCACTTGCGATCTTCTAACATTACAACACACACACAGTAAGTTACATTACTTCTTGGCACATTCGTTTTACGCGTATTTGGCGGCAAATATTGTTGTGGGTGTATTATTGACATGTCAAAGTCTAGACCCTGAATATAAGACGATCACATTATTTTAGATGCATTTCCAAGAAAAAAAAAACATTGTCTTATATTCGGGTCAATACGATAGGCCTACTAGTTTGTCCACACATTAGGCTTTACAGCAAGTGGTGGAAATGGCTGAGATCCTCTGAGGGGTCAATTGTAATGATCAGTCCACTGGAGGCGAGCGTAGTGAGCACACAAGTTCAGTTTTATTTAACAGAGTGAAATCCAAAATCCAAACATACAAACGAAGACTTGACTTGAACAGACTTGACTTGGCATGACCAGACTAGACTCAACGACAAGCAGGTTGCAACCACTGTTGCCAACTCCCGCGAGACAAATAAGCAACCGCAGCTTCAAAAACAAGCCCAAAACAAGCCCAATATTTTTTTTTATGATTTATTATCATCAATATTATTTATTAACAATTATTTATAACTAATAAATGAGCCTGCAACATATTAAACCGAAACCACTCTTTTATCTGAAAAGCAAAAACAGAAGCTATTTTACAAAAATCAGCAAACTGCAACAAAAGTGGGAACAAAACTCATCTCCAATCACCTGTGAGCAGAATAGGATTGGAGAGATGGAAAAGGAGAAAAACACAAGAGCTTCAAAGGAGAGCTGTAACATAGCCACATATTTATAGCCTAAAATATATAGGGGCCATTCTATGGAAATGTCCATTTTTCTGTCCCTAGCCTTTACAGAAATATTACACTTGGTTACAATTTTTTATATTTTAAAATTAAACAATTTTCATTATTTGAACAATTACACCCTCTTGAGCCATCAATGTGGCAATATTTGTTTTTAATTAATTATAACGAATTCCAAGCACCACAACACTGCTTGTCCCCACAGCCATGTACAGAGGGAAAGTGCTTTATTTTGAGGTCAAAAACAGGTTTTTCTACCATTTAAAATAAAATAATGTATACATAACTGTATACATAACTATCAAATAAATGACATAAAAAAACAAAATGCCAAATAAATATTATAGACAAATATATAAAAAAATATTATATTAAATTATATATTAAATTATAATATATATTATATTAAAAAAGAAAATATATTATAATATTACTAAAAAAATATTACAAATCATTATAAAATCATTAAGCTGTCATTTATGTGTATTCATGAAGTCAAAAGGTAATCTAATAATGTGGTCTAAGTTTAAATGTTAAAAAAAGAAATACATTTTAAGACATCTTGCCATACCAGGCTATTCGAACCAAATGTATTTACTCTTAGTATTAGGACATGGCTACTTGTTTTTTTATTACAGCCCGTGATAATGAATACATTACAAAAACATTGTAAAAAATTAGGCTAAAGGAAAGTCACCCCACTCCTCTACGTCTACTTCTATCATCGCTTGGATTACAGCGTCACGCGCCTTCTTTTTGAATGTGATTTTTCTCCAATGAGGGGGCGGAACATATGGCAAATTACGCTACGGCACTTATATTATTGCACTGGTTGGCTATTAACTGCAAGCAGACAGAGTGTCAATCGATGCATTGGAGAATATGGCGAACATAAATAAAGAAACGAAGTCGCTTGTCAGATTTCCCTAACAAGCAACCATATTTTTTTAAATAAGCCCAAAAAACCGCAACCCGCGACCAGGGATTTTTTCCCGCAACTTTACAAAAAAAGAAGCCCAAAGTCGTGTATAATACGCTGACTTGGCAACTGTGGTTGCAACATCAATACACGACGAGAGACAATAAGCTTGTTCGAGATGAACTACACTAGCCTGCCACCGGCTGGCGAGAGTAGCCGCTTGCAGTCGGGGCAGAATTAAAAGCAGAGCCGTCAAGTCGATCACTTTCTGCTCATGGTAGTGACGCTCGCACGGTGTTTGCGCACTCTATCACAGGAAGTGAAATAAATTCAATCATGAATCATGAGCAACAGAAACACTTTTTATACACTGCTTAATACAGCCCCATCTGTTCATGAATAAAGTTCGACATAAACATACTACTATTTAAATACCAATAAAGTGGGGGTATATGCTTATAGTGTGACCAGTGTGACACAGAAAAAAAGCTAGTTATAAAACACAGATTTGTGAGCATTATTGGAATTTAAAAGTTAAAATAAACACTAACACACGTATCACAGAATCTTCTCAGCCTTAAAGGGATACAGCCTGACCGGAAACAAACAATCTACCTATTAGATTGTGTTTTATTAACATCAACACCTACCCCAAACATTAACTACCCTTACAATAATGCTGTTGTACAGATTTGTGATGCAATGCTGCAGCGCCTGACCTAGGCGGCTGGTCTCGTTTTGCTCTCGTGGTACTTTGATGCACATGTGATCGTAAGGCGGCTGTAGCGCCGATCAAAGTCGGACAAATGTTCTAACCAGAATGCATTGCTTTTGTCAGGTGGCAGCCGAACTTTGCGGTGCCGCATGAGGTCGAACAAGCCTAGTGGCAACATAATAGGCTTGTTCGAGATGAACTATACTAGCCTGCCACTGGCTGGCGAGAATAGCCGCTTGCAGTCGGGGCGGAATTAAAAGAGGAGATGTCAAGCCGGACACTTTTTGCTCCCGGTAGTGATGCTCTCACGGTGTTTGCATGCTCTTATCACAGATAAAGTGAATTAAATGCAATTTCTGTCAAATACACAAACAAATTTATGAGCAACAGAAACACTTTTTATATAGGCTGCTTAATACAGCCATCTGTTCAAGAATAAACTTCAGCATAAACATATAGGCTACAATACCAATAACGTGGGGGTATATTATGCTTTTATCAGTGTTTTTGATAAAAAATTACTCAAGATAACAGTGCGACTACACTAAAAAAGCTTTTACTGTTATAAAAACATAGGTTTGTGAGCATTATTGGAATTGAATTGTTAGAATAAGCATGCAACACACGTCGTGCTCGTCATCACAGAATCTGACCAATGAGAATAAAGTGTTTCGTCATCCAGGATCTTGCAGCCGATTTTGAGCAACTGCAGTGCCTGACCTCGGCGGCTGGTCTCGTTTTGCTCTCGCGGTACTTTGATGACACATGTGATCGTAAGGCGGCTGCAGCACCGATCAAAGTCGGACAAATGTTCTAACCAGAATGCACTAGGGATGGCAGACGCGAAACTGACGTTTCGACACGGTGTCGAGATCCCGAAGTGCAGATGTTTCGAAACACTGCTCCGAAGCATGATTCGAAACACCCATGTCACGTGACTAAGGCGATTCGAAGCATCGGGGCGTGTCACAAGTGTTTCGAGACGTGGCATACCTGCCGATTCTGCGTTTGATTGACAGGGTCGGAAACAAATCACACAATTGCACATCTGTCTCAACCTAACTCCCACAAAGTATAAAAGTGGAGTTAACGCATCTTCACTTCGTGGGTTTTTGTGAGAGGAGAGAGATTTTGCGATATAGTGATATTTATAGTGTAATTTGGTTAATTATATTTAGGCTACATTAAAAGTTATTATTAAGATATTGATAGATAGGCTATAGACATTGACAGATAATTGTCCCTAGTGAGAGGATTTTTCAAAGGCTGGAGATATTCTATGTAAAAAAAGAAGTAGGCTAAGTCCATCAACAGCAGAAGAATTACATTTTTAAATAAAAATCTGTAGACTATATGTAAAAAAAAAAAAGTAAGACATTGTGGCTTGATGTATTTTATTGTCTATTTTTCATTACCAAAATAACACTTATTTATTCACAAAGAGTTCATTCAGATGTCAGACCGATGTTTCAACATTACAAGAACAGAACAATAAAAACACACATTTTAATTCTTTATTATAATTTTGTGAAGATGACTGCTTCACCCAGGATTCGAACCCAAAGAGACAGCATCCCAAATCACTTGGTGAATTGATTAACACAACATATGTTATAATTCGTCAAATCACTTAACTGTTTCTTTGTCAACGCTGTTTCAGAGCAATACTTGAAAATGACCACTAGGTGTCACTGTAGAGACAGGTGTCAAAATGTTTCGAAGCCTCGACACATTTGCTTCGACTGCTTCAGTGTTTCAGGAAGCCTCGCTCTGCCCACCACTAGAATGCACTGCTTTTGTCAGGCGGCAGACAATTCTTGCGGCGCCGCATGAAGTCGAACAAGCCTGATGGCTACTTATAGCAAACAATACAGGTCACATGACAAGAACCAACCAATGAGAGACAGGACACATGACTAAGACTACCAATCAGAACATGACACAATGAACAAGAGAACCAATAGCATGAATACATGAGGGCAAGGGAAGCATAACACAAACAGGGACCATGACTAAACTCCAAAATAAAAGACATGGAAACATGAACATCAAACAAAACCCAAAAACCCACGTTACATCAATTCAAATATGCATACCCCTATATAACAACCAGTGTTGGGCTCATTAGTAAAAAATATAATTTAATACTCTTTTCAAAAATTATTATTACTTCAAAAAAAAAGTACTACTGGCAGGGAGTGATCAGTACACTATTACTTTTCCATTACACCCCACAAAACTGGTAGGCCTAATTGTGTCCTTTTCTCCCCAAAATTCTGACTTCACATGTATGCCTCTTTGTGAATGTCAAGGTATGTTTACAAGAATACATCATATTTAGAAGTCAGAATCATCATCTATATTTATTTTCCACTAAATGATGTCATCTGATGGCCATTACGCAAGGCAAGGCAAGTTTATTTATATTGCACATTTCATACACAGTGGTAATTCAAACTGCTTTACATAAAAGGACATGAAATACTCATTAAAATAATAATAATCACAACAATAAAAACAAGGAATTAAAAACAAAATTATATAAAAATTGATTTAGTGGTTTTCAGACCTCCCTCTGTGAAATCTCCCTGTGATTTCACATCCGAGATTGCTGTTATGAAGATGATTGGCTGCATATACTTAACTCGTATCACATGATCATTATTCCCTCCCTATCTAGAGGATGAATATTGTATGACATTCTGCGTTCTGTCTCAGTAACACAATACTTGTGTCCCAATTCAGTATTTGCATCCTTTGATCCTTCCAAGGCCAAATGCATCACGGGAGTACAACCCTTTCTGAGAATGCAGCGCCTGAATTGGGAAACACCTTTATAAACAGAAAACAATGGACAATTTACTATCCCATGAGGCCATGGGAGAGGATTTGTGAATGGAAGTGAATAAGTGACACAACTGATGCTGGTAGGTCACATCATAATGACAACATGCGCTTTAACCCTCCGTGCGCCAGCTCGTTCACTTTCAGATCTTCCTGATTCACAGAGAAACCTTAAATATCCAGATACATATAAGACTAAAATCAATAGAATCTAAAAAGCTTGAATTTTACTTTTAAATGAACGAATTCAAATCAAAAACTAATATTTCTGATTATGTAATCCCTATGAAAGTAAAGCGAGACCAGTCTTTCCCGTATCAGAAAGCTTGACGTTTCTTTTTTTAAATGAACGAATTCAAATCGAAAACGAATATTCCTGATTAAGTAATCTGTATGAAACTAAAGAGAGGTAGTTTTTCCTGTATCTGAAAGACTGAAGTGTCCACTTTTAACTGAACGAATTAAAATCGAAAACGAATATTATCTGATTATGTAATTCGTATAAAACTGAGGTACAGTCTTTCCGTATCCATACCTGTCAACCCTCCCGTTTTTCCCGGGATTCTCCCGTATTTTACCATTCTATCCCGCTGTGATCCCGTTTAAATATTTTCCCGTATTTCTCCCGTATTTTTAATCTTGCTATAAAAATTAAAAAAATCCCACTGGGCGTATTTTATATGTTTGCTACATTCACCTCCGGTAAAACTCCCGTAATTTGTATGGCCCAAACCTCATTATATGAACAATCAAGTCAATATATTCCAAGGTTGTCCAGTTGCAGATATTGTATGAAAAGCATCCTTCTCACACAATCGACACATTCCCTCAACTTGGACACTTTACAACCCAGTGATGCTGTTGATATCTGTGCGCTATGCGCAGTAGTGATGTGCGGATGGAGGTTATATCCGCAGGCGCTGTGGATAATCCGCGGGTCGGGTAATAAAAAAATGCATTCTGATTATTTGCGGGTGACCCAGGGTGGATAAGATAAATCATTAATGATGCAAATATTAAAGGGATAGTTCACTTTGAAATTAAAATTTGGTATCTATCAGCTTACCCCAAGGGCATCCAAGATGTAGGTGTCTTTTTTTCTTCAGTAGATCCAATTTTGATGTTTTTAGGTCAAACCGTTCTAGTCTGTCAGTCATATAATGGCAGGTATAGGTCACTGTCTCTATAAGAGGGAAAAAGAACATGCACAGAGAAATCAAAATTAAACAATTCCCCATCGTAACTACACATTGATGGCCTAAGACACGAAACGAGCGGTTTGTGTGAGAAAACGAACAGTATTTATATCGTTTTTTACCTCTTGTACACAACCATGTCCAGTGATCTGAGTGCACACACATCCGGTGTGTGACGTGTGTGTGCGCGCGCTCTGGCTCGTCGGCGTCAACGCTTGACGGAGGGCGTGTCTGAAGCGTGGTGCTGCGCAACTTTTCATGCGTTCAACACCAGAGAAGTCTATGCCGCGTCAGCAACGCTTCAGACAAAGCGTTGATGCCGATGCACACACACGTGGATTGTGTGCAACTTGGACATGGTCAGCAATTAAATACTGTTTGCTCGTCGTGTCTTAGGCCATCAATGTGTAGTTACATGGGGAATTGTTTAATTTTGATTTCTCTGTGCAATAGAGACAGTGTTGACAGACTAGAACGGTTTGACCTAAAAACATTTGGATCTATGAAGAAAAAAGACACCTAATCTTGGAAAGCTGATAGATTTTTAATTTCAAAGTGATATCCCTTTAACAGTTGGGACAGTTTAAAAAAAGAAAGTAAAAATTTACTTTGACTAAAACAATATGGTTTTGTCTAAATGTCATAAATTCTATGCCCTTTCCAAAAAAAGTTGGGACTTTAGGGCAAATTAAATTTTTAATGATGTATCAGGTGATGTCAACAGGTAACTTAGATTTGGTACAATTCTGAAGCAAAGATAATAGTTTGCCAAGTGAGAAAATTACAATTTCCTCACTTGATATTTCACCTTCAACAGTATGAACATAATTAAAAGTTAAGGAATCTTTTCAGAAAGGACATCCTTTCCTGTCAAGTAATTAGATCCCTCAGGTGGCAAGAATAATCTATAAGCGATATCAACATATACTTTGATTTGTCAAGCAATGTAGTAACCACAAATGTAATTAAAAAGGAAGCCCTTACTGTTTCTGGGCTCGGAGGCAAGATAACTTGTACCCAATTTCAGGTATTTTTTGGGAGGAATGGACTGTGTCCAGACCAAAGAAGAAAAGGATGACTGATTCTGTCACATGCCCTCATACATTCTGTGACTTGCTTACATGAGATAGCACAATATTGCCTTCAAGAAGACATCTTTTCCACCCATGCAATTCCAAGACAATGAAATGTTACAAAGTCCTGGACGGTACTTGACTGGCCTGCCTGCAGTCCGAATAGAGAATGTGTGGCGCAAAGCGCAAAATGCGACAACGAAGACCCCGTGTTGCCCAAAACTTGTTTGCAAAAGACAAAATTACACCTGAAACACTTCAACTCTCATGTCTTTTATGTGTTGTGAAAAGGAATGGCAACCAAAGTGGTAAATACTGTCAACAATTAGGTCTGAATGACAGGAAAGGATAGACATGAACAGACAAAACATAAATATTTTGTGTTCATATTGTCTGCATGATTCAAAGTAAATTTAGAAATCACTGCGTTTTCCATACATTTTTCTGATTTGGGGTTGTAAAATATGAACGTGTTTTAAATATGGCATGCGATCCTGTGTGTGTGTGTGTGTTACGCTGCAAAAAGTCAGGTGCAGCGCTGCATTTTCCCCATAACAAGCACCCAAATTGTGTGCAGGATGTTAACATGTTATTTTTACATGCTTTTACAGGTTTTCTGAACAAAACTAAATGTTTGTTTAACTTTTCAGGTTCTATGGGGGTTTAAGTATTACATGTTTTAAAGCTAAAAGGCTAAACTGTTTGTGATAGCATTAGCTTTGAATAATTAAGTTACTTATTGAGTAACTCTTACAGACAGAGTTTAGTAAAGTAATTTAAATACAATATTGTTTGTAACTGAATTAATTACGTAACTGGTCTGCATTCAAGTTTGTCAACCCGAATTAGTTTACTGACTTTCAAATCTCATGAGCCCATGTTTTCACATTAGTGATAACATAACAAATATTTAAACTGTTTTTTACAATTGTTATTTTTACATAAATCTGCTCAATTTTACTAGGGTCCAAAATAGTTGGGATGGGGGCATCTTGCCTGAAGACGTCTGGGCATTGTTTCTGGAGTTTTGGTGTTGGAATTTGGTCAGCTGATATAGGTTTCTGCTGAAGAGTTTGTTGCATCTTTGACGTATTTTTCGTTTAATGATGCGGCAAATGTTCTCTATAATCTGGACTGCAGGCTGGCCAATTCAGCACCTGGACTCCTCTACTACGAAGCCATGCTGTTGTAATAGCTTCAGTATGTGGTTTTGCATTGTTCTGCTGATATACACGTCGTCTGAAGGGGAGCATATGTTGCTCTAAAACCTTTATATACCTTTCAGCATTCATAGTGCCTTACAAAACATGCAAGCTGCCCATACCGTATGCACTTATGCACCCCCTATACCATCAGAGATGCTGACTTTTGAACTGAACGCTGATGACACGCTGGAAGGTCTCCCTCTTCTTTAGCCCGGAGGACACTGCGTCCGTGATTTCCAACAAGAATGTCAAATTTGGACTCGTCTGACCATAGAACACTTTTCCACTTTGATACAGTACATTTTAAATGAGCCTTGGCCCACAGGACACGACGGCGCTTCTGGACCATGTTCACATATGGCTTCCTTTTTGCATTATAGAGCTTTAGTTGGCATCTGCAGATGGCACGCAGATTGTGTTTACCGACAGTGGTTTCTGGAAGTATTCCTGGGCCCATTTAGTAATGTCAATGACAGAATCATGCCGATGAGTGATGCAGTGTCGTCTGAGGGCCCGAAGACCATGGACCTCCAACAAAGGTCTTCGGCCTTGTCCCTTAGGCACAGATATTTCTCCAGTTTCTCTGAATCTTTGGATGATGTTATGCACTGTAGATGATGAGATTTGCAAAGCCTTTGCAATATTCCACTATCTTTTTACGCACACTTTCACAGATTGGAGAGCCTCTGTCCATCTTTACTTCTGAGAAACTCTGCCTCTCTAAGACATCCCTTTTATAGCTAATCATGTTACAGACCTGATGTCAATTAACTTAATTAGTTGCTAGATGTTCTCCCAGCTGAATCTTTTCAAAATGTCTTGCTTTTTCAGCCCTTTATTGCCCCCATGCCAACTTTGTTGAGACCTGTAGCAGGAAATGAGCTCATTTAGTGGATAAAAGTGTAAGATTTCTCTGTTTAAACATTTGTTATGTTCTCTATGTTCTATTGTGAATAAAATATTGGCTCATTTAATTTGAAAGTCTTTTAGTTTTAATTTTATTCAAATTTAAAAAAAAATCCCAACATTTCTGTAATTCGTATTGAGATAATACGCTCAAATGAACTGGACATATGTCCACTCAGATCACTCACTCGTCGAGATAATATGCTCAACATAGCACCAGATGGTTTCTATTCTCCATCTCTGGCAAAGTCCCTTTTTATATAGTCTTTGATCTCCAGTTCATTTGAGCGTATTATCTCAATTCCTTATGCCATTTCCCTCGAATTACCACATCATGATAAATTACTTAAAAATGACAACATTTATGTCCAGATGCACATTTTTCCAAGAATATATTAAACAATTCTGAGTATGGTTGAAGCATATTAAACGTAACACATAAACGTAATCCCGATAGAATAGGAGTAAAGCCATGAATCCGAGGGCGCATTATACAATGTACATTTACGCCATCATGTTAATAATGCAAAGGAGAGCAAGTAGAAAATACAATATTACTGTAGTAGTAGTAATGGGTAAATATCACTGTATGGTGCTTTTTGGTGTCCTGTACATAAATAACTAATTTGCCATAATAAATAAACATAAAAATGACTATGAGAGGGTGTGTTATATTAGACTAAGTTTTTATCAAAGTCAAGTCAAAGTCAAAGTCTGCTTTATTGTCAATTCTGCCACATGTACAGCACATACATACAGAGAATTGAAATTGCGTAACTCTCAGACCCTTGGTGCATAGCGTTAACATTAAACACTGACAGTAGATGTAAAAATACAGATAAATACAGTTTAAATATACAGGTGTATCTCAATAAATTAGAATGTCATGGAAAAGTCAATTTATTTCAGTAATTCAACTCAAATTGTGAAACTCGTGTATTAAATAAATTCAATGCACACAGACTGAAGTAGTTTAAGTCTTTGGTTCTTTTAATTGTGATGATTTAGGCTCACATTTAACAAAAACCCACAAATTCACTATCTCAACAAATTAGAATACTTCATAAGACCAATAAAAAAAACATTTTTAGTGAATTGTTGGCCTTCTGGAAAGTATGTTAATTTACTGTATATGTACTCAATACTTGGTAGGGTCTCCTTTTGCTTTAATTACTGCCTCAATTCGGCATGGCATGGAGGTGATCAGTTTGTGGCACTGCTGAGGTGGTATGGAAGCCCAGGTTTCTTTGACAGTGGCCTTCAGCTCATCTGCATTTTTCTCTTGTTTCTCATTTTCCTCTTGACAATACCCCATAGATTCTCTATGGGGTTCAGGTCTGGTGAGTTTGCTGGCCATTCAAGCACACCAACACCATGGTCATTTAACCAACTTTTGGTGCTTTTGGCAGTGTAGGCAGGTGCCAAATCCTGCTGGAAAATGAAATCAGCATCTTTAAAAAGCTGGTCAGCAGAAGGAAGCATGAAGTGCTCCAAAATTTCTTGGTAAACGGGTGCAGTGACATTGGTTTTCAAAAAACACAATGGACCAACACCAGCAGATGACATTGCACCCCAAATATCACAGATTGTGCTTAACACTGGACTTCATGCAACTTGGGCTATGAGCTTCTCCACCCTTCCTCCAGACTCTAGGACCTTGGTTTCCACATGAAATACAAAACTTGCTCTCATCTGAAAAGAGGACTTTGGACCAATGGGCAACAGTCCAGTTCTTCTTCTCCTTAGCCCAGGTAAGACGCCTCTGACGTTGTCTGTGGTTCAGGAGTGGCTTAACAAGAGGAATACGACAACTGTAGCCAAATTCCTTGACACGTCTGTGTGTGGTGGCTCTTGATGCCTTGACCCCAGCCTCAGTCCATTCCTTGTGAAGTTCACCCAAATTCTTGAATCGATTTTGCTTGACAATCCTCATAAGGCTGCGGTTCTCTCGGTTGGTTGTGCATCTTTTTCTTCCACACTTTTTCTTTTCCAGCTTCTTTGGCAATGAATGTCTGTGGCTTACCCTCCTTGTGAAGTGTGTCAATGATTGTCTTCTGGACAAATGTCAGATCAGTAGTCTTCCCCATGATTGTGTAGCCTAGTGAACCAAACTGAGAGACCATTTTGAAGGCTCAGAAAACCTTTGCAGGTGTTTTGAGTTGATTAGCTGATTGGCATGTCACCATATTCTAATTTGTTGAGATAGTGAATTGGTGGGTTTTTGTTAAATGTGAGCCTAAATCATCACAATTAAAAGAACCAAAGACTTAAACTACTTCAGTCTGTGTGCATTGAATTTATTTAATACACAAGTTTCACAATTTGAGTTGAATTACTGAAATAAATGAACTTTTCCACGACATTCGAATTTATTGAGATGCACCTGTATTGTCATACAAACTATACAGATATACAAATGAGGACATTGTAGAAAAAAAGAGATAGATAAAGTGGCATGAGGCACATGGAAGATAGAGTGCAAACCAGTTAAATAAACAAAACTGTGATACAATGAGTGTAGTGCAAAAAGCAATGCTGTAGTGTAGTTATAATGAGTGTAGTGCAAAAAGCAATGCTGGATGAGATAGTGATCAGTCCAATGCTGCACAAAGTGACTGGTGCGGGTCACAGTTTGTAAGTGTGTGTGTGTGTGGTGTGTGTGTGTGTGTAAGGTCCTGGGGATGTGTGTGTGTGTGTGTGTGTGTGTGTGTGTGTGTGGGGGGGGGGGGGGTCGGAGTTAAAAAACATACTAAATGTCAGAGTTCAGTGGTGCATGCTGTAAAAGTGTGTGTGGTGTGTGGTGTGTGTGGTGTGTGGTGTGTGTGTCAGAGTTCAGTGGTGCATGCGGTAAAAGAGGGGAGGGGGGGCAAGGTCGGGAGGGAGTTCAGCTTCCTGACAGCCTGATGGATGAAGCTGTCCTTCAGTCTGCTGGTCCTGGCCTGGAGACTCCGCAGTCTCCTCCCTGATGGCAGCAGGCTGAAGAAGCTGTGTGTTGGGTGGGTGGGATCACCTGCAATGCAGAGGGCTTTGCGGGTGAGACGGGTGTTGTAAATGTCCTGGAGGGAGGGGAGAGAGACACCAACGATCTTCTCAGCTGCTCTCACTATGCGTTGAAGTGACTTGCGGCAGGACGCGTTGCAAGCGTCATACCACACAGTGATGCAGCTAGTTAGAATGCTCTCGATGGTGCCTTTGTAGAAGGTGCACATGATGGGGGCCGGGGCTCTGGCTCTTCTCAGTTTGTGGAGGAAGTAGAGACGCTGCTGTGCTTTCTTGGCCAGTGCCGCAGTGTTGTTAGTCCAGGAGAGGTCCTCTGTGATGTGCACACCCAGGAACTTGGTGCTGCTCACTCTCTCCACAGTCACACCATTGATGGTCAGAGGAGCATGCTGAGTGTGCACTCTCCTGAAGTCAACAACAATCTCCTTCGTCTTCTCCACATTCAGAGAGAGATTGTTGTCACTGCACCGCCCGGCCAGGCGGCTCACCTCGCTCCTGTAGTTTGTCTCATCTCTGTTGCTAATGAGACCCACCACAGTCGTGTCATCCGCAAACTTGATGAAAAGGTTAGAGTTGTGTGACAGTGTGTAGTCGTGGGTCAGCAGAGTGAAGAGGAGGGGGCTCAGCACACATCCTTGGGGGGCCCCTGTGTTCAGTGTGATGGTGCTGGATGTGTTAATGCCGACCCGTACTGCCTGAGGTCTCCCAGTCAGGAAGTCCAACAGCCAGTTGCACAGAGAGGTGTTGAGCCCCAGCTGGACCAATTTGTGAGTGAGCTGTTGAGGGATGATTGTGTTGAATGTTGAACTGAAGTCTATGAACAGCATTCTGACAAACAAGTCTTTTTTGTCCAGATGTGTGAGGGCTGTGTGGAGGGCAGTGGCGATGGCGTCATCGGTCGAGCGGTTGGACCGATATGCAAACTGGAAGGGGTCCAGGAAGGGGGGAGGACAGACTTGATGTGGTGCATGACTAGTTGTTCAAAGCACTTCATGAGGATAGGAGTAAGTGCGACTGGACGGTAGTCATTGAAGAATCAGAATCAGAATAAGCTTTATTGGCCAGGTATGTTTACACATACGAGGAATTTGTTATAGTGACAAAGCTCCACAGTGCAACAGATTGACAGCAACAGGACACAGACAACAAAAGAACAATATACAAATATACAAATAGGCAATGTACAAAATAGCAAAAACACTATGCAATACAGACAATCATGTGTGTACAGGTCTGATGTGCAAATTTGAAATGAAAAAAAAAATAATATATATATAAAATATACATATTGATAAAAAATGTATAGCCTGAATGCACTGTAAGTCGCTTTGGATAAAAGCGTCTGCTAAATGCATAAATGTAAATGTAAATGTATATGTATGTGTGGTGAATAAATAATTGTATAATAGTGTTGTGTGTTCCACGTTTAATGTCAAGTGTTCATGAGATGGATTGCTTGGGGAAAGAAACTGTTCCTGTGTCTGGTTGTTCTGGTGCTCAGAGCTCTGTAGCATCGACCAGACGGTAACAGTTCAAAGAGGGAGTGTGCTGGATGTGAGGGGTCCAGAGTGATTTTGCCAGCCCTTTTGCTCACTCTGGATAAGTACAGTTCTTGGATAGTAGGGAGGGTTGTACCAATGATTCGCTCAGCATTCCGGACTACCCTCCGTAGTCTTCTGAGTTCAGATTTGGTAGCTGAGCTGAACCAGACAGTTATTGATGTGCAGAGGACGGATTCAATGATGGCAGAGCTCCTTTGGCAGGTTAAACTTCCTCAGCTGGCGAAGGAAGTACAACCTCTGCTGGGCCTTTCTCACAATAGAGTCAATGTGATTGTCCCACTTCAGGTCCTGGGAGATGGTGGTGCCCAGGAACCTGAATGACTCCACTACAGTCACAGTGCTGTTCATGATGGTGAGTGGGGGGAGAGCCGGGGGTTTTCTCCTGAAGTCCACGATCATCTCCACTGTTTTGAGCATGTTAAGCTCCAGGTTGTTAAGACGGCACCAGACAGCCAGCTCCTTAACCTCCTGTCTGTAGGCAGACTCGTCACCGTCCTGAATGAGGCCCATAAGTGTGGTGTCATCTGCAAACTTCAGGAGCTTGACAGAGGGGTCTTTAGATGTGCAGTCATTCGTGTAGAGAGAGAAGAGCAGTGGGAAAGAGAACACAACCCTGAGGAGCTCCAGTGCTGGTGGTGCGGGTGCTGGATGAGAATTTTCCCAGCCTCACAAGCTGCTGCCTGTCTGTCAGGAAGCTGGTGATCCACTGACAGACGGAGGTGGGTACAGAGAGCTGTGTCAGTTTATTCTGAAGGGTGTCCGGGATGATGGTGTTAAAAGCGGAGCTGAAGTCTACAAACAGGATCCTCACATAAGTCCTTGGTCTGTCCAGATGCTACAGGATGAAGTGCAGTCCCATGTTGACTGCATCATCCACAGACCTGTTTGCTCTGTCGGCAAACTGCAGGGGGTCCAGTAAGGGTCCAGTGGAGGCCTTCAGATAAGCCAAAACCAATCTTTCAAATGATTTCATGACCACAGACGTTAGAGCCACAGGTCTGTAGTCATTAAGTCCAGTAATTTTGGGTTTCTTTGGGACGGGGATGATGGTGGAGCATTTGAAGCATGAGGGGACTTCGCACAGCTCCAGTGATCTGTTGAAGATCTGTGTGAAGATGGGGGCCAGCTGGTCAGCACAGGTTTTAAGGCAGGCTGGTGACACACCGTCTGGGCCTGGTGCTTTCCTTCTTTTGTTCTTTATGAAGACCTGCCGCATGTCATCTTCACTTATTTTCAGTGCAGGTGTGGGGGAGAGGGGGGTTGCTGGAGGTGTTAATGGTTGTGTGGAGAGGTGTTCAGGGTGGGTGTGGGGTGTTTTTTTCAAACCTACAGCAAAAGTCATTCAAATCGTCTGCTAGTTGTTGATTCTCCACAGTGCTGGGGGATGGTGTCTTGTAATTTGTAAAGTCTTTCATACCTTTCCACACTGAAGCAGAATCACTGGAAGATAATTTGTTACTTAGCTTGCCAGAATAATTCCTCTTTGCCACTCTGATCTCCTTTTCCAGTGTGTATTTGGCCTGTTTATACAAGACTTTATCCCCCATCCTGTAAGCATTGTGGTGGGAGGAGCAAACGACAGACACAGTGGGTGTGGCGTCAGGCCTCGGAGAGGCTTTTATTAAACAGAAATAATAAAATAAAGTGTCCAAAGGGGATTAAGTGTCCAAAATAAACAGGGGATCTGGTGTCCTCGTCGTGCTGCGCGGGTTGTGAAGGAGGGGCAGTGTTCTGGAAGGAAGGAAGGGTCCAGGTAAGGGGCGGAGTCCGGTGGCCGCACGCGCTCCCCCTTGGGTCCGGGGCGCGAGGGCGGCGGCTTCTATCGGTGGCTTCGTCCTCCTTTGGGCCCGCGGCGCTTCCAGGGGTACGGCCCGGCATCCTGGCCCGTCAGCCGTCTCGCGGGTGCGGTCCTCCACGCTCGACGCTCCCTTCCTGGACCCACGAGGACACCAGCGTGCATGCACGGGGAAGAGACCGGTCTCCAGAGGAGAGGCGCACTCGGCATATAACAGCGGCGGTGATGAGGCTCCATTCACTTCAGGTGTGTGCCTCATCACACGCCGCCAGACCTGGCTGTTTCAGCACCCCTCCTCTCTCACACATCCACTCCCGTCGGGAGCCTGGTGAAGGGCGGCGATTAAGGGACGGGGAGTGCTGATAATTAGGGGGAGGCAGCCGACTCGTCACAGCATCTTATTTGGCCTGACGGAGCTGTCTAAGTTTTGCAGTGGACCGTGGTTTGTCGTTGTTGTAGGTTAAACGAGTCCTGGTAGGAATACACATATCTTCACAGAAACTGATATATGATGTTACAGTCTCTGTGAGCTCGTCCAGATCGTTTGCTGCAGCTTCGAAAACAGTCCAATCAGTGAGGTCAAAACAAGCTTTTAAATCTTGCTCTGCTTCATTAGTCCATCTTTTAACAGTTCTTAATACAGGTTTAACAGATTTTAATTTCTGCCTGTAGGTCGGTATGAGATGAGCCAAACAGTGATCAGATAGTCCTAAAGCCTCAAGGGACAGAGTGATATGCATCCTTTATCGCTGTGTAACAGTGATCCAATATATTACTGTCTCTGGTGGGACATGTGATGTGCTGTGGGCTGTCCTCTGATAAAGCGTGGGAGTTCGGCGGGATTGCCGCGAGTCCAACGGCCGCTCGTCTGTCAAGTTTCCTGTTCCTGTCCTTGTTTAGTTTGATTAGTTAATTCTTGTCCAGCTGTGTTTAATTTAGTTGCTCAGTTTCTTCCTGTGTATTTAAGTTCCTGTCTGTTCAGCGAGTTTCTGTAAAGTCTGATCTACTCGTTACGTTCCTTGTGTTCCTGTGTGTCTCAGCCCTGCCTTGTCTTGCCTGTTGGAATTTTATTAACACTGTTAACCCCGCACGAGAATGACGCCAGCGAACAGAAAGCTCTTTGTTGCACACGTCATTGTTTTCAAACAGATATAGAAACAGGACAAAATGAATCTTGACATATATCATTTTGAAGGTCTAAGCCTCAAGCATCGCGACGACAGCGTGTTTTTCGATAGAAAGCTTATACGGATATATTTGCTAAATTTGTGTAAGAGTACACATCTTCTTTAACAACATGTATAAAAAAACCGCAGTACATCTGTACACCACCTCTCATTGATGTAGAAGCACGTCCACTGCTGCCACGCGATTTTAGTCCAAAGAAACAACAAGTTGTAATTCTGGATCGTTATTCATTTGCGATCTGCTCTGATCAGTTGGAGAGTTATTGGAAGATGTAACGCGCTGTACGGTTATGGTGTCAACAAATTAGCCAGCGTCTTCCGGTGGTAAAAAAACAGCATGATTTTGTAGCAGGCAATGTCCCAAACAGAATTTGAGATCATCCAAAAAAAAAAGTCAAAGATACACGGAAGATTGTTTATTTGAAGTCTGGCGCTCCCTCGCGACGGCGCGTGACGCACCTGTCATCTGATGGGGGCGTAACTTAGCGATCCTTTTAGCACAAATAACTTTCTTTTTTTCTTCTTCAACAGTTTTCATATATGTTTGCGTGTTTTGTGGGTAGAGAGTGCCTGTATCTGTATGATTAACATCGTCTATGGCTGATAATCCGCCATGTAGCCCTCTGTTCATATCAGTTGAATGCAGTCTATATAAAAGGCCATTATAATGATTATTGACTATATTTGGGCGGCCATCTGTATGATTAGCATCTGTATGAATGATCGTCAGCAAGTGATTACTAATGTATGAGCAGGAGCATCTATCTGTATGTCAGGAAATCAGTATGTACCATCACTCAAAAATTATTATTGTATTTTTCTGTCTAAGTTTATTTTCTCAAATGATACGATCTAGTTATTTATTTTCTGTATACCAATTGTTTATAAAGACTTAGTGATTAGTTTCAATTCTTGGTAAAATTTTTCCTCAAACAGAGGGGGGGACTAGAAAAATGGCTGCATGAATCTCATTTTTCATGGTTCTTCTTCAGATTTGAAATATAAAACTCATGAGACATGTGACTTTCAACCATTACTTTTCTGGATGCTTCATGATTTCATGTATTTTTATATGAAATTAGAAAACAATTCAGTGTGGTACTTTTATCAAGGCACTTCAGTGTCTAGTTTTGAGCATTATCAACTCTGGATGATGGATAGTAAAGCCAAAGGGTACTCGTTTCAAAAGACGTTCCAAAATTGTGTTCCTGTGTGTCACACTGAAGTCAGGAGCCCTGTTACCATTTTAAGTTAGTCATTTTCAGCTGTTGGATTCCCAATATGGGGGTGCTGGTTAACAGGTTAAAGACTGTTATTTTGAGTTTATCCTCGTCTCTGTGGTCCTCGTTCCTCCCTGCTGTGTGTGCACAGTGACAATAGCATTCATTTGTTGTTAATGTTGCTAAAAACTAAAATGAAGGGGGGGGGGGGGTATATCAATGTGATTGAGGATGTAATTATATTATTTATTATTATTATATATAATTTTTTTAATAACCCTGTTCAGGAAAGGGGCATAATACCTTTTAGAAAATATAAATTGCATCTTAATTTTGTAATGAAAACATATTTAACAGTAATATATATGTCCATGAGAGAACCCCGTGCGGGGTTGCTGGTCCCCCCATCGGGCGCCTCCCCAGGTGGCGGATTGGGGAATGCCTCCCAGATATGGGTGGTACCGAGGAAATTAAATACTCGGGGCGGACCAAAACTAGCTAGGGGGTCAGGGCCCCGATAAAATCCTGCTGGTCCTCCAGGTTGGGGGTTGGGCTTGGGGTTAACAACCCCATCCCGGAAAATAAATATGTTACGAATATGCAACCAAGCCTCGAAATTGGACGGACAATTGGATACAAACCCGGACTGAAGAAGGACTTCTCTTTAGGAACATGGAATGTAAGAACTTTGTATAGACCTGGAGCCCTCACAGAACTAACCCGATAATGTGATAAGTACAACTGGGATGTAATAGCTTTACAAGAGATTAGATGGAGTGGGAAAGGAATGGTGCGGGGGAAGGACTACACCCTCTTGTATAGTGGTAGTGATGGCCCACACCATTTTGGGACTGGTTTCATTCTTTTTTTTTTTTTTTTTTTTTTTTTTTTTTTTTTTTTTGGCCTGTCAGTAGCACAGATAACACATGACAGTACATATGCATGGCTATACTATCATCATTCACAGCCTTTTTTTTCTTTTTTTTTAATTAAATATATTTATTTATTTATTTTTTTATTTTATTTTTTTATATTAATTAATTAATTAAATTTTATATACCCTTTTACTTAACCACACTGTGACAGACAAGACCAGGGGACAGAGAAAACAAGAGAGAGAAAGAAGAAAGAAGATAGGAAAAAAAAAAAAAAAAAAAAAAAAAAAAAAAGGTTGTGGGGAAAGTCAACAAAGAAGGGGAAGAGAGAGAGAGAGAAAAAAGGAGAATGGGGGATAGAGAGAGAGAGGGAGAAAAAAAAAACAAAAAAAAAACAGACAATTTGCTTCAATACCTGCTGACAAAAAGAGAAAACAACCGAAGACACAACATCAAAGAGACTGCAGCAACAACCAACATCTGTATAAATCACAATAAATTCTAAATGTTAAATGTTATTGAGCAGCACACATAACTAATATTACAAAATAAGTTTTGAAGCAACAGCAGATCAAGACAATGTGTGTCTGTGAGCACCTGTTTTTACACCAATGTGAATGCTTGAGTGTACACCTGTGTGTGTGAGCGCGCTTGTGTTCATAAGGTTCCTCCATGTAAATGTTTAATAGTGTGTGGGGGAACAACAGCCCCATCCCGCAAGGCATGAAGCAGGCACGGAACACAGACCGGGCCCCAAACATCCGGAGGCCCCCAGGGCACGAGACCCCCAGGAGAACCACCGCAGGGACAACCGCGGCCTCCACCCAAAAAAGGGCAGAGGAGAGCCCGAAGGCGGGACCTCCGACAGCCACAGTGTAGGCGCCCCAGGGTGCCGTGGCGGCAAGCCCGCAGGCTCCACCGGCAGCCGACCACACCAGGGCGGACCAGGCCCTGGGCCCGGAGACCCAAAGGCCCCCCACCCCACAAACGGGGCCCAGCAAGGCCAGTAGGGCCAGGCCCCGCCAATCGACCGCCGAGAGCGGCCGGCGCTCGCCCGAGCATCCTGCCCCGGCGCGAGAAATCACCAACGCACCCGGGCGGCATCCTCCACCGGCAGGGCATGATGGTGGGGTGGGGGTCGACTAAGATGATGAGTGAGGCGGAGTCTAAGGCCCGACCTGACACATAGACGTAGACGACAAGCACACATATACACAAGCATATGTTCCCACCCTCATGCACGCAAACAAATATTCACACCTTCGCCCACATGTAGACACACAAAAATGGACACAGTACCCACACTCACACTCCCCATATGCACTCTATACTCCTAGATCCAGGCACCACCACCCCCAGAGGGTAGCCAGCGCCCGATCCCGGAGCTGAACCCCCTTCGCTCCGGCGTGGGGACAGGAAGACCACCCCGGTCCCCGCAGCAGCAGAGAAAATCAACAGCCCAGACCCCGACCGGCGGCCAGCTCATCCTCACAGCCCCCGGCCCCAGACAGAGAACAGAGAACAGGGGTGTGAAAAAAAAAAAAAAAAAAAAAAACGACCCCATGCTTCACCCCACCCGCTCAAATGTAGTGTTGGTGTGTGTTGTTCTAAGGTGCTTTAAACAGGGGTGCTTTAAAACAGGGGAGGGGCACCCTCCACAAGCTTGTGTCAGCTCGTCCCCTCCCTAGAGCCCTCAATGTCTATGTGCAACTTAAAATTGAGAAGTGGGCACTGGCACCAGAGGGAAGGCTGAATGAACAGACCGCCCCCGGATGCCTTCAGTGTGCCCACCCCCAAGGCCCTATATGTATGTGTCATGTGACAGTAAGTAATGAGAATGTCTAAGCTGTAATTGTGTAATTGAGATGCAGGCGGCCACGAGGAGACAGAGGAGTACCACCTCCCCCGCATCCCAGCGACTCACCCGCACCTCAAAACCCTACCTATGTGTTGGTGTGATGGAGCGGGAGAAGTGAAGCCTTAGGGATGGGGAGAAAACATCAGAGGGGCAAAATACCCCCCCCTCTGGAGCCAGCTCCCCCGCTGACCCCCATAGGCACCCCCGTTACCCCAAATCTGCCCAGGGCGGGGGGCCCAGGCCCATCCAGACCCAGGGCCCATGGCAGCCCGGGGCGGCCCACCAGACCCCACAGCAGAGGAAAAACTACCCCACCCCATTATCCAGTCACTTCCCAAACTGCATAAGACAATAAGACACCCAGGTAAAGCCCGTATACCCGCCTCTATTGGACCCCCCCCCGGGAGGCACCGATGCATCGAAGACCCCCACACCAGAGCCGGGCCCAAGCGCATGCACCAACCCATGCTCCGGCGGCACACCAACCAGGACCCAAGCCCCCCAGGCCCAGCCGTGACCCCAAGCCGGAGGCAGAGCGTCCCCAGATCCCCAAACCCCCCCCGGACCAACCCCGAACAGTGCGGCCGCCAGGCTGGCAACCTACGTCCGCCGGCACAGGCATCCCCAGCAGCGCCGCATGCCGCCGCCAGAGAAACAGCATCTAAGAGTCACCAATACCCCATCCAGGCCAAGGCCGCAGCCCAGCGCCAAACCCCCCAAGAAACCCATCCCCAGGGAACCCCCAGATGCCCCAGGCCCATATTGCCACCCCACGCCAACAACAAAAACCACAGCCGGACAGAATCGGGAACCCCCACCCACACTAGGTGATGGAGCTGATCAAAGGAGCCCAGAGAGATTGATCTAATGTGTCAGCAGAAGCTGTTTCAAGGCTAATAATCCACAAATAATCTCTATATTGGTTGATATTAAGATTATTTTTATTTTTCCAGTTCATGAGGACAGTCTTCTTAGCAATGCATAGGGCAGTGAAAGCCATGTGGATTGTGTTATCTTCTGTAGTGACACCATCTAGGTCGCCCAACAAGCAGACTAAAGGAGAGGCTGGAATAGAGCATTTAAGACACTTTGATAAGTCTTCACAAATCCTGTACCAGTACCTCTGAACAGGTGGACAGAACCATAGAGCGTGGATGTAATTGTCAGTGTATTGCCTTTACAGTGTGAGCAGTTGTTAGAAGCTGTAAAGCCCATCCTGAACATCCGATGACCTGTGTAGTGCACTCTATGCAGAATTTTGTATTGTATTAATTGTAATCCAGGATTTCTAATCAGTTCAAAGGTTTTAAACATATCTGAGACCAGAAATTATGGTCCCAGCTTACTGATAGATCTGCTTCCCATTTGCAATAGGAAGTGATACTGATTCATCTATATTGGAAAGTGCCCTAATAATTTTAGACATTAATTTGGGGGTATTGAGATTAAGAAAATCTGACACACTTGGTGGTATTTGTAAATGATATGATTAGACTTAAATTTCCTTTTTACAATAGATTTAATTTGTTGATATTCTAAAAATCTGTTCTTATTAATCCCATATTGTTTAATTAATTTGTCAAAGGGAATAAAGTCTGTCCCTTTGAATATATGTTCCAGGTATTTAATACCTTTACAACTCCAATCTGTGAAGTTTATCATATTGTTGTTTAGCAATATGTCAGGATTGTTCCAGATAGGGGTACGTTTGCATGGGATTAGTGAAGACTCCGTCATTTTTAGAAACTCCCACCATGCTGTCAGAGAAGAGCTGATACTGATGCTTTTAAAGCATACGTGTCGTTTACTGATCGAGCTAATGAATGGCAGATCCGAAATCTCTATATTATTGCATAATGCCTGTTCTACATCTAGCCAAGGCTCATCTAAGAGGGTGTGTTTTAACCACCCTGAAATGTGTTGAAGCCTATTGGCTAAGAAATAGTGGTAAAAGTTAGGTAGATCTAGTCCTCCTTTATCCTTGGTCTTTTGCAGCGTTTTTAAGCTAATACCGGGGGTTTACCTTTCCAAAGGAATTTAGAGATAGAGGAGTCCAAAGATCTAAACCAGTCAGGTGGTGGTTTACTCGGGATCATTGCAAATAAATAATTAATTCTTGGCAAAACCATCATTTTTATTGAGGTGACTCTTCCCATGAGTGATATGGGTAGAGACCTCCATCTGGTTAGATCATCTTCTACCTTCTTTAAAAGTGGGATGTGGTTTAATTTAATCAAATCTGTCAGCTTAGGAGAAACATTAATACCTAAATATTTAATATTTCCAGATTGCAATGGAGTGGAAGAATTCTGGAAGGAACAATTAATTGGAAGAACTGTGTGATTTTAACCAGTTTATTGAATAATCTGAGACTCTTGAGAAAGAGTTTATTATGTAATTACCTCAGAGAGAGTGGTTTGTGAATGTTGAAGAAAAAGTAACACATCATCTGCGTAAAGACTAACTTTATGTTCTACATTCTTGCATTTAATGCCTTTAATCACTGTTGCTGCCTGTCTAATTGCTGCTGCTAGTGGTTCAATAAAAATTGCAAACAGTGAGGGGAGAGGGGGCCTCCCTGCCTGGTGCCCCTCTTAAGACAGAAGCTAGAGGACGTTTGGGCATTTGTCCTGACACATGCTGTTGGAGAGTTATATAAATATTTTTAACCAGTTTATGAAAGAGTTTCCAAAACCAAATTTGTGTAAAGTTGCAAATAGAAAATTCCAGTTAACCCTATCAAAAGCTTTTTCTGCATCTAGAGAGACAATATTGTAATTTGAAGGGTTCTATTGCATGAATAGTCTATCAAGTTAAGTAACCTACGAGTATTTGTTGAGGAGTGCCTGCCTTATGAAACCAGTTTGGTCGTAAATGAATTAGAGAGGGGTTATCTTCTCTATTCTTTTTGAGATAGCTTTGTCAGATTATTAAGTACATAGTGACAGGGATATTGGACTGGTTATAGCAGTAGGCAATACAGGTCTGTTGCCTGGTTGCTAATTTGAGTAATGTTGGGAATTAGCATTTTGGCTGCCATTTCTTTGGTTTCCTGCAACATCTGTAGAATGTTGGTGCCAGAATAGCCCAGAATTCTTTAAGAATTCTGCTGGAAAGCCATCTGGACCTGGAGCCTTTTTATTGGGCATACTGTTCAAAGCTTCCTGAAGTTCATCTGATGTCAGTGGAGAATCCAATGCCATCGCTTGATTGTCTGTTAATTTCGGAAGAGTTATATTGTCAAGAAATTGGTCAACTTCGTCTTTAGATGGGTTTATCTGTGGAGAATATAAAGATTTGTAAAAATCTCTGAAAGTGTTGTTTATTCTTTCAGGGTCATATACTGTATCCCCAGTTAAATCTTTAACAGCACATATCGTTGTTTTTTTCTTTATTTATTTTTAACTGGTTCGCTAAGAATTGACCTGATTTGTTACCATATTCAAATTCTTGCCAGCGAAGTCTTTGTGCTAAGAATTTAGTTTTTTTATTAATAATTTCATTTAATTCTAGTTTTGCTTTACATATTTTTTTCAGCATTTCCTGTTCCTGGAGGATACGTAGGATTCTTCTAAAGTTTTTATGGTTTCTTCTAATTCCTGAATACATTTATTTTCTCTTTTCTTTTTATGCGATGAGAATGAGATTATTCTACCTCTCATCACAGCTTTGCCTGCTTCCCAGAGAACAGATGCTGATGTTCCAGGCAGGTCATTATAGTCTAAATATAAAGCCCACTCTTCTTTAAAATATTTAATAAAATCGTCGTCTTTAAGCAATGATGTATTGAATCTCCAGTTATTACTTGTGGAGTGGTGGTCTTCTTATTTACTAGAGTTAAAGAAACAGCAGCATGATCGCTGACAGCTATAGTGTGTATCTCTGTGTCTGAAATGTCACTCAGCAGTGAGCTGCTGACTAGGAAATAATCCAGACGAGAGTAAGAGTGATGGACATGTGAGAAGAAAGTAAATTCCCTACTGTTGGTGTGGAGAGAACGCCATGCATCGCCAAAGTCCATTCGCTCATGTACTGTTTAACTATATTTGTGGATTCCCCAATTGCGCTGAGTTCCAGCTGTACTTAGCCTGTCCATTTCTTTATTTAGTCCAAAGTTGAGGTCTCCCCCAATTATAAGTGCACAATCTAGTTGTTCAGAAAGTGCGGTAAAAAAACCATGAAAGAAAGAGAGGATCATCAACATTTGGACCATATATACTAACAATACATAACTTTTTGTCAAATATAGATAATTTAATGATTAGAAATCTACCTTCTGGATCTATAACTGTGTTGAGTACTGTGAAATTAAACATTTTTATGTATTAAAATTGCTACCCCCCTTTGCCTAGAGTTATAGCAGGCTGAGAACACATTAGGAAACTCAGTTGTTTTAAGTTGATCTGTAGCTGTGGCAGGTCTATGAGTCTCTTGTAATAATACAACGTCTGCTTGTAGTTTTTTAAGCTGGCTAAATATTTTAACTTTTTTTCCTTGGAGCCAGCTCCATTCACATTCCATGTGACAAACCTTAATGCACCCATAGATGTGTGTGTGTAGCTAATGCTGCTCGCTGCGTGTGATGCTCAAATGAATAAGATATGAGCGGGCGTGTACGCGCTTGTATGCGAGTATGTCCTTCATGTCTGTGTGCGCTGTAAGGTCTGAGTGGTTGCGTTAATGCTGAGTGTATATGTACATGGTCGTGCCAAGCAGATGTGTAATATAGTGTGTTTTGTTTATATGTGTAGTAAAGCAGGTGATCGGTGCCGTGAAAGGAGTTGGAAGTAAGAAAGACATACAAAGAAGCAAGCATAGAGGGATGAAAGTAAAAACTTGACAGAAACGAAAACATTGCAAAATCATTTAAACGCTGCGGAGACTGACTGTACGTGTTTGTTATGATATCGTATTAAATTATCGAAATGACATAAATATTTAGAGGTAAATGGAAGAACAAGCGAGGAAAGAGAGAAAAAGAAAAGATAAATATAACGGATTCTTATCTGGAGTGGTGTTAATATAACCACGGAGTGGTACGGAGGTTGCGGTAGAGCTGCCGTCCACGTAGAGCCGGTCCACTGCGATGACAGCTCGGGAGCCCTTTTGGATGAGACTGCGTCGGATTGGGAACAGAAGTTTGCGTCGCTCCAGGATTTCTTTGGGAACTGGTCGTTTACGCCGAAGTCTGTTCCTTTCAGCTCCCTGCCGCCGCGACTCTTCACCTGCTCTTTCTGCTTGAAGTATCCAATTTGGCCACAATTGGACGCGGTCTCGGGCTCCAGTTTTCGCTCCCATCCGATGGACTCTTTCGAAGCAGATGTTTTCCACGGTGTCTTCGAAGCTTCAGTACGTCTTGATAAAGTTTTTTTACCGTAGCTTCTGGGTCCTCTTCGGCAGATTCCGGGATGCCTGAAAACACACCAGGTTATCTCTCATGCTACGGGCCTGGAGATCGATGACAGTCTCTTTTATTTTTTTATTATCTTCACTTAGATGGGTCATATTTTCAGTTAGAGACTTGACCGAGTCCCGTAGTGATGCGTTTTCAGCAGCGAGTGTTTCCACCTGCTGCTGGCTGAATTCCAGTGATTCCCTCAGGATTTAAATTCAGGTGCAGGATCTCGACCAGGGATAACCTCGCGTCGAAGCTGGACAACCGCTTGTCGATTGACTCCAGGATGTCGGTAAAGCTTTTACCCATCGGCGATGTTGTTTCAGGCGAGTCTGCTGGGCGACTTCTTTTGGAAGACGGCGTCTCGCTTTTGGCTGGAGAACATGCATTTTGGTTTTTCTTCATGACTATAACGTCGAAGCACCAGTCGATGTATTCCTGAAGAGTTTCTAAATTTTCCTCGCTGTCCTCGTTGTTCATTCAGTTTTTCCGCCAAGTCTCCAGCGTCTGACGTCACCTACAGCATTTCCGCTCCCTCCCTACTACTGCGTATTCTAAAACACCTTCAGCCACCTAAAACACCTTCAGCCAGTGTGTGTCTCTCTGAGTGTCTGACTGGTTTCATTCTAAAAACAAAGTTGAAATGTGCGATTTTGAATTTTGAAGCGATTTCTGATCGTCTTTGCATGCTGAGATTGAAAGGAAAATTTTGCAACATCACCCTAGTCAATGCCCATGCCCCAACAGAGGATAAAACTACAGAGGAGAAAGATGATTTCTATGATGTGCTAGAGCAGGCTTACAATCGTATGGCGGGACATGATATGAAGATTGTATTGGGGGACTTTAATGCCCAAGTTGGCAAAGAAGAAGCTTACCGGCCAATAATAGGTAGACACAGCCTTCATGAGGTTTCAAATGACAATGGAGAGCGCATGGTCAATTTTGCGGCATCCAAACAATGTCGGCTGATGAGCACCTTTTTCCCCCACAAGAACATACACAAGCAGACATGAAAGTCCCCTGGTGGAGGCACTTGCAATCAGATAGATCACATAATTGTGGATTCAAGACATGCTACCTGTGTGAAGGATGTCAGATCGTATAGAGGGCCGAATGTTGAATCTTACCACTTTCCAGTGATTGCAAAGTGCTGTCAAAGACTGAGCATGCAGAAATGGAAAAATCAAGAACAGTCTACACCTAAATGGAACACATCTAAGTTATGGATGAGGAAACTAGGGTTAGGTACCAGGAGGTTGTAGAGAGAAAGCTTAGGTCTGAACTGCAACTGAGGGATGACAGTGGCATTTTTGACTCAGTTGAGAGGAAGTGGGAATGTCTTAAACAGTGAGTAAAAGGGGTAGCCGAAGAGATATTGGGGAAGGAGCGTAAAGAGGGCAGAACTCCTTGGTTTGATGAAGAATGTGCCAGAGTAGTGGAGGATAGAAATAGATTTAGAGAAAGATGGATTACACGTCCGACCAGACTAATTAAGAATGAATACCTGGAAGCTAGAATAATTGCGAAAAGAACATTTAGGAGAAAGAAGAGGGAACATCTAACCAGTAGAATCGAAGAGCTAGAAAACCGAAGAAGAAACAACGAAACTAGAAAATTATATAGGGGGATTAAGGAATCTAAAAATGGATATCAATCTGGCAATCTAGGAATAAAGGATGAGCAGGGGAACCTTCTGATGGGGACAGAAGATATATTACAGCGATGGATTGAGCACTTTAATAACCTGCTGAACACTAGGGTGGAAGAGAGGAATGAGGAAAGAGAAGAGGAACCGGAACCGGAAATGGAAAGGAATCAAGGGGAGGATCAATTCCTGCCAACATTAGAGGAAACAAAAACCGTATTAAGGACCCTAAAGAATTTCAAGGCAGGTGGGATAGATGGCATATCCGGTGAACTCCTCAAGTATGGGGGGGATTCAGTTGTGGAAGCATTGCATGAAGTGATTGTGGAGGCATGGTACAAAGAAATTATGCCACGTGGGTGGAATGAAGCAGTTATCGTCCCAATTTTAAAAAAGGGAGACAATGCCGTCTGCAAGAACTACAGAGGGATCAGCCTTGTGTGTGTAGCATATAAGGTATTGTCTATAATGCTGTACAACCGTCTAACACCAGTTGCCGAACGTCTGATAGGAGACTATCAGTGTGGTTTTCGAGCTAATAGGTCGACCATTGACCAAATTTTTACTCTTCGACAGATGTGTGAGAAAGCTTGGGAGTTCGGAGTCACAACCTGGCATTTGTTTATTGATTTCAAAGCTGCCTATGATAGTGTACACAGAAGGTTCCTATACCGAGCTATGACTGAGATGGGTTTTCCAAAGAAATTAATAAGATTGACAAGGATGACAATGCAAAGAACCCAGGGCAGAGTTAAGGCAAATGGACAGGTGTCAGCCCCTTTCTCGGTCCTTAATGGGCTGCGGCAAGGTGATCCTTTCTCACCTTTACTCTTTAATATTGTATTGCAGAAGGTTTTTCAGATGGCTGGCCTGGATATCCGAAGAGGTACGATTTTTAATAAATCGGTGCAACTGCTCGGTTACGCGGATGACCTGGACATGGTGGGTAGGACAGAAAGGGATGTGGCTATGGCATTGGGAAGGAAAGAAGAAGAGTGCCACCCAGCGGGGTTGAAACTCAATGTTGAAAAAACGAAAGTGATGAAAACTACCAGACACCCGGAAGGAAGGAGAGCCCTCAAATTGGGTGAACGTGAATATGAGGTTGTACAAAACTTTGTGTATCTGGGGTCCTCTGTTAATGCCGAGTGCTCTGAGACTGGCGAGATCAAGAGAAGAATAACTGCTGGGAATAGGAGCTACTTTGCCCTCAATAGCCTTTTTAAAAGCCGTAGTCTCTCATGGTCCTCCAAACTCAGAATGTACAAGTTCCTCATTAGACCTGTATTCTCATATGGCAGTGAGACCTGGGTCCTTAGCCAAAAGTCCGCAGACATGTTGGATATGTTCGAGCGGAAAGTACTAAGGAGAATATTTGGACCTGTGAATGAGGGTGGACAGTGGAGGATGCGAAGGAATGAGGAGTTGAGAGCACTGTATCAGGAGACATCACTATCAACATTTGTTAGACTTCAGCGCCTCCGGTGGTATGGGCACCTTCGAAGGATGGGAGAGGGACGACTGGCACAGAGAATATTCGGGGCACAGCCTTTCGGTACCAGGCCAAGGGGAAGGCCTAGAAGCCGATGGGCCAATGCAGTGAGGAGGGATATGAGAAGTGCAGGGCTGCGGCCCAATTTCGAGCCGCAAGCATGGAAGAGGATGGTTGTAGAGGCCAGGGTCCACTGGGTCCGTAGCGCCAGATGGTAAGGTAAGGAAAGTATATATGTATATATATACTTGAGTGTCTACTATTTATGATATGACATACAGCGAATGGGAAATTAAAACATTTTTGAGCATTGTGAGGGTTGAAAGTAGTGTTAATTTTGTCATCTATTTTCAATCTTAGTCTCAGTCTTAGTCCCGTGTTAAATGTCCTTGTTAGTTTTTATCATATTTAGTCAACCTTATCCTATTTAGTTTTAGTCAAGTTATAGTCGACAACATAAAAGTCTCAACATTTTAGTCAAAGAAAATCTGAAGTATTTTAGTCTAGTTTTAGTCAATGAAAACTTGACATTTTAGCAATAAGATTATTATTAATTAACCGTACAGCAGTATTCATTTTGGCAACCTTTTTAATTTAGTCTTAGTCTAACTCAAATGTTAATTTTAGTTATATTTAGTCAACCTTGTCCTGTTTTTTGTTTCATCAAGTTTAAGTCAATGAAATGTATGAGCATTTTAGTAAGGTTTTAGTCAAATCTAGTCACATTTTCGTCATGCTGTATGATGGTTAAACTGATAAAAATATTTTTGCTCAAATTTATAATCGTAATGATTGTTGTCATTTGAGAAATTCACTTTTTCAATGTGGACTCATGGTGTATTTTACCTCATCTAGTGTACTGATTTATTATAGGCTTTTTATTATATAAATTAATACCAAAGACTTATGCAATCTCTCTGTCTACATGATGAAAACTTCTAAAACAAATGAAAAACATTATAACAGTGAAATTCCAAGTAATTCCACTATAATTCCAAATTGCAATAGCCTATTTCTCTATTAAAACAACAGCGGTTGAGTAAATGTGTTTATACAGCAACCACAATCGCAAACAATACTGTCGAGATCTCATGACAGAACACAGACCGGCTGAGTGACACTTTCATTTATATAGCTAAACTCCAGCTTGTTTGTCTGTGTTTTCAGATAATCTGCGGCAGTGCTTCCGCAATGAGGAGCGAGTGCATGCACATGGTTGCCAGATTGCTTCAAATAAGCAAAACACCGGGCAGAAAATGTATACTTGTAACAGCAAACAGAGGTGTAAAGAGTACCTGAAAACCATACTTGAGTAAAAGTACAGATACCTTACAGTGAAAATTACTCCACTACAAGTTACAAGTCACAAATTCCAAAACAACTTGAGTAAAAGTCTTAGAGTATCTGATTTTAACAGTACTTAAGTATTTTACTTATACTAAATATAGGCTCAAAGATGCACAAGTCAAAGAGACATGCCAGTCAAAAACTGTAACGTTGTGGAGAAGCTGGGGAAAACAGGCAGAGGCAAGGATCTATGTGCAGGCATTTCATGGAAAAACTAGAACAAACAATAAGCCAAAAAACACAGGGAACAAAGAACAGAATGTCGGGCAAACAGACAACCATTACATTCAACAACTCACAAAGAACTAAAGAAACACTAGGGCTGTATATACAGTATACAGGAGGCTAACAAGCTGAACAAGATAAGATAAAACCTGACTACAAGCACCACGGTAGACAGGAAGTGACATAAAAGTCCAAGACAAGGCACAGAAAACGCAACAAAAACAAGAAAAAGCTGATTTGTGAGGAGAGCAATCACGCTTATTTTCTGAAATCAAAATAAAGCTGAACACCTCAACATTGCAAAAACAAAAAACAATATCCTTCAAAAAGGTATCTTCAGTGTAACGGATAAATAAAATAATGTTAAGTAAAATTAAAAAGTCAAAGTCTTGCACTGGATGTGCTGGTTTTGGCCTCATTGGCAGCTGCAGTCATGTCCTCATCTCATTTATAAAACACCTGTGATTCACATCTACTGGCTAAGAAACTCACATTCACGTAAAGTAGCCTTGTTGACAAGTTTGGGTGAGTGAGTGCAAAACACACAAGATATACAGTAGTACTTTCAGTGTAGTTGGCAATATCAGATATTTTGTAGCATAAATAAACTGCTTCAGAAAAGCTAGGTGCAATCCAAAATGTAATTTGTAATTGCAACACTCATTACAAATGTAGTGGAGTAGAGAGTAAAAGTTGCTAATATCTTTGATACTCAGTACAACTACAAAGTACCAGAAAAGATACTTAAGTACAGTAATTAGTTACATTTACTCAAGTACTTTACACCTCTGACAGCAAAGCTCTGATTTGGGGATTTTAACTTTTGATATCTAGGAACCGCACTCATGAAAGCTCGCACAGTAGAGGAGTGTAGAGCAGTCCGCAATAACATTTTGTCTCCTTTTTTTTGTTGATGAAAATAAAGAGATTTTTATTTTTTGAATACATTTTAGTCTCGTCTTATTTCGTCAACGAAATTGCATGTTGATATAGTCATAGTTATCGTTTATTGACCTTATTGTCACCTCGTCTTCGTCTCGTCTTAGTCATGGGAAAAAAGCTTGTCAACGAACATTTTTCGTCATAGTCTTCGTCAGTGTTGGTGTAGTGCACTTCACACTAGAGTTTACGGTACGTCAAATTCAGCTACACTGCGCATCCATTCAGATGAACTGAAAAATAAAATGATAATAATATTATAATAAATTATAGTAACGCCGCATTTTATTGTCAGTAACGGTAACGGCGTTGTAACGGGGAAACAGTAATTAGTTTGATTACTCGTTACTGAAATCAATAACGCCGTTAGTAACGCCATTTATTTATAACGCCGTTATTCCCATCACTGGTCTTCGTTAACGAAATTAATACTAGTTGAAAGGCACTCTGGTGGTATTGACCTTAATAATAATAATAATAATAATAGGTAACACTTTATAATAACTTTCATTAATAAATCATTAAAAAACATTATGTAATGTTTAACGGATCATTAGTTCATATATATTCACATATCTAGAAACGTGAAATAATGTGCTTGTAAATATTTACTTATAAATGTATTAAACATTACCTAATAATTAACATTTCATGTAAATTAAAATGCTTACAAATGTCATTAAAATTCTAATTCATATGATCATGCACATCTTGAAAATCTACAAATGATTTTAACAGATGTTATACAATGATTAAAATCTTTTGCTAATGCACAACACCTTTGCTGCTGTTGAGGTGTGATACAGGTAAGGTTAGGGACAGGTTTGGTGGTGAGGTTTAAGGTTGGGTAAGGGGTCAACAAGGGTACAGGGTTCAATTTGATTACTATAAGGGAAAACAATTCAATCTGTTTATATAAATACAAAGTTCTGGCATGAAACTCTAGATGGCGCAGTCTGATAGGTCTAACTCAATCTGGCATAATGACATCTTATTACATGGCACAGCTGATTGTTCTCTCCCGTATCAGCAGCCAAATGTCAGTCCTCTGTCGTGTGTGTCATGTGTTCCCGCCTCTTGTGTCCATATTTGATTTGTTTCCTGTCCTTGTTTCATGTCATTATGAGTTAATTTGTGTCCAGCTGTGTGTATGTGATTATGTGTTAATTACCCTGTGTATTTAGTTCCTGTCTTTTGAGTTTGATTTCGTCTGGTCTACTCGTTACTCCTGGTGTTTCCTGTCTGTCAGCCTTGCCTTGTTCTGCCTTGTCAACATTAAAGACTATTATTTGAGTTTACGTCCTCGTCTGCGTGTCCTTGTTCCTCCCTGCTGTGTGCACTATGACAGAAGACCAGACCAAAACAGTAAGCGGCGCCCCTTCACCTCGTTTTGTTTTGTTCGTTTTTTGAAAAGTTTTTATTTGTTCCTGTGTTTTGTCTGTCCCGTGGCAAGGAAGTCGCCGCTCGTCATCCTGCCTTAGCCCACGTCAAGTGGGCGTGGGAGTTCGGCGGGATCGCCGCAAGTCCGTTGGCCGCGAGCCCTCCAGCCCGCCGACCGCGGGAGATCACGCCGCTGTCCGCGGCACACCGAGCCCGCCGTTTGCGGGAGATCACGCCGCCATTCGCGGCTCACGAGCCTGAGCCTGCCGTCCGCGGGAGATCACGCCGCCGTTCGCGGCTCCCCCAGGCCCGCCGTTCGCGGGAGATCACGCCGGCCCACCTCTGACTCAATGCCCGCCGGCCCGCCTCTGACTTAATGCCCGCTGGCCCGCCTCTGACTCAATGCCCGCCGGCCCGCCTCTGACTCAATGCCCGCCGGCCCGCCTCTGACTCAATGCCCACCGGCCGCCGCTATCCCTAGCCCCGTGGATCAAGTCCACATGTCACGGCCAGGAGTGCCGTGTTGTCTTGTTGTGCCCACAGGAACATTTTAACTTACCTTGTCCAGTCTTGTTAAGTCCATGGAGACTCGTCTGAGGCAGGCGGTTCCTCGAGTTGTGGCCAGGGAGGCCATTCCCAGCCGCCTGCCCCCTTGTCGCTGAAGTGGAGGCGGTCGCAGAGGGACCCTGTGAGGGCCCCTGACTCCTGGTCATGCCCAGAAGAAGCCTCAGCCTCCGAGCTAGCCCTGGGGGGCTTCCTGTTCCTGTGGGCTGTCCTGTCCTGTCTGTCTGGCCCTGGAGGGCTTTCCTGTCTTGTTTTGTACTGTCCTGTCTGTTTAGCCCCGGAGGGCTCCTGATACCCCCTCACTTCCCCAGGGAAATTTTAGGGGGGGGTAGTATGAGTTCCGGCTGTAGGGGCCGGGCCGAGGGGACCGAGGCCAAGGCCCCGAAGACCATCTGCCATGGCCTCCAGAGCTCCCAGCTCCGCCATGGCCTCCAGAGCTCCCAGCCCTGCCATGGCCACCTGAGCTCCCTGCACCGCCATGGCTTCCAGAGCTCTCAGCTCCGCCATGGTCCCTGTCTGTCTGTTCCGCTCTGGAGGTCCCCGTCCTGTGTTCCTGTCCGTGTTTGTCCTGAGGGGCCTCCAGAGCGCCCACCCCCCCCCTCCCCGATGGAACTGTTAAGGCTTGGGACGAGCCTTTCGGGAGGGGGGAGTAATGTCAGTCCTCTGTAATGCGTGTCATGTGTTCCCGCCTCTTGTGTCCATATTTGGTTTGTTTCCTGTCCTTGTTTCATGTCATTATGAGTTAATTTGTGTCCAGCTGTGTGTATGTGATTGTGTTAATTACCCTCTGTATTTAGTTCCTGTCTTTTGAGTTTGATTTTGTCTGGTCTACTCGTTACTCCCGGTGTTTCCTGTCTGTCAGCCTTGCCTTGTTCTGCCTTGTCAACATTAAAGACTATTATTTGAGTTTACGTCCTCGTCTGCGTGTCCTTGTTCCTCCCTGCTGTGTGCACTGTGACACCAATGAGCTTGCTGCTCAGCATTCAAATATTTGGCTAGTGCTTGTGGTAGCAGTTGCAGCGCGCTTTAGAACAGCGAAATCAACATCTAATATAAGTGAATGCTTTTCTAATCCGTATCGCTGTGTGTTTTGCATGGTTTGCCTAATTGAATTTAAAATGAGCAACCAAAAACATGTTTAAACTAAGTGGCATGTTAGCAGTTGCATTGTACGCAGGAATGATATATTAAGCTTATTAGCAGCAGCATTTGACATCTGTGTTTATACAGCTGAGCAAAACGCAGTTTAGAGCATAATCGCTCTGAGGACACGCCGATAGTAACAGACATGAAACAGGTTTAATGAAATAAGCATTCTTGTGCATGCATTTCAACGGGGGTCCGCCATTTACATCGCCGATTAACCCAGTGTTCACTTTCATTATTTCTAAGGTCAATGTTTTCATTGTGATGAGTGTGTGGTTGATTTCAGCTGCAGGCAGTGTCAGAAGCATGCGCTTAATGCAGTCATATCAATGACAGTGTTGCAGTAGATGCTGAAGATCACTGTCTACGGCTGGTGTAGTCTGAGTGAAATGCATTATGAGTAGTGTAGTTCGGAGAAATGTGCTTTTGCGACGTGTGCTCTCGCTGTGTTGTGTAATTCATAAAACAGAGAAAGAACCTTCTTTCTGCTTTTATTTGAGTTCGTTCAGGTCAGTCCACCCAGGGGTTTTTGTGCACTGTAACTCTGACAACTTATCTGCATGAGAGAGTTAAATGGCATGCATCGGCTAACTTTGTCCTTCTCATTATATGCACGAACATGAATTAACAGTTCACGCTGCTGCTGGGACGGATGAAATGAAGAAAGTAACAGCAGTTATTAAATGACTAAATTATGATATTTGCTCAGGTGGGTGCTGGGGTCTTATTTATCGGTTTTGCAACGTATATCATTTTGTAATTAAACATTACACATAGTGTGCGTCTAATTAGAGTTAAGCCAATCGGCGTGGTAACCAAGGCTCACATAGCCATAGGCCACTAGTGTTAAGCCTGTCAGCATGGTAGCCCAGGCACACATAGTAATACATGCAGTTCACATGGCTCTTCGGAGCAGCAGCAGTACATACGTATGTCTTGGCTATAGATCTGCTTGTTTGGAGGATGTTTTGTCTATCCTGTCTGTTCATTCTTTCATGTGTGTGGATATATGCATGTCCACTGATGCAGCAGGTTATATTCTTACTCTCAGCGGCATGCATACTTTGGCTTGTATCATCCATTCCTGTGTCTTCAGCTTTGTTGGGGGGTTATTTCATACATGTTATATGTGCAGCAGCAGTATTTCTTACATGCTCACAGCAGCATGTTGTGGATGAATTGGCAGTAGCAAATCTCGGTACTTGCTCTGCCGCAGCAGCAGCTGCGTATCAGATCTATTCCGCCAATACCAAATACATTAACAATGACTTGTACATTGCCATGCCAATCCCTCCGAGAGTTGTCATGACAGAAATACAAAGTTCAGACATGAAACTCTAGATGGCACAGTCTGATAGGTCTAACTCAATCTGACATAATGACATCTTATTACATGGCACAGCTGATTGGTTCTCTCCCATATCAGCAGCCAATGAGCTTGCTGCTCAACATTCAAATATTTGGCTAGTGCTTGTGGTAGCAGTTGCAGCGCACTTTAGAACCCTCCACCTTACCCAGCTCCACCTGTATAGATCTGCTACAGGGCGATCATGTATGCTATGGGGTTATTTCATACATGTTATATGTGCAGCAGCAGTATTTCTTACATGCTCACAGCAGCATGTTGTGGATGTATTGGCAGTAGCAAGTCTCGGTACTTGCTCTGCCGCAGCAGCAGCAGCGTAGCAGATCTATTCCACCAAGACCAAATACACTAACATTGACATGTACATTGTCATGCCAATCCCTCTGAGAGTTGTCATGACAGAAATTGTGTTAAATGATAAATTAAGTATTTTCTTGAAGATTTTCCCCCCTCCTGTTGATGTATGACTCGAGGAATATTCTGTTTAATGATATACACTAGTATACATGTCACAAATCCGGTCTGTGGCCTTCCACCCGATAGCCACCAGAGGTCGCCTCCATCATATTGACTCTCACACCACACAGCACACTGGACCACATTTCCCATCATCCATTGCACTGACGACACACACACAGCTGATTACACTAATCACGCTCACACCTGAGAACTATCACACAATCACTATCACCCAATCACACATGCTTTATAAGCCTTGGACTTTCTCTCTGTGATCGCCGAGTATTGTTTAGCGTTTATCACTCTCCAAGAGATAGCTACTCTACGGAGCCCACGTAGTTGTCATAGTCTTGCCTTGCGTGTTTTTGATTCTTATTCGTGTTTCCTGGATTAACCCTTTGCCTTGCCGTTTGGATTCTGTTTGCACCTCGTTTGGATTATTGCTTGTGTACCTGGATTATCTCTCTGCCTTGCCCTGTTGGATATTGTTCGCCGATCGTCGACCCACGCTTGCCCTAGGATCACTCTTGTGTCTTGCCCGTGCCATATCTGTTTGCCGTTGTTTGACCCTGCCTGTGTATTGACTATGTTTATAAATAAAAGCTTGTACATGGATCCGTACGCCTCACGTCTCGTTGGCTCCGTTACAATACTAATATAAGCGTTCAAGTGATAAAAACATGTTTTGCACCCAAATTACAATGTGTGATGTCTTTACCAAGCATTTGGCTAAATTTAACTAACCACCCTTTACACAAACATTCTTAAAGCAGCTAACATTCCAATGCCAATAAAGATACTAAAAAATTAGTAAATGTTTATAAACATACAAATGATAAATAGTCTCCACTTTAGATTGGGTACTGCAAAACATGAATAAATTATTAATAAATTATTTGTAAAGATGTGAAAATAGGGTGAATTCTGCTCATTTTGGACACTTTTTGCTCATAAAGGTGCTAATGATTAGTAAATGTTTATAAACGTTTACAATTGATAAATAGTTTACACTTTAGATTGGGTACTGCAAAACATTAACAAATAATTAATACATGATTTAAGATGTGCAAATAGTAGAAGTCTACACAACAAATTAAGACCAAATATATGACCTTTACAGACTGTGATTATGAGTTAATGAATATATTAACAATAGTTTGTGAAGTGCTTAAAATGACCAATTAAGCTATATTTTCACAACATTTGTAAATGTAAAAATGAGCATTAGCTAATATGTGAACTGAAGTTTAAAGACATTTGTAAGCATTCAAAAATACATTAATAAATAAGCTTGTAAATATTGTATCGTTTCTGTTAAAATCATTTGTAGATTTTTAAAATGCATTGAAAGTTTAATGACATTCGCAAACATTAACTAATTATCTGTTAAGATTTATATAATGTTTGTTAATGATTTATTAATGAAGCTTTTAATCATAGTAAACCATCTGTCAAAATCATTTGAAGATTTAAAAAAAAAAATGCATGATCATATGAATTGAAAGTTTAATGACATCTATAAGCATTTAAATTTACATTAAATAATAATCTGTTAATCATTTGGTAATGTTTAATAAGTGCATTAGTTAACATTAACAAGCACATTATCTCATATTTCTGTAATCAACCAGTTTACATAATTTACGTAGTTGATTACTGTAATCAGTAATCAACCCAGTTAACAAGATAAGAGGTGTGTATATATACACAGCAGATTTACCTCTGTTCCTTGACAGATTTCCAGCATCCTTCCGCCACCCCTCCTCCGCACTTACAACTGTTCCTGTCCTAACCTATAGGGGGTACTCAGGGTTCGGGCCAAAGTTCAGAGCTCGTAGCCCTCCCATCGGACAGCATGCCAAATACGCATAAACTTTATTCTATTTATTATATGTAAGTGTGAACTCATGAAATGCCTATATAGGCTATAGGGGCCTAGCTAAATAGCATTGCATGATACAGTATTGTTAATAATGAATTATGACATTTGGAGTGTTCCTGTTGTTATTTATATAGTCTCTCCCCAAAAATGACCCAGCTCAATTGCACTGTGTTATTTGCAACTAATTCTCTTATTCATGTATCAATTTATCTTGTAAAACTGATACTTTGCAGTGCTACTTTTATAGACGTTGCCCCTAAATAAATGAAACAATAACAAAAATTAAGATTTTATGTGTAGACCTTCTTTATCAGTAAACAGGATTACCTTAAGCTTGCATCAATAAATTGATATCTTAGTTCATGTTAAGCTTTTATTCTTTATTGTACAGCAAATACAGAAATAACAAAAAGTTGAGACATCGCAACAGAAAGACAACAAAAAGAACCTTATCAGCAGATCTCAGACATACTCATGTGAAAATGGATCCTTGGTTTGCATTATACAGTATGAATGATATGAACATACGAACAAACAGGACAGTTAACAGCATTTGGGTGGGTGAAACCTTAGGGTAACATGAAATACGTTAGCATAATACAGACTGCTCACAAAAATTTATTCAAATAGCTTTTACAATTTTCGGTCTATTTTGTTTATTTTGTTTCAGTCTATTTGTTTTGTCTGTGGGTCAGTAATTAAGAACACAGTACAAACTGTACATCGCTGCTGTTCACTAACACACATTAAGCCTCAAATGCCCACATGTTAGGAATGTAGCAGAGTGAATTTAACTTGTTTCTGTTCATACACTTTTATTTTCCACAATGAATCTTAAAAGATTTATGAAAAAATATATTACATTTTTCATATAGTTAATTTAATTGCTAATGAAGGAAGAACACAAACAGTCATTACCATCGTTTTGAAATGTTCTTTCTATTTGGCACAATTCTGTTTTTAAGCAGTTTTTGAATTAAGACTCTGATTTCAGTTGTGTTTAAAACATAAATAATGGGATTTAACATTGGTGGAAGAGACAATGAAAGAGATGCACTGATGATTCTGGCATTGAGAGTGAGAGGAGCAATTAATGAAGCAATGATAATGCATAAGACAGGAAGAAAGAAAGATACGACCAACAAAAGGTGAGAGACACAGGTCTTCAGTGCTTTTAAACGTGCTTCCCAAGTTGTAATTTTACTTAAGGCAAAAACAATGCCCATATATGACAGGACTATAAGGATCAATGGTGCAACAATGAACAAAGCTACAATGAGGTTTTTTATATAAATATTTATGCTGTTGTCATTGCATGCCATCCCCAACACTGCTCCATAATCACAATAATAACTCTCTACCACATTAGATTTACAGAATGAAAGTCGTGTTATCAAAGACGCTGCCAGGGCCACCACAGAAGTGTTAAATGCCCATATTACTATAAACACTAAAGACATGACAGTATTATTCACTATGGCATGATATCTTAATGGCAAACAAATTGCAATGTAGCGATCAAATGCCAGGACAACAAGAGTGGCACTTTGCAGAGTAACAAAGAGGTTCACAAAAAACATGTTAGCCAAGCAAGCATTGTAGGACATGTACTGTGAGTCAGAAAAAAAAATGTTCATCGTGTTAGGAATCCATGCATTAGTTTCACCAAGGTCAACCAATGCCAAGTTAAACAAGCCAATGTATTTTGGACTGTGCAGACTTCGATCCAGAGCAATGAGGAGGAGGACTGCAGAGTTCCCAATTACAGCAATAAAATATGTGACACATAAAAAAATATAGTAATAACTGCTGTATGGTATACCTGAAAGTCCAGTGATGAAAAAGTATTTTGGACGAACAATGGACATATTCTGAACAAAATTTGCATTTAAAGAACTCATGGCAGCTTTTTGCTTGATGTTTTGAACAAGCTGAAAATAGAAATTACCATGAAGACGTAAACAAAATTTAGGGAATTCACAAAATTTTCATCTTACTTTTCTAACAACTATTTTCAAATGCTGAAAGTATACATATGTAAAGTTTCTGCATAATATTTCAATCACAAACCTGTATATATGAAGTTTTGGAGCCAGAGCACACAATGACTGAAAGTCTGAACACTTGTGAGCTGCTTTGAATATTACTCAGCTGTAAATGCTCATCCTTATTCTCTAATGTTACAAGGATAATTGGACATTTGCGTCACATTGAATCCCAATATATCTTCTGACTCATCTCTTGAGAGATTTCAGACAACACAATGATGTAATACTATGCTGAAGTAAATGTTCTGGCCAATGCTTTAGTTTCGATAGATTTTTTTTTCACTAGTCTGCAAACAGGCCACAGAATTGCCCTTTGTGTTCTTATTAATGAACATTATATTACAGTAACTCAAGGATATAGTTAATGTTAAGTCTATAATGTGATACTAGCAACTGCAAACCAACTTACTAGTTTGTCCACGCATTTGGGCTTTACAGCAAGTGGTGGAAATGGCTGAGATCCACTGAGGGGTCAATTCAAATATGCATACCCCTATATAACAACCGGCTCATTAGTCAAAAATATAATTTAATACTCATTATTCTTTTCAAAAATTATTACTTAAAAAAAAGTACTATTGGCAGGGAGATCAGTAAACTATTACGTTTCCATTAAACAGGGCCTAATTACCCTACTAACAATTATTGGTTCCCAGAACGTTCTGGGAACGTTAGTTTTTGGTTCCCAGAACGTTATTTTTTATGGTTTGTTTTTGGTTAGCCAGGAAAGTTTCCTTAAAGGTGGGGTTAGTGATTTCTGGTAGCCAATGTTGGCATTTGAAATCACCAAAACAAACACGCCCCTACCCCAAAAGGGTCTCACCCCTATTTTGATATCTCCGCCCCACACATACGTACGGCAACGATTAGTTCTGTGAAACAAAGCAAAACCAATGTTACTCACCTATCGAGAAGAAACAAAGCAAACTCGGTGCACTATCACAGGCCTTCATGCTCCTTGAGTTCAGTGATGCTGTCTACACTAGATGCTGTGCCGCGAGATGACAAATCCCCGAAACTAAACTGCTGCCACGTTCTATTTATGACGTATTGACACAAATTTCAAATGATTTACAATGGTCGCTTTGTCGCGTCCAGTGTAGACACGGTGTAAGCCTTATTTTGTTCCACAGACCTTTTCCTCTTTTGTTTTTTGTCCCCCATCTCTAACTTTCTGTCATCGTTGCTCGGCCCGGCTACTTCAATTCAATTCAATTCAAGTTTATTTGTATAGCGCTTTGTAGCAAATTAGCTCAAAAGGGAATTGTATATAAATAATTACAATTAATTAAGATTAATTACAATTATTTATATCAGCCACCAGTAGTAACTGTAGCAGAATTAAATTGCCATCAACTGATCTGTTCGTCCAGCGAACATTCAGTGTAAGTTCATATCAACTCTAAGAAAGGATATTTCCTTGGCCACAGAAAATACTTTCCTATTAATGCATTAGAGCATGTAGCGAGGGTCAAAATTGTAAAGAGACATTAATTTGCAAGGCAGAACCAGAAACTCATGTAATTTGTGCACACAACTTTTATTAACTAAACGCTAACAGTACCGTTTCTAGGCATAGGCAAGCTAGGCGGTCGCCTAGAGCGCCACCAGCTCGAGGGGGCGCCAATAAGCGCACGTACTGCCACCAAAGAGTATAGAATACCAAGAGGCGAAACTCTGATGTGTTTTGGGTAAAAGCCACTAGGTGGGGCTTCGGTATTTTGGGGTGAAAATTACAACTGGACAACATTACAGATACACAGAAATAGACAGAATAACAACGAAAGAGAAGTCAAAGTGGAATAAAAGAACGCAATGTTGGGCAATCCCCTTCAAAAACTATCAGTGTGACAGTGAAAATCTTGACTTTCATCATTTTCCCAAAGACTCTGACAGGTAATTATTCACAAAAGTGTAAAAATATTGTGTGTTTTGAAGTGGGACGTAGCGCTGTCTTATGCACCTGCTAACTATAACTGTTTTTTAGTCTAGTAGTAAACTTAAATCCTTTAAGGAACTGCAGGTCCTAGCCATAGAAACCATAATAATGATTTATATGGATATGACACTATAGTTATAATGAGCGTATGCAACTTTACACATTTACAATTACATACTATATTATTATTTACTATTACTCCAATAGGTCTGAAATATATATTGTACATTTTAATCTCCTGAACACACTACACACATCATGATCTCTAGAACATGATGCATTGCTGTGTCTGTCATAATTAAATAATTAAACAATTTTGGAGAAAGTGGCTGTACTTGTTTTTTTGTTTGTTTTTTTATACATTAAAAAGTTTTTTTTTGTTTACAGTCTTCCTTTAACGGACATTAATATAAAACAATACTGCAAAAACAGTTTACTGTCAAGATGTTATTCCTGTTATATATTTATTATCCAACATTTCAAATTTTTCTGTCATTCATTTAATTTCATATGTTGGTATTAATTCAGTGTTTATAATGCCAACACTTGAACTTAAAATATTTGTAACCGAAACTGACATGGTTTCTAGAGAGCAAAAGGTTTTATAAAAAAAGGGAAGACTTTAAAATAAAGTCTGTAAAATAAACTGTTAAAAGGATTTGATTATCACTAGTCTAGTGATTGTACATTATTGTTGTCATCGTTCAGGCTGTATTTCAGGTTTAATGTACGTTTTTTTTTAAACAAATCAGCTGATATTTTCCATAGCGACAGCAAGAATCTAGTGGAGTGCCGACAAAGAGTATAGAAGCCCAAGAAGCGAAACTCTATATACATATATACTTTAAATGTGTTATTGTAAGTTGGTCAAGCGCGACTGGCTCCTATTATTCTACGGCATTTTTGTGTAGTTTTCAGTCCAAAATGGGGGCGGCACAGTCATGTCATGGGCGCAACTGTTGCTATGGAGCGTTCTATTGAGTTTCGCCTCTTGGGCTTCTATACTCTGCTGTCACTACATTTTAACAGGGTTGTGATCAAGAGTGGTACGGACACCCTGAAATATGATTGCCGCCCCCACTGGATCCCCCAACATCATTGGGCTAGAGTACTGTCATTCTGATGATGTCTGTATGCCATTGGATCAGAGCGCTGTCAATTGCTGCCTCTGATTGTTGCATGCAAAGTTTGCATTTGGATTTGGAGCGCTCAACAATTCCATTAGATCAATGGTTTCTGTCAGTGTTTTGGCAAGGTAAGGCTTTTTTTGCCATGCAAATTCAAAGGCCAATTTAAAATATTGGTACATAAAAAGTGCACAAAATGAGTATTTTGTTTAGGCAGTATTTGTGGCAGTCGAGAAATCATGTTTCATGTGAAACTGGTCTAAAAAGTGTGCGTTTTTGCGCCAATGCATTGTGAAAGGTTCAGTGTGTCATGTAATATTCCCATATAAAACTTTTACAGCCAATTAAAACATTTGCTAATTCACAAGATCAATACATACTTTATTTTTTTGTTATCAACAATTTTTTATTTTTCACACACAACACAACATAATATCCAAAATACAACAAAACAAAACAACAGACACATACTCAACATCTCAAGGTCCAATCAAAAGGGAGGGGGAGAGGGAAGGACAACAAGAACACAAAAGTCACTCCTTTATACAATCACGTATGTCCAACAAAAAACACTGCCAAGCATCAATGGTCGAAGGCCTGGCCCCACCAACTCGCGTCGTTGTACATTCGCATGACACTATTTGCAGGAGGCTACGGATCCAATATTTTTTCTACACACACATGTGGTGTAAACCAGTTCTGGATTATTGCCTTCTTCACAGCTGTAAAACCAGCAAACACATTCTCTTTTGCATTGAACTAATACAGAGACCAGAATCATCATTAAGAAGACACAAACTGGGTTAACAGACCAATCAATTCGCAGTAATGATGACAAAACCAGGTTACATGTGTCCGTAGACTGATGACGACAGGACATTCCAAAACATATATACAGAAAAGTGCCTGATGATGTAGTGTTACATATATAATTTGACTGTAGTTTCATTTTAAATCTTTTGTAAGGATGTATAGCTCTATGAATGACTTTGAAGTGAATAAATGATGATGACCAGATTTTTAGATGTTAAACTGAGAGTAGAACACACTCTCTCCAGTCGACAGATAAATTAAGGTCAGATAATTCCCTATTCCAAATAGTTTTAATAGAAAGAGGTTTTGTAATACAATCGATAATTTTATTATATATTAAGGAAACAGATGGCCGACCAGCAGATGGTGCAATCCAGTCCCGCATAGGATGAGAGGAAATGGAAGAAGACTAAGGAACGCCACACGCTTTGAGAGCAGAACGTAATTGAAGAAAAACAAAATATGCAGATGCTGTTAGACAAAATTTGGCTCTTAATGTCTGAAACGAACAGAGGCCCCGGTTATCATATATATCACCGCACGTGTTTACACCCAAAGAAGACCAAGAGGTTTGGACAAATGGACGAGTTCCGCATACAAAATTATAATTGTGCCATAAAGGTGTACTGTTACAGAATCTGAAGGGTCCACCTATCCGACGTTCAACCGTTTTCCAGATTTTAATAGAGTTAGCCACAACCGGACCAAATTTATAATTATCCCCTTTTTTTCCTGTGCCAGTAAATAAAATATCTTGAAGTCTATTTGGTTTAACCTTGTCAGCTTCAATCACCCTCCATGAAACTGTAGATTGAGGATCAACCCAATTATGAAGAGCCTTAAGCTGGAACGACCAATAATATAATTCAAAATTTGGTACAGCCAGTCCTCCTGCGCTATTAGGACTGTAGGATGTTGTAATGTGGTAATTAGGATGTTGTAATGTGGTAATTAAGACATTAGGATGTTGTAATGTGGTAAGTTTAATTCTGGGACATTTATCATTCCAGATAAACTTAGAAATTATGGAGTTGATCTCCTTAAAGTAACCTGGAGGGGGAGAAAGTGGTAGCATAGAGAAAAAAATTAAATCGATCGAGGTAACAATTCATCTTAACAGTGGAGATTCTTCCTTGGAGAGAGACTTTAAGATTCTTCCATCTTTGAATGTCATTTTTGACCTTAACTAAAATGTTATTAAAATTGTCTCTGGCAATCTTATGAATGTTTTTATATATGGTAATGCCCAAATAGATGAAAGATTCCTTAATAGGGATAAATGAGGGAATAGAAAAATTAACCTTAACATTGTTAATTGGCATTAAAGCAGATTTGCTCCAATTTATTTTATATCCTGATAGGCTACTAAAAATATCAAATTCCTTAATTATACTAGAGACTGAAACATCAAAGTGGTCTAAATATAGAATAATATCATCAGCGTATAATGAAATACTATGATTATGGTCATGAATCTTAATCGATACTTCAGATTTCCTGATGGCTTGTGCTAAGGGTTCAAGAGATAGACAAAACAATAAGGGGGAAAGTGGACACCCTTGCCTCGTTCCCCGGTAAAGGGAATGAGGGGGAATAATATTACCAGTTATGACTGATGCTGCAGGTGAGTGGTATAATGTCTTAATCATAGAAACGAAGTGTTCACCGAAGCCGAAACATTGCAGAACTGCCCACATATAATTCCACTCTAGCCTGTCAAAGGCTTTTTCTGCATCAAGTGAAAAGACCGCACAAGGGTTGGGTGGGAGTCCGCAAAGTCAAGAATATGAAGGAGTCGACGCATATTGTCAGATGCATTGCGCCCCTTGATGAAACCAGTTTGGTCCTCCTTGATCAGACTGTGAATTACCTTCTCCATACGAGAAGTAAAAACTTTAGCATAGATTTTTAGATCACATGGGATAAGCGAAATCGGTCTGTAGCTGGAACAATATAATGGATCTTTCCCTTTTTTAAGAAGTAATGAAATCAGTGATGTTTTTTTATCTCTATGAAATACCCCATGTTCAATTGCAAAATTAAATGAGTTAAGCATAAGTATCCTTACCAAATCTCAAATTACTAAATATAATTCAGGGGGGAGACCATCTAGACCCAGCGATTTGCCCTTTTGAAGGCTTTTTAGAGAGACGTGAAGTTCCTCCAAACTTAATGGGGCCTCCAAAAATTCTTTATCCATCTGTGAGATCCGAGGCAGTTCCAATTTATCTAAATACTGCTTACAAATTGGTTCATAAAAATCTGTTTCGGCTTTATACAGATTTGTGTAAAAACCTTTAAATATGTAATTAATTGCCACAGGGTTCGTGGTGACTTGATCATCTGATGATTTTATTGCGCTAATATATGCCTTAGACTCGCATTCTTTCAACCTAAGGGCCAATAAATGACTAGGTCTCTCTGATTCAAAATAATATTTTTGTCTAGTCCTATGTAAAATAAATTCTGCCTTTGAGTGTGAAAGTAAATCATATTCTTATTTTAAAGAGGACAGCTGTGTAGCCTGTTGCTCAGTAAAATGTTGTTTTTGTAGGTTTTGTAATGATTGGATTTTATTTTCTAATTGTGTAAACTGGTGAGTTTTCGCTTTGGCAAGAGTAGAAGAGAAAGATATACAGAAACCTCGTATAGCACACTTAGTCGTTTCCCACAGTATTTGAGGATCCACATCAGAGGGCATATTAATTTAAAGAAATTCCTTAATATATTCTTTTAGAGAAGTAATGAAAGTCTGATTACTTAATTATGATATGTTAAAGCGCCATCTAGGGGACTTGGCTTTAACATCGGAAAGAGGAACACTGCACAACACAGCAGAATGATCAGATAATAAAATTGGTAATGTAGAGATGGAGGAAGTACAGTGCACAGCATAAATGAGTACACCCCCTCTAATACTTAAATTCAGCAAATACTCTTTACTTAGATGACACGTTAGGGTTCTTTGGAGATGTAATGTTCCAACAAGCCTGCTTGATCAATTACCAAAGAAGAATGTCAAAATAATTCATCAAAATAAGATTTTCTTATCAAAGTGATAAAATGTTGTGTTGCAAAAATGAGTACACCCTCCTGAAAGTTACTAAAAAAAATGTTTAAGGCTATTTTTTGATCAACAGGTGAGTATATTGAACCAAAACTTTTAAAGACCAGTAATTTCCTGGCAATTAAAAGTGTTACATAGTCCTCTGAATCATACTCAGACTTAATGCTGGCAGCAGTGGAACCAGTTGGGAGAGAATTACTAGGTTACTTATTCCTTAGCATAAAAGAGGACAATGGTACAAGAGGACTACCAAATTATTGTTTTACGTGTCAAAATATAGCAGAAGTAGCACAGACATTCAAAAACAATGGACTTGTGACAAGGCTCCTGAAATAATCAGGTCTTTACTTTAAGTTTTCATTTAGTGATGAGCAGTGATGGGAATAACGGCGTTATAAATAAACGGCGTTACTAACGGCGTTATTGTTTTCAGTAACGAGTAATCAAACTAATTACTGTTTCCCCCGTTACAATGCCGTTACCGTTACTGACAATAAAATGCGGCGTTACTATAAATTATTAAATAATTATCATTTTATTTTCAGTTCATCTGGAGATGCGCAGTGTAGCTGTATTTGACGTACCGTAAACTCTAGTGTGAAGCGCACGGCTCGCCGTAGCTTGTCTCTCTCTCACACACACACACACACAAGAAAGATTCAGAGCGAGAGAGTCTTTCATAACATGCAGAATTGACGCGCCACATGTAAACGATATTCTTTGTTGTTATTTTCCTGTCAAAATAACGGAGTCTTGGAATTCTTCAGCTTTAAGAATAAAGAACTCCGCTAGTGGGCGGAGCTAATGCGCAAACGACAATCTCATTGGCCGGCGCTCACCTATTATCATCCCTGTTTTGATTTCAGCAAATCAATTCGAGCGAACCCATACAACGTGATTAATATTCATGATGAACCCAGCAGCTCCTTTATCCTTAGTGCGTTTTATATTGTTATTAGTGGTATAATTCGTAGTAGTTTTGTTATCTTATCAATTTTTCCCCCCTCCTTTTTTTAGAAACACTAATGACAAACAATATCTTAAGCACCACCACCAGTCCTAAGTTCAGTCAACATGACAAATATGAATTCATACTTGGTTATTCTAATTACTAAAGTTCTATCATCATATAATGCTAAATTATCATAATATCATATTATAATGATTGACTAACTGATGCTAAGTGTCAGTAGATAAATAGTGTCGATTAATGTACAATGTTTTATAATAACGATTTATTCTATTTAGTGTCCATTTCATTCATTTAACATATTTAATATTGGGGCATCCAAGTTATTTGACATTTGAATTTTTTTTTATAAAGTAACGCAATAGTTACTTTCCCTGGTAATTAGTTACTTTTATAATGATGTAACTCAGTTACTAACTTAGTTACTATTTGTGAGAAGTAACTAGTAACTATAACTAATTACTTTTTTAAAGTAACTTGCCCAACACTGGTGATGAGTGAATTTTTGCTAGAAAAAGAGCAGGAGAAATAACATGCAAGTGTCTCAGAGCCGGCAAAAGCTATGAAAAGAGTGACACTTTATCTCACAGAGTATGACGCAGCCTGCAGAAGTGACATGCATGGTTGTTGTCACCACTAGAATTACCCTACTGTAGCCAAAGCAAAATAAACTCATTTAACCTCTTCCAAGGCCCATATCTACAAAATAGAGACTTCTGGGAATCCATACTCTGGTCTCAAGAGACCAAGTCAATCATTTCGGATCCAAAAGCATCCAAAATGTTCTGGTTTTGCTAGCGGAGGAGTACAGTGAGAAGTGTTTGGTACCCACAGTGACGTTCAGTGGTAGTAAAGCTCTTATATAGGGAAGAATGAGTGCTGAAAGTGTGAGGGAGTTGTGCTTTATCAACGCTGTCATGAATTCACACACTACTGTGTGATGGAATACAAAAACTTGAAACAGAAGATGCTACCCTCCCCTCATTCCCTGCATTATTGGGCATTTTTTCAGCATGACAATGAAGATATTCATTCTCCCAAGGTGAAAATCCTTCAGTGGACATGTATTTCACTCAGTCTTAACTGTAACGAGGAGGCTGTATCGTTAAGATCCATATGCAGCTTTATTAGATCACCAAACAGGTCAAACAGGCATAAATCACACTCCAGTGTCAGGACAACGTAGATAAGGCAGAATCATAAACAGTATTCAGGCAAGTAGTGGGGCAGGCGGCAGGCAGTAACTAAACAGATTAACACAGCAGAGAAGGTCAGATCGGCAGGCAGAGTTCGTTCGTTAATGGGTAAACAGTCCAGGTCGGTAACAGGGAATCAATCAGGAATAAACGCTCGGAATTGTCTGCATGGCAAGAACAAGACTTCGCACTGAGGTGAGTTGGAGAACATGTTAAATAGACAAGAGTCAATGGCAACACCTGTGCAGTGAATCAGTCTCAGGTACGGGGTGTATGGGAAATGAAGTCCGTATGAGTTAAAACTCAGGTGAGGGTTCCCTCTGGTGGCGATCGGAGGGAATTCGTGACATTAACGCTCTTGAGCAGCTGTGGGGGATTCTGTAGAGACGAGCTGAGCAAAACTCCCCATTAAAGACCAGAGCATTTAAGGAGGTCATCCTCCAGGAGTTAAACAGGACAGATGTGAAAATTTGTCATGAACTTGTACACTCAGTGCCAAGAAGGGTCAAAGCAGTATACTTAAAGTTCTGGAGGACATACTAAGTACTAGAGTATTATACATTTGCTGAATTAAATCTAGGGTGTACTCATTTCTGCAGTCCTTCATTTATACTAAATTGGCTAATTTACTTATCTTACAAAAAATGTTGGCATATATTTTGTCGTTTTTATTAAGTATATGTTTAATACATTTCAATTTTGCCATATTTCCATGAATTATATTTGTGATCATTAAGAAAATACATATTTTATATTTATTCAGAGGGGGTGTACTCATTTATGCTGTGCACTGTAGATGAAATTAAAGCTGGGCTGAGAAATATGTAGTCAATCCTAGAGAAATTCTTGTGTCTATTAGAAAAAAAAGTGAAGTCCTTAGCTTTAGTATTCTGAATTCTCCATAGATCGATTAAGTTGAGCTCAGTGATAAATTTATTCAATAATTTAGAGGATGGATTGTCTGTTGTATCAGATTGAGATTTATTTAAAGCAGGATTTATGACAGCATTAAAATCACCACCCACCACTAGAGGGCAATCAATCTCCTCAAGTAAAGTTTTGGAAATCTGTGTAAGGAATGCACTGTCTGTCTCATTCGGACCATAATTAGAGACCAATGCTAACCTATTATTATATATTTTGCAATCGGATAAAAACAAATCTACCCTTCTCATCACTACCAAGGTGTTCAATCGTTAAATTTAACTTCCGGTTAACAAGGATAAGCACCCCCTTAGTTTTATTTTGAGCGCAGGAAAAAGCTATTAATTTGTAATGCTTATTCTGGAAACGTGCCACGTCAGATTGTTTTAAATGTGTCTCTTGTATTAGGGCACAGGAAATAGATTTACAGTGTAAATATTCTAACACACGGGTTCGTTTAACAGCAGAATTTAAACCATTCACATTCAGTGATAAAATATTTAGAGTATGCATTGAATATTCATAATCCCAAGATTGTACTCAATAAATGAAAAAAAACAGAAGCACTTCCATTCTATAAATAACACGTAAACGCTGATGTGCATTTTAGATACCAAACCTCCTAGATGAAAAATCCCTTTAGAAATAAGGTAAAATAAATAAAAGTATAAATGTCTGCTGTAAAAAAACAAAAACAACATAAAAATATGAACAACCGACAACCATAAACAAGAAACAACTCAGACCGCACATTACCGAGAACATAGGTCTGACTGAGCAACAAAAAACAGTGATAGGTCGTGACCGATCCACTCCAACGCAAGACATGTCTCCCGAAAGGCTCACACAGCCAAAAAAATATATTTTTTTATTAATTAAACCTACTCTCCATTAGCCCCGTTCAAAAAAGAAAAAAGGAGTGTCAGTCTTACCAGCAAAGAGATCGTTGTACAGGATAAATAAGGACAATATCCCAGTAGGAGAGAGGAGAGAAGAAAACGCAAAAAATAAGTTTAGCAAGCGTCTATGTTCATCCTGGCATCATCCCCTCCTGGGCAGCTAGGGCCAAGTCTATCCCGGCCGTCACGCCCCTCCTGTCGAGCTGGAGAAACAGCGGCCGCTGCTCCCCCGTCGTACCCCCGCAGAGCTGCGGCATACGACTTCTGCTGAGACATGGAGCTGATAAAATCCTCCGCTTTTCTGAGGGAAATCGTAGCTTCTCTTTCCCCTTTGTGCCGTAGCTTAATTACCGCCGGATAGATGAGAAGGGCTGGAGACCCAAGCGCTGTCATCTTCTTCAAAACCGGACCAAATGCCTTTCTCCTGATCGCTGTAGCCAGACTAAAGTCGGAAAAAAATAGCAGTGTGACATTGCTCTGCGAGCATTTCACCGATAGGCTGCCGGAGCACCCTTCAGGATATCTGATCTGTCATGCCATCCTCAGCACACGGAAGATGAGAGTGCGCGGCCGATCTGAGCCCCTCCCTCCGTCATAGATGCGATGCACCCGATCAATCTCAATGTCACGGCCCCTCAAGGAAGGAATCCACTTGAAAGATTAGCTCTGAGGAAACCAGCTGCGTCTGGACCCTCCGTCCCATCTGGGAGCGCCCACCAGTCTAACGTTGTTCCTTCTGCACCTGTCCTCCATATCTGTCATCTTCTTGTGAGTCGCTCCAGCTGATCCTTTAAGTCCGTGACTGTCCTCTATCTTCACGCGCACTGCCTGAACAGAATCAATGCGGTCACGTGTCTGCTTCATCTCGTAGCTATGGCCTCAACTCCTCTCTCTAGCTCTTAACAGACTTGTTGTTGCTTGTATGTCCTCACGCAGTTCGCGCAATGCTGGAATCAGCATAGAGTCCATCGCATCTCTTACTGCCGAATTCACAACCGAATTCAAAGTGCTTTGGTGTTCTTTAAATGCTAGTTTCAATGCGGTTAGCAATAGCCTCGTCGAGGTCTTCCCTGGAGCTGAATCTCTGAATTTTTTTCTTCATTGGCGATTGCTCAATCTTTCTTTTCCGATCCCCTTTATCTGCCTTAGCACTCATGATGGGTCCAATGCAGAGTGGTTTAAATTTTACTGACAGGATCGTAAAATATGTGGCAAAGTGAGCAGAGCGAAAGACTAAGCCTGCATCGCCGTCGAGGTGTAACGTGATCTAATACATACTTTATTAAACCGCTTTGTCAAATTTAACGCATCCTGACAGAAGTGTCGAAATGCTGAATCAATTAATTCGCTTCCAAAAAAAAAATGTTTTACTCGCTTCCAACAGCGCTTAAAGGGAGCAGCGTCATACATATAGAGGGTAGAGTGTCACGTTATTTAAAGGGGAAGTGCACGCGTCAATGAGTAATAAAAGAACAAGTAGCTTCATTCTGATTACTTTTATGTCACTGATCAGGCTTTTATAGGCCTATGTAGTTTTTGGGGTAACAAAGGGTTTTACCAATTATAGGTTTGTAAACATTTGGGATGCGCGCGCATCATGGTTGCAGAAAACCCGGGAGAGATAGCCTTTACGGCTAGAGAATTACACGGATATGGTACAAAATAATTAGATTTAAAAAGATTACAGATTATATTGATTAGATATCATTTTCAAAATGTTCTCCGCATATTACAAGAGCTTGTCACCCAGCGATAAGCACTGTTATGCAACGAAATTGATGTTAGATAGTGGGATAGTCTTACAGATCCGAAACAGGGATGACGTTTTTGTGGGCGGAGCCTATCTTGTGGCAGAGAAGGACGGTTTTCCAGTGGCAGTCTATGGAGCTATGGAATAAAATAATTTTAAAAAAGGTAAATTTGATTTTAAATTTCAAAATTCTTAGTTTATTTCTCACAATTCCAAGATTATATCTCACAATTCTAATAAGGAAAAACAACTCGACATTCTTCAACCCAAGACCGGAAATGCTGTAGGATCTTAGACCGGAAATGCTGTAGGTGACGTCAGACGCTGGAGACTTGGCGGAAAAACTGAATGAACAACGAGGACAGCGAGGAAATTTAGAAACTCTTCAGGAATACATCGACTGGTGCTTCGACGTTATAGTCATGAAGAAAAACCAAAATGCAGGTTCTCCAGCCAAAAGCGAGACGCCGTCTTCCAAAAGAAGTCGCCCAGCAGACTCGCCTGAAACAACATCGCCGACGGGTAAAAGCTTTACCGACATCCTGGATTCAATCGACAAGCGGTTGTCCAGCTTCGACGCGAGGTTGTCCCTGTCGAGATCCTGCACCGTGAATTTAAATCCCTGAGGGAATCACTGGAATTCAGCCAGCAGCAGGTGGAAACACTCGCTGCTGAAAACGCATCTCTACGGACTCGGTCAAATCTCTAACTGAAAATGTGACCCATCTAAGTGAAGATAATAAAAAAATAAAAGAGACTGTCATCGATCTCCAGGCCCGTAGCATGAGAGATAACCTGGTGTTTTCAGGCATCCCGGAATCTGCCGAAGAGGACCCAGAAGCTACGGTTAAAAACTTTATCAAGACGTACCTGAAGCTTCCGGAAGACACCGTGGAAAACATCTGCTTCGAAAGAGTCCATCGGATGGGAGCGAAGAAACCTGGAGCCCCGAGGCCCTCGTCCAATTGTGGCCAAATTCGGATACTTCAAGCAGAAAGAGCAGGTGAAGAGTCGCGGCAGGGAGCTGAAAGGAACAGACTTTGGCGTAAACGACCAGTTCCCCAAAGAAATCCTGGAGCGACGCAAAATTCTGTTCCCAATCCGACGCAGTCTCATCCAAAAGGGCTCCCGAGCTGTCATCGCAGTGGACCGGCTCTACGTGGACGGACTACTCTACCGCAACCTCCGTACCACTCCGTGGTTATATACACCACTCCAGATAAGAATCCGTTATATTTATCTTTCTTTTTCTCTCTTTCCTCGCTTGTTCTTCCATTTACCTCTAAATATTTATGTCATTTCGATAATTTAATACGATATCATAACAAACACGTACAGTCAGTCTCCGCAGCGTTTAAATGATTTTGCAATGTTTTCGTTTCTGTCAAGTTTTTACTTTCATCCCTCTATGCTTGCTTCTTTGTATGTCTTTCTTACTTCCAACTCCTTTCACGGCACCGATCACCTGCTTTACTACACATATAAACAAAACACACTATATTACACATCTGCTTGGCACGACCATGTACATATACACTCAGCATTAACGCAACCACTCAGACCTTACAGCGCATACAGACATGAAGGACATACTCGCATACAAGCGCGTACACGCCCGATCATATCTTATTCATTTGAGCATCACACGCAGCCAGCAGCATTAGCTACACACACACATCTATGGGTGCATTAAGGTTTGTCACATGGAATGTGAATGGAACTGGCTCCAGAGAAAAAAAAGTTAAAAAATATTTAGCCAGCTTAAAAAACTACAAGCAGCACGTTGTATTATTACAAGAGACTCATAGACCTGCCACAGCTACAGATCAACTTAAAACAACTGAGTTTCCTAATGTGTTCTCAGCCTGCTATAACTCTAGGCAAGGGGGGTAGCAATTTTAATACATAAAAAATGTTAATTTCACTGTACTCAACACAGTTATAGATCCAGAAGGTAGATTTCTAATCATTAAATTATCTATATTTGACAAAAAGTTATGTATTGTTAGTATATATGGTCCAAATGTTGATGACCCCTCTTTCTTTCATGGTTTTTTTACCGCACTTTCTGAACAACTAGATTGTGCACTTATAATTGGGGGAGACCTCAACTTTGGACTAAATAAAGAAATGGACAGGCTAAGTACAGCTGGAACTCAGCGCAATTGGGAATCCACAAATATAGTTAAACAGTACATGAGCGACTATGGACTTTGCGATGCATGGCGTTCTCTCCACACCAACAGTAGGGAATTTACTTTCTTCTCACATGTCCATCACTCTTACTCTCGTCTGGATTATTTCCTAGTCAGCAGCTCACTGCTGAGTGACATTTCAGACACAGAGATACACACTATAGCTGTCAGCGATCATGCTGCTGTTTCTTTAACTCTAGTAAATAAGAAGACCACTCCACCAAGTAATAACTGGGAGATTCAATACATCATTGCTTAAAGACGACGATTTTATTAAATATTTTAAAGAAGAGTGGGCTTTATATTTAGACTATAATGACCTGCCTGGAACATCAGCATCTGTTCTCTGGAAGCAGGTAAAGCTGTGATGAGAGGTAGAATAATCTCATTCTCATCGCATAAAAAGAAAAGAGAAAAAAATGTATTCAGGAATTAGAAGAAACAATAAAAACTTTAGAAGAATCCTACGTATCCTCCCAGGAACAGGAAATGCTGAAAAAAAATATGTAAAGCAAAACTAGAATTAAATGAAATTATTAATAAAAAAACTAAATTCTTAGCACAAAGACTTCGCTGGCAAAATTTGAATATGGTAACAAATCAGGTCAATTCTTAGCGAACCAGTTAAAAAAAAATAAAGAAAAAACAACGATATGTGCTGTTAAAGATTTAACTGGGATACAGTATATGACCCTGAAAGAATAAACAACACTTTCAGAGATTTTTACGAATCTTATATTCTCCACAGATAAACCCATCTAAAGACGAAGTTGACCAATTTCTTGACAATATAACTCTTCCGAAATTAACAGACAATCAAGCGATGGCATTGGATTCTCCACTGACATCAGATGAACTTCAGGAAGCTTTGAACAGTATGCCCATAAAAAGGCTCCAGGTCCAGATGGCTTTCCCAGCAGAATTCTATAAAGAATCTGGGCTATTCTGGCACCAACATTCTACAGAATGTTACAGGAAACCAAAGAAAATGGCAGACTTCCACCAAATATGAATTCTGCCAACATTAGTCTCTTACTATAACCAGGCAAAGACCCTGTATTGCCTACTAGCTATCGTCCAATATCCCTTATTAATGTGGACACTAAAATAATCTGCAAAGCTATCTCAAAAAGAATAGAGAAGATAACCCCTCTCATAATTCATTACGACCAAACTGGTTTCATAAAAGGGGGCATTCCTCAACAAATACACGTAGGTTACTTAACTTGATAGACTATTCATGCAATAGAAACCTTCAAATTACAATATGTCTCTAGATGCAGAAAAAGCTTTTGATAGGGTTAACTGGAATTTTCTATTTGCAACTTTACACAAATTTGGTTTGGAAAACTATTTCATAAACTGGTTAAAAATATTAATATAACTCTCCAACAGCATGTGTCAGGACAAATGCCCAAACGTCCTCTCTAGCTTCTGTCTAAGAGGGGGCACCAGGCAGGGGATGCCCCCTCTCCCCCTCACTGTTTGCAATTTTTATTGAACCACTAGCAGCAGCAATTAGACAGGCAACAGTGATTAAAGGCATTAATGCAAGAATGTAGAACATAAAATTATCTTTACGCAGATGATGTGTTACTTTTTCTTCAACAGTCACAAACCACTCTCTCTGAGGTAATTACATTAATAAACTCTTTCTCAAGAGTCTCAGATTATTCAATAAACTGTTAAAATCAACAGTTCTTCCAATTAATTGCTCCTTCCAGAATTCCTCCACTCCACTGCAATCTGGAAATATTAAATATTTAGGTATTAATGTTTCTCCTAAGCTGGCAGATTTGATTAAATTAAACCACATCCCACTTTTAAAGAAGGTAAAGATGATCTAACCAGATGGAGGTCTCTACCCAATCACTCATGGGAAGAGTCACCTCAATAAAAAATGATGGTTTTGCCAAGAATTAATTATTTATTTGCAATGATCCCGAGCAAACCACCACCTGACTGGTTTAGATCTTTGGACTCCTCCATCTCTAAATTCCTTTGGAAAGGTAAACCCCCGCGTATTAGTTTAAAAACGCTGCAAAAGACCAAGGATAAAGGAGACTAGATCTACCTAACTTTTACCACTATTTCTTAGCCAATAGGCTTCAACACATTTCAGGGTGGTTAAAACACACCCTCTTAGATGAGCCTTGGCTAGATGTAGAACAGGCATTATGCAATAATATAGAGATTTCGGATCTGCCATTCATTAGCTCGATCAGTAAACGACACGTATGCTTTAAAAGCATCAGTATCAGCTCTTCTCTGACAGCATGGTGGAGTTTCTAAAAATGACGGAGTCTTCACTAATCCCATGCAAACGTACCCCTATCTGGAACAATCCTGACATATTGCTAAACAACAATATGATAAACTTCACAGATTGGAGTTGTAAAGGTATTAAATACCTGGAACATATATTCGAAGGGACAGACTTTATTCCCTTTGACAAATTAAATTAAACAATATGGGATTAATAAGAACAGATTTTTAGAATATCAACAAATTAAATCTATTGTAAAAAGGAAATTAAGTCTAATCATATCAATTTACAAATACCCACCAAGTGTGGCAGATTTTCTTAATCTCAAAACCCCCAAATTATGTCTAAAATATACAGGGTACTTTCCAATATAGATGAATCAGTATCACTTCCTATTGCAAAATGGGAAGCAGATTATCAGTAAGCTGGGACCATAATTTCTGGTCTCAATATGTTTTAAAACCTTTGAACTGATTAGAAATCCTGGATTACAATTAATACAATACAAAATTCTGCATAGAGTGCACTACACAGGTCATCGGATGTTCAGGATGGTTTTACAGCTTCTAACAACTGCTCACACTGTAAAGACAATACACCTGACAATTACATCCACGCTCTATGGTTCTGTCCACCTGTTCAGAGGTACTGGTACAGGATTTGTGAAGACTTATCAAAGTGTCTTAAATGCTCTATTCCAGCCTCTCCTTTAGTCTGCTTGTTGGGCGACCTAGATGGTGTCACTACAGAAGATAACACAATCCACATGGCTTTCACTGCACTATTGCATTGCTAAGAAGACTGTCCTCATGAACTGGAAAAATAAAAATAATCTTATATCAACCAATATAGAGATTATTTGTGGGATTATATAGCCTTGAAACAGCTTCTGCTGACACATTTGATCAATCTCTCTGGCTCCTTTGATCAGCTCCATCACCTAGTGTGGGTGGGGGTCCCGATTCTGTCCGGCTGTGGTTTTTGTTGTTGGCGTGGGGTGGCAATATGGGCCTGGGGCATCTGGGGGTTCCCTGGGGATGGGTTTCTTGGGGGTTTGGCGCTGGGGGGGCGTGCACCTTGACCTGGATGGGTATTGGTGACTCTTGGAATGCTGTTTCCTCTGGCGGCGGCATGCGGCGCTGCTGGGATGCCTGTGCCGGCGGACGTAGGTTGCCAGCCTGGCGGCCGCACTGTTCCGGGTTGGTCCGGGGGGGTTTGGGGATCTGGGGACGCTCTGCCCGGCTTGGGGTTACGGCTGGGCCTGGGGGGCTTGGGTCCTGGTTGGTGTGCCGCCTGAGCATGGGTTGGTGCATGCGCTTGGGCCCGGCTCTGGTGTGGGGGTCTTCGATGCATCGGTGCCTCCGCGGGGGGGGGTCCAATAGAGGCGGGGTATACGGCTTTACCTGGGTGTCTTTATTGTCTTATGTAGTTTGGGAAGTGACTGGATGACGGGGTGGGGTAGTTTTTCCTCTGCTGTGGGGTCTGGTGGGCCGCCCCGGGCTGCCATGGGCCCTGGTCTGGATGGGCCTGGGTCCCCGCCCTGGGCAGATTTGGGGTAACAGGGGTGCCTATGGGGTCAGCGGGGGAGCTGGCTCCAGAGGGGGGTATTTTGCCCCCTCTGATGTTTTCCTCCCCATCCCTAAGGCTTCACTTCTCCCGCTCCATCACACCAACACATAGGTAGGGTTTTGAGGTGCGGGTGAGTCGCTGGATGCGGGGGAGGTGGTACTCCTTTGTCTCCTCGGGCCGCCTGCATCTCGAACACACATTACAGCTTAGACATTCTCATTACTTACTGTCACATGACACATACATATAGGGCCTTGGGGGTGGGCACACTGAATGGCATCCGGAGGGCGGTCTGTTCATTCAGCCTTCCCTCTGGTGCCAGTGCCCACTTCTCAATTTAAGTTGCACATAGACATTGAGGGCTCTAGGGAGGGACGAGCTGACACAAGCTTGTGGAGGGTGCCCCTCCCCTGTTTTAAAGCACCCCTGTTTTAAAGCACCTTAGAACAACACACACACACACTACATTTGAGCGGGTGGGGTGAAGCATGGGGTCTCTTTTTTTTTTTTTTCTCACACCCCTGTTCTCTGTTCTCTTCTGGGGCCGGGGATGTGAGGATGAGCTGGCCGCCGCCGGTCGGGGTCTGGGCTGTTGATTTCTCTGCTGCTGCGGGGACCGGGTGGTCTTCCTGTCCCCACGCCGGAGCGAAGGGGGTTTAGCTCCGGGATCGGGCGCTGGCTACCCCTCTGGGGTGGGGGTGCCTGGACCTAGGAGTATAGAGTGCATATGGGGAGTGTGAGTGTGTGGTACCGGTTCATTTTTGTGTGTCTACATGTGGGGCGAAGTGTGAATATTTGTTTGCGTGCATGAGGGTGGGAACATATGCTTGTGTATATGTGTGCTTGTCGTCTACGTCATGTGTCAGGTCGGGGCCTTAGACTCCGCTTCACTCATCATCTTAGTCGACCCCCACCCACCCACCATGCCCTGCCGTGGAGGATGCCGCCGGTGCGTTGGTGATTTCTCGCAGCCGGGGCAGGATGCTCGGCGAGCCGCCGGCACACTCTCGGCGGTCGATTGGCGGGGCCTGGCCTTACTGGCCTTGCTGGGGCCCGATTGTGGGGTGGGGGGCCTTTGGGTCTCCGAGCCCAGGGCCCCGTCCGCCCTGGTGTGGTCGGCTGCCGGTGGAGCCTGCGGGCTTGCCGCCACGGCACCCTGGGGCGCCTACACTGTGGCTGTCGGAGGTCCCGCCTTCGGGCTCTCCTCCCCTGCCCTTTTTTTTTGGGTGGAGGCCGCGGTTGTCCCTGCGGTGGTTTCTCCTGGGGTCCCGTGCCCTGGGGGGCCTCCGGATGTTTGGGGCCCGGTCTTTTCCGTGCCTGCTTCATGCCTTGCGGGATGGGGCTGTTGTTCCCCACACACACTATAAACATTTACATGGAGGAACCTTATGAACACAAGCGCGCTCACACACACAGGTGTACACTCAAGCATTCACATTGGTGTAAAACAGGTGCTCACAGACACACATTGTCTTGATCTGCTGTTGCTTCAAAACTTATTTTGTAATATTAGTTATGTGTGCTGCTCAATAACATTTAACATTTAGAATTTATTGTGATTTATACAATGTTGGTTGTTGCTGCAGTCTCTTTGATGTTGTGTCTTCGGTTGTTTCTTTTTTGTCAGCAGGTATTGAAGCAAATTGTCTGTTTTTTTTGTTTTGCTTTTTCTCCCTCTCTCTCTCTATCCCCCATTCTCCTTTTTTTTCTCTCTTCTCTCTCCCCTTCTTTGTTGACTTTCCCCACACCCTTTTTTTTTTTTTTTTTTTTTTTTCTTTTTTTTCCTTCTTTCTTCTTTCTCTTTCTTGTTTTCTCTGTCCCCTGGTCTTGTCTGTCACAGTGTGGTTAAGTAAAAGGGTATATAAAATTAAATTAATTAATTAATATAAAAAAAAATAAATAAATAAATAAATAAATTTAATTTAAAAAAAAAAAAAAAAAAAAAAAAAAAAAAAGGAAAGATTAGCTCTGAGGAAACCAGCTGCGTCTGGACCCTCCGTCCCATCTGGGAGCCCACCAGTCTAACGTGTTCCTTCTGCACCTGTCCTCCATATCTGTCATCTTCTTGGTGAGTCGCTCCAGCTGATCCTTTAAGTCCGTGACTGTCCTCTTATCTTCACGCGCCACTGCCTGAACAGAATCAATGCGGTCACGTGTCTGCTTCATCTCGGTAGCTATGGCCTCAAACTCCTCTCTTAGCTCTTTAACAGACTTGTTGGTTGCTTGTATGTCCTCACGCAGTTCGCGCAATGCTGGAATCAGCATAGAGTCCATCGCATCTCTTACTGCCGAATTCACAACCGAATTCAAAGTGCTTGGTGTTCTTTAAATGCTAGTTCAATGCGGTTAGCAATAGCCTCGTCGAGGTCTTCCCTGGAGATGGCTGAATCTCTGAATTTTTTTCTTCATTGGCGATTGCTCAATCTTTCTTTTCCGATCCCCTTTGTCTGCCTTAGCACTCATGATGGGTCCAATGCAGAGTGGTTTAAATTTTACTGACAGGATCGTAAAATATGTGGCAAAGTGAGCAGAGCGAAAGACTAAGCCTGCATCCCGCCGTCGAGGTGTAAACGTGATCTAATACATACTTTATTAAACCGCTTTGTCAATTTAACGCATCCTGACAGAAGTGTCGAAATGCTGAATCAATTTAATTCGCTTCCAAAAAAAAAATGTTTTAACTCGCTTCCAACAGCGCTTAAAGGGAGCAGCGTCATACATATAGAGGGTAGAGTGTCACGTTATTTAAAGGGAAGTGCACGCTCAATGAGTAATAAAAGAACAAGTAGCTTCATTCTGATTACTTTTATGTCACTGATCAGGCTTTTATAGGCCTATGTAGTTTTGGGGTAACAAAGGGTTTTAACCAATTATAGGGTTTGTAAACATTTGGGATGCGCGCGCATCATGGTTGCAGAAAACCCGGGAGAGATATAGCCTTTACGGCTAGAGAATTACACGGATATGGTACAAAAATAATTAGATTTAAAAAAGATTACAGATTATATTGATATAAGATATCATTTTCAAAATGTTCTCCGCATATTACAAGAAGCTTGTCACCCAGCGATAAGCACTGTTATGCAACGAAATTGATGTTAGATAGTGGGATAGTCTTACAGATCCGAAACAGGGATGACGTTTTTTGTGGGCGGAGCCTATCTTGTGGCAGAGAAGGACGGTTTTCCAGTGGCAGTCTATGGAGCTATGGATAAAATAATTTTAAAAAAGGTAAATTTGATTTTAAATTTCAAAATTCTTAGTTTATTTCTCACAATTCCAAGATTATATCTCACAATTCTAATAAGAAAAAAACAACTCGACATTCTTCAACCCAAGACCGGAAATGCTGTAGGATCTTAGACCGGAAATGCTGTAGGTGACGTCAGACGCTGGAGACTTGGCGGAAAAACTGAATGAACAACGAGGACAGCGAGGAAAATTTAGAAACTCTTCAGGAATACATCGACTGGTGCTTCGACGTTATAGTCATGAAGAAAAACCAAAATGCAGGTTCTCCAGCCAAAAAGCGAGACGCCGTCTTCCAAAAGAAGTCGCCCAGCAGACTCGCCTGAAACAACATCGCCGACGGTTAAAAGCTTTACCGACATCCTGGATTCAATCGACAAGCGGTTGTCCAGCTTCGACGCGAGGTTTGTCCTGGTCGAGATCCTGCACCGTGAATTTTAATCCCTGAGGAAATCACTGGAATTCAGCCAGCAGCAGGTGGAAACACTCGCTGCTGAAAACGCATCTCTACGGGACTCGGTCAAATCTCTAACTGAAAATTGACCCATCTAAGTGAAGATAATAAAAAAAATAAAAAGAGACTGTCATCGATCTCCAGGCCCGTAGCATGAGAGATAACCTGGTGTTTTCAGGCATCCCGGAATCTGCCGAAGAGGACCCAGAAGCTACGGTTAAAAACTTTATCAAGACGTACCTGAAGCTTCCGGAAGACACCGTGGAAAACATCTGCTTCGAAAGAGTCCATCGGATGGGAGCGAAGAAACCTGGAGCCCCGAGGCCTCGTCCAATTGTGGCCAAAGTTCGGATACTTCAAGCAGAAAGAGCAGGTGAAGAGTCGCGGCAGGGAGCTGAAAGGAACAGACTTTGGCGTAAACGACCAGTTCCCCAAAGAAATCCTGGAGCGACGCAAACTTCTGTTCCCAATCCGACGCAGTCTCATCCAAAAGGGCTCCCGAGCTGTCATCGCAGTGGACCGGCTCTACGTGGACGACTACTCTACCGCAACCTCGTACCACTCCGTGGTTATATTTAAACCACTCCAGATAAGAATCCGTTATATTTATCTTTCTTTTTCTCTCTTTCCTCGCTTGTTCTTCCATTTACCTCTAAATATTTATGTCATTTCGATATTTAATACGATATCATAACAAACACGTACAGTCAGTCTCCGCAGCGTTTAAAATGATTTTGCAATGTTTTCGTTTCTGTCAAGTTTTTTTCTTTCATCCCTCTATGCTTGCTTCTTGTATGTCTTTCTTACTTCCAACTCCTTTCACGGCACCGATCACCTGCTTTACTACACATATAAACAAAACACACTATATTACACATCTGCTTGGCACGACCATGTACATATACACTCAGCATTAAAGCAACCACTCAGACCTAACAGCGCATACAGACATGAAGGACATACTCGCATACAAGCGCGTACACGCCCGATCATATCTTATTCATTTGAGCATCACACGCAGCAGCAGCATTAGCTACACACACACATCTATGGGTGCATTAAGGTTTGTCACATGGATTGTGAATGGAACTGGCTCCAGAGAAAAAAAGTAAAAATATTTAGCCAGCTTAAAAAACTACAAGCAGACGTTGTATTATTACAAGAGACTCATAGACCTGCCACAGCTAACAGATCAACTTAAAACAACTGAGTTTCCTAATGTGTTCTCAGCCTGCTAAAACTCTAGGCAAAGGGGGGGTAGCAATTTTTAATACATAAAAATGTTAATTTCACTGTACTCAACACAGTATAGATCCAGAGGTAGATTTCTAATCATTAAATTATCTATATTTGACAAAAAGTTATGTATTGTTAGTATATATGGTCCAAATGTGATGACCCCTCTTCTTTCATGGTTTTTTTTACCGCACTTTCTGAACAACTAGATTGTGCACTTATAATTGGGGGAGACCTCAACTTTGGACTAAATAAAGAAATGGCAGGCTAAGTACAGCTGGAACTCAGCGCAATTGGGGAATCCACAAATATAGTTAAACAGTACATGAGCGACTATGGACTTTGCGATGCATGGGCGTTCTCTCCACACAACAGTAGGGAATTTACTTTCTTCTCACATGTCCATCACTCTTACTCTCGTCTGGATTATTTCCTAGTCAGCAGCTCACTGCTGAGTGACATTTCAGACACAGAGATACACACTATAGCTGTCAGCGATCATGCTGCTGTTTCTTTAACTCTAGTAAATAAGAGACCACTCCACCAAGTAATAACTGGAGATTCAATACATCATTGCTTAAAGACGACGATTTTATTAAATATTTTAAAGAAGAGTGGGCTTTATATTTAGACTATAATGACCTGCCTGGAACATCAGCATCTGTTCTCTGGAAGCAGGTAAAGCTGTGATAGAGGTAGAATAATCTCATTCTCATCGCATAAAAAGAAAAGAGAAAATAATGTCTTCAGGAATTAGAAGAAACAAAAAAACTTAGAAGAATCCTACGTATCCTCCCAGGACAGGAAATGCTGAAAAAAATATGTAAAGCAAAACTAGAATTAAATGAAATTAATTAATAAAAAACCTAAATTCTTAGCACAAAGACTTCGCTGGCAAGAATTTGAATATGGTAACAAATCAGGTCAATTCTTAGCGAACAGTTAAAAATAAATAAAGAAAAAACAACGATATGTGCTGTTAAAGATTTAACTGGGATACAGTATATGACCCTGAAAGAATAAACAACACTTTCAGAGATTTTTACGAATCTTTATATTCTCCACAGATAAACCCATCTAAAGACGAAGTTGACCAATTTCTTGACAATATAACTCTTCGAAATTAACAGACAATCAAGCGATGGCATTGGATTCTCCACTGACATCAGATGAACTTCAGGAAGTTTGAACCATATGCCCCATAAAAAGGCTCCAGGTCCAGATGGCTTCCAGCAGAATTCTATAAAGAATTCTGGGCTATTCTGGCACCAACATTCTACAGAATGTTACAGGAAACCAAAGAAAATGGCAGACTTCCACCAAATATGAATTCTCTGCCAACATTAGTCTCTTACTAAAACCAGGCAAAGACCCTGTATTGCCTACTAGCTATCGTCCAATATCCCTTATTAATGTGGACACTAAAATAATCTGCAAAGCTATCTCAAAAAGAATAGAGAAGATAACCCTCTCATAATTTCATTACGACCAAACTGGTTTCATAAAAGGGAAGGCATTCTCAACAAATACACGTAGGTTACTTAACTTGATAGACTATTCATGCAATAGAAACCTTCAAATTACAATATTGTCTCTAGATGCAAGAAAAAGCTTTTGATAGGGTTAAACTGGAATTTTCTATTTGCAACTTTACACAAATTTGGTTTTGGAAACTATTTCATAAACTGGTTAAAAATATTATATAACTCTCCAAACAGCATGTGTCAGACAAAATGCCCAAACGTTCCTTCTAGCTTCTTGTCTTAAGAGGGGCACCAGGCAGGGATGCCCCCTCTCCCCCTCACTGTTTGCATTTTTATTGAACCACTAGCAGCAGCAATTAGACCGGCAACAGTGATTAAAGGCATTAAATGCAAGAATGTAGAACATAAAATTAGTCTTTACGCAGATGATGTGTTACTTTTTTCTTCAACAGTCACAAAACCACTCTCTCTGAGGTAATACATTAATAAACTCTTTCTCAAGAGTCTCAGATTATTCAATAACACTGGTTAAAATCAACAGTTCTTCCAATTAATTGCTCCTTCCAGAATTCCCTCCACTCCACTGCAATCTGGAAATAATAAATATTTAGGTATTAATGTTTCTCCTAAGCTGGCAGATTTGATTAAATTAAACACATCCCACTTTTAAAGAAGGTAGAAGATGATCTAACCAGATGGAGGTCTCTACCCATATCACTCATGGGAAGAGTCACCTCAATAAAAATGATGGTTTTGCCAAGAATTAATTATTTATTTGCAATGATCCCGAGCAAACCACCACCTGACTGGTTAGATCTTGGACTCCCCATCTAAATTCCTTTTGGAAAGGTAAACCCCCGCGTATAGTTTAAAAACGCTGCAAACTCGACCAAGGATAAAGGAGGACTAGATCTACCTAACTTTTACCACTATTTCTTAGCCATAGGCTTCAACACATTTCAGGGTGGTTTAAAACACACCCTCTTAGATGAGCCTTGGCTAGATGTAGAAACAGGCATTATGCAATAATATAGAGATTTCGGATTCTGCCATTCATTAGCTCGATCAGTAAACGACACGTATGCTTTTAAAAGCATCAGTATCAGCTCTCTCTGACAGCATGGTGGGAGTTTCTAAAATGACGGAGTCTTCACTAATCCCATGCAAACGTACCCCTATCTGGAACAATCCTGACATATTGCCTAACAACACATATGATAAACTTCACAGATTGGGGAGTTGTAAAGGTATTAAATACCTGGAACATATATTCGAAGGGACAGACTTTATTCCCTTTGACAAATTAATTAAACAATATGGGATTAATAAGAACAGATTTTTAGAATATCAACAAATTAAATCTATTGTAAAAAGGGAAATTAAGTCTAATCATATCAATTTACAAATACCACCAAGTGTGGCGAGATTTTCTTAATCTCAAAACCCCCCAAATTAATGTCTAAAATATACAGGGTACTTTCCAATATAGATGAATCAGTATCACTTCCTATTGCAAAATGGGAAGCAGATTTATCAGTAGCTGGGACCATAATTTCTGGTCTCAGATATGTTTAAAACTTTTGAACTGATTAGAAATCCTGGATTTCAATTAATACAATACAAAATTCTGCATAGAGTGCACTACACAGGTCATCGGATGGTTCAGGATGGGTTTTACAGCTTCTAACAACTGCTCACACTGTAAAGACAATACACCTGACAATTACATCCACGCTCTATGGTCTGTCCACCTGTTCAGAGGTACTGGTACAGGATTTGTGAAGACTTATCAAAGTGTCTAAATGCTCTATCCAGCCTCTCCTTTAGTCTGCTTGTTGGGCGACCTAGATGGTGTCACTACAGAAGATAACACAATCCACATGGCTTTCACTGCACTATGCATTGCTAAGAAGACTGTCCTCATGAACTGGGAAAAATAAAAATAATCTAATATCAACCAATATAGAGATTATTGTGGGATTATATTAGCCTTGAAACAGCTTCTGCTGACACATTAGAGATCAATCTCTCTGGCTCCTTTGATCAGCTCCATCACCTATGTGGGTGGGGTCCCGATTCTGTCCGGCTGTGGTTTTTGTTGTTGGCGTGGGGTGGCAATATGGCCTGGGGCATCTGGGGGTTCCCTGGGGATGGGTTTCTTGGGGGGTTTGGCGCTGGGCTCCCTTGACTGCGACCTTGACCTGGATGGGTATTGGTGACTCTTGGATGCTGTTTCTCTGGCGGCGGCATGCGGCGCTGCTGGGGATGCCTGTGCCGGCGGACGTAGGTTGCCAGCCTGGCGCCGCACTGTCCGGGGTTGGTCCGGGGGGGGTTTGGGGATCTGGGGACGCTCTGCCTCCGGCTTGGGGTTACGGCTGGGCCTGGGGGGCTTGGGTCCTGGTTGGTGTGCCGCCTGGAGCATGGGTTGGTGCATGCGCTTGGCCCGGCTCTGGTGTGTGGGTCTTCGATGCATCGGTTGCCTCCGCGGGGGGGGGGTCCAATAGAGGCGGGGTATTACGGGCTTTACCTGGGTGTCTTATTGTCTTATGTAGTTTGGGAAGTGACTGGATGACGGGTGTGGGGTAGTTTTTCCTCTGCTGTGGGGTCTGGTGGGGCCGCCCGGGCTGCCATGGCCCTGGTCTGGATGGGCCTGGGTCCCCCGCCTGGGCAGATTTGGGGTAAACAGGGGTGCCTATGGGGGGTCAGCGGGGAGCTGGCTCCAGAGGGGGGGTATATTTGCCCCCCCTCTGATGTTTTCCTCCCCCCATCCCTAAGGCTTCACTTCTCCCGCTCCCATCACACCAACACATAGGTAGGGTTTTGAGGTGCGGGTGAGTCGCTGGGATGCGGGGGAGGTGGTACTCCTTTGTCTCCTCGTGGCCGCCTGCATCTCGAACACACATTACAGCTTAGACATTCTCATTACTTACTGTCACATGACACATACATATAGGGCCTTGGGGTGGGCACACTGAATGGCATCCGGAGGGCGGTCTGTTCATTCAGCCTCCCTCTGGTGCAGTGCCCACATCTCAATTTTAAGTTGCACATAGACATTGAGGGCTCTAGGGGGGGACGAGCTGACACAAGCTTGTGGAGGGTGCCCTCCCCTGTTTTTAAAGCACCCCTGTTTTTAAAGCACCTTAGAACAACACACACCAACACTACATTTGAGCGGCGTGGGTGAAGCATGGGGTCTCTTTTTTTTTTTTTTTTCCTCACACCCCCTGTTCTCTGTTCTCTGTCTGGGGCCGGGGGATGTGAGGATGAGCTGGCCGCCCGGTCGGGGTCTGGGCTGTTGATTTTCTCTGCTGCTGCGGGGACCGGGTGGTCTTCCTGTCCCCACGCCGGAGCGAAGGGGGTTTAGCTCCGGGATCGGGCGCTGGCTACCCCTCTGGGGTGGGGGGGGTGCCTGGACCTAGGAGTATAGAGTGCATATGGGGAGTGTGAGTGTGGGTACCGTGTTCATTTTTGTGTGTCTACATGTGGGGCGAAGGTGTGAATATTTGTTTGCGTGCATGAGGGTGGGACATATGCTTGTGTATATGTGTGCTTGTCGTCTACGTCTATGTGTCAGGTCGGGCCTTAGACTCCGCTTCACTCATCATCTTAGTCGACCCCCACCACCACCACCATGCCCTGCCGGTCGGAGGGATGCCGCCGGTGCGTTGGTGATTTCTCGCGCCGGGCAGGATGCTCGGGCGAGCGCCCGGCACACTCTCGGCGGTTCGATTGGCGGGCCTGGCCTTACTGGCCTTGCTGGGCCCCGATTGTGGGGTGGGGGGCCTTTGGGTCTCCGAGCCCAGGGCCCGGTCCGCCCTGGTGTGGTCGGCTGCCGGTGGAGCCTGCGGCTTGCCGCCACGGCACCCTGGGGCGCCTACACTGTGGCTGTCGGAGGTCCCGCCTTGGGCTCTCCTCTGCCCTTTTTTTGGGTGGAGGCCGCGGTTGTCCCTGCGGTGGTTCTCCTGGGGGTCCCGTGCCCTGGGGGGCCTCCGGATGTTTGGGGCCCGGGTCTTTTCCGTGCCTGCTTCATGCCTTGCGGGATGGGGCTGTTGTTCCCCACACACACTATTAAACATTTACATGGAGGAACCTAGAACACAAGCGCGCTCACACACACAGGTGTACACTCAAGCATTCACATTGGTGTAAAAACAGGTGCTCACAACACACATTGTCTTGATCTGCTGTTGCTTCAAAACTTATTTTGTAATATTAGTTATGGTGCTGCTCAATAACATTTAACATTTAGAATTTATGGGATTTATACAATGTTGGTTGTTGCTGCAGTCTCTTTGATGTTGTGTCTTCGGTTTGTTTTCTTTTGTCAGCAGGTATTGAAGCAAATTGTCTGTTTTTTTTTTGTTTTTTGCTTTTTCTCCCTCTCTCTCTCTATCCCCATTCTCTTTTTTTCTCTCTCTCTCTTCCCCTCTTCGTTGACTTTCCCCACACCCTTTTTTTGTTTTTTTTTTTTTTTTTTTCTTTTTTTTTTCCTTCTTTCTTCTTTCTCTTTCTTTTTCTCTGTCCCCTGGTCTTGTCTGTCACAGTGGGTTAAGTAAAAGGTATAAAAATTAAATTAATTAATTAATATAAAAAATAAATAAATAAAAAAAATAAATAAATTTAATTAAAAAAAAAAAAAAAAAAAAAAAAAAAAAAAAAAAGGAAAAGATTAGCTCTGAGGAAACCAGCTGCGTCTGGACCCTCCGTCCCATCTGGGAGCCCACCAGTCTAACGTTGTTCCTTCTGCACCTGTCCCTCCATATCTGTCATCTTCTTGGTGAGTCGCTCCAGCTGATCCTTAAGTCCGTGACTGTCCTCTTATCTTCACGCGCCACTGCCTGAACAGAATCAACGTGGCCACGTGTCTGCTTCATCTCGGTAGCTATGGGCTCAAACTCCTCTCTTAGCTCTTTAACAGACTTGTTGGTCGCTTGTATGTCCTCACGCAGTTCGCGCAATGCTGGAATCAGCATAGAGTCCATCGCATCTCTTACTGCCGAATTCACAACCGAATTCAAAGTGCTTTGGTGTTCTTTAAATGCTAGTTCAATGCGGTTAGCAATAGCCTCGTCGAGGTCTTCCCTGGAGATGGCTGAATCTCTGAATTTTTTTCTTCATTGGCGATTGCTCAATCTTTCTTTTCCGATCCCCTTTGTCTGCCTTAGCACTCATGATGGGTCCAATGCAGAGTGGTTTAAATTTTACTGACAGGATCGTAAAATATGTGGCAAAGTGAGCAGAGCGAAAGACTAAGCCTGCATCGCCGTCGAGGTGTAACGTGATCTAATACATACTTTATTAAACCGCTTTGTCAAATTTAACGCATCCTGACAGAAGTGTCGAAATGCTGAATCAATTAATTCGCTTCCAAAAAAAAAAGTTTTACTCGCTTCCAACAGCGCTTTAAAGGGAGCAGCGTCATACATATAGAGGGTAGAGTGTCACGTTATTTAAAGGGAAGTGCACGCGTCAATGAGTAATAAAAGAACAAGTAGCTTCATTCTGATTACTTTTATGTCACTGATCAGGCTTTTATAGGCCTATGTAGTTTTTGGGGTAACAAAGGGTTTTACCAATTATAGGTTTGTAAACATTTGGGATGCGCGCGCATCATGGTTGCAGAAAACCCGGGAGAGATAGCTTTACGGCTAGAGAATTACACGGATATGGTACAAAATAATTAGATTTAAAAAGATTACAGATTATATTGATTAGATATCATTTTCAAAGGTTCTCCGCATATTACAAGAGCTTGTCACCAGCGATAAAGCACTGTTATGCAACGAAATTGATGTTAGATAGTGGGATAGTCTTACAGATCCGAAACAGGGATGACGTTTTTGTGGGCGGAGCCTATCTTGTGGCAGAGAAGGACGGTTTTCCAGTGGCAGTCTATGGAGCTATGGAATAAAATAATTTTAAAAAAGGTAAATTTGATTTTAAATTTCAAAATTCTTAGTTTATTTCTCACAATTCCAAGATTATATCTCACAATTCTAATAAGGAAAAACAACTCGACATTCTTCAACCCAAGACCGGAAATGCTGTAGGATCTTAGACCGGAAATGCTGTAGGTGACGTCAGACGCTGGAGACTTGGCGGAAAAACTGAATGAACAACGAGGACAGCGAGGAAAATTTAGAAACTCTTCAGGAATACATCGACTGGTGCTTCGACGTTATAGTCATGAAGAAAAACCAAAATGCAGGTTCTCCAGCCAAAAGCGAGACGCCGTCTTCCAAAAGAAGTCGCCCAGCAGACTCGCCTGAAACAACATCGCCGACGGGTAAAAGCTTTACCGACATCCTGGATTCAATCGACAAGCGGTTGTCCAGCTTCGACGCGAGGTTGTCCCTGGTCGAGATCCTGCACCGTGAATTTAAATCCCTGAGGGAATCACTGGAATTCAGCCAGCAGCAGGTGGAAACACTCGCTGCTGAAAACGCATCTCTACGGGACTCGGTCAAATCTCTAACTGAAAATGTGACCCATCTAAGTGAAGATAATAAAAAAATAAAAGAGACTGTCATCGATCTCCAGGCCCGTAGCATGAGAGATAACCTGGTGTTTTCAGGCATCCCGGAATCTGCCGAAGAGGACCCAGAAGCTACGGTTAAAAACTTTATCAAGACGTACCTGAAGCTTCCGGAAGACACCGTGGAAAACATCTGCTTCGAAAGAGTCCATCGGATGGGAGCGAAGAAACCTGGAGCCCCGAGGCCTCGTCCAATTGTGGCCAAATTCGGATACTTCAAGCAGAAAGAGCAGGTGAAGAGTCGCGGCAGGGAGCTGAAAGGAACAGACTTTGGCGTAAACGACCAGTTCCCCAAAGAAATCCTGGAGCGACGCAAAATTCTGTTCCCAATCCGACGCAGTCTCATCCAAAAGGGCTCCCGAGCTGTCATCGCAGTGGACCGGCTCTACGTGGACGGACTACTCTACCGCAACCTCCGTACCACTCCGTGGTTATATTAACACCACTCCAGATAAGAATCCGTTATATTTATCTTTTCTTTTTCTCTCTTTCCTCGCTTGTTCTTCCATTTACCTCTAAATATTTATGTCATTTCGATAATTTAATACGATATCATAACAAACACGTACAGTCAGTCTCCGCAGCGTTTAAATGATTTTGCAATGTTTTCGTTTCTGTCAAGTTTTTACTTTCATCCCTCTATGCTTGCTTCTTTGTATGTCTTTCTTACTTCCAACTCCTTTCACGGCACCGATCACCTGCTTTACTACACATATAAACAAAACACACTATATTACACATCTGCTTGGCACGACCATGTACATATACACTCAGCATTAACGCAACCACTCAGACCTTACAGCGCATACAGACATGAAGGACATACTCGCATACAAGCGCGTACACGCCCGATCATATCTTATTCATTTGAGCATCACACGCAGCCAGCAGCATTAGCTACACACACACATCTATGGGTGCATTAAGGTTTGTCACATGGAATGTGAATGGAACTGGCTCCAGAGAAAAAAAGTTAAAAATATTTAGCCAGCTTAAAAAACTACAAGCAGACGTTGTATTATTACAAGAGACTCATAGACCTGCCACAGCTACAGATCAACTTAAAACAACTGAGTTTCCTAATGTGTTCTCAGCCTGCTATAACTCTAGGCAAAGGGGGTAGCAATTTTAATACATAAAAATGTTAATTTCACTGTACTCAACACAGTTATAGATCCAGAAGGTAGATTTCTAATCATTAAATTATCTATATTTGACAAAAAGTTATGTATTGTTAGTATATATGGTCCAAATGTTGATGACCCCTCTTTCTTTCATGGTTTTTTTACCGCACTTTCTGAACAACTAGATTGTGCACTTATAATTGGGGGAGACCTCAACTTTGGACTAAATAAAGAAATGGACAGGCTAAGTACAGCTGGAACTCAGCGCAATTGGGAATCCACAAATATAGTTAAACAGTACATGAGCGACTATGGACTTTGCGATGCATGGCGTTCTCTCCACACCAACAGTAGGGAATTTACTTTCTTCTCACATGTCCATCACTCTTACTCTCGTCTGGATTATTTCCTAGTCAGCAGCTCACTGCTGAGTGACATTTCAGACACAGAGATACACACTATAGCTGTCAGCGATCATGCTGCTGTTTCTTTAACTCTAGTAAATAAGAAGACCACTCCACCAAGTAATAACTGGAGATTCAATACATCATTGCTTAAAGACGACGATTTTATTAAATATTTTAAAGAAGAGTGGGCTTTATATTTAGACTATAATGACCTGCCTGGAACATCAGCATCTGTTCTCTGGGAAGCAGGTAAAGCTGTGATGAGAGGTAGAATAATCTCATTCTCATCGCATAAAAAGAAAAGAGAAAATAAATGTATTCAGGAATTAGAAGAAACAATAAAAACTTTAGAAGAATCCTACGTATCCTCCCAGGAACAGGAAATGCTGAAAAAAATATGTAAAGCAAAACTAGAATTAAATGAAATTATTAATAAAAAAACTAAATTCTTAGCACAAAGACTTCGCTGGCAAGAATTTGAATATGGTAACAAATCAGTCAATTCTTAGCGAACCAGTTAAAAATAAATAAAGAAAAAAACAACGATATGTGCTGTTAAAGATTTAACTGGGGATACAGTATATGACCCTGAAAGAATAAACAACACTTTCAGAGATTTTTACGAATCTTTATATTCTCCACAGATAAACCCATCTAAAGACGAAGTTGACCAATTTCTTGACAATATAACTCTTCCGAAATTAACAGACAATCAAGCGATGGCATTGGATTCTCCACTGACATCAGATGAACTTCAGGAAGCTTTGAACAGTATGCCCAATAAAAAGGCTCCAGGTCCAGATGGCTTTCAGCAGAATTCTATAAAGAATTCTGGGCTATTCTGGCACCAACATTCTACAGAATGTTACAGGAAACCAAAGAAAATGGCAGACTTCCACCAAATATGAATTCTGCCAACATTAGTCTCTTACTAAAACCAGGCAAAGACCCTGTATTGCCTACTAGCTATCGTCCAATATCCCTTATTAATGTGGACACTAAAATAATCTGCAAAGCTATCTCAAAAAGAATAGAGAAGATAACCCCTCTCATAATTCATTACGACCAAACTGGTTTCATAAAAGGGAGGCATTCCTCAACAAATACACGTAGGTTACTTAACTTGATAGACTATTCATGCAATAGAAACCTTCAAATTACAATATTGTCTCTAGATGCAGAAAAAGCTTTTGATAGGGTTAACTGGAATTTTCTATTTGCAACTTTACACAAATTTGGTTTTGGAAACTATTTCATAAACTGGTTAAAAATATATATATAACTCTCCAACAGCATGTGTCAGGACAAATGCCCAAACGTCCTCTAGCTTCTGTCTTAAGAGGGGCACCAGGCAGGGATGCCCCCTCTCCCCCTCACTGTTTGCAATTTTTATTGAACCACTAGCAGCAGCAATTAGACAGGCAACAGTGATTAAAGGCATTAAATGCAAGAATGTAGAACATAAAATTAGTCTTTACGCAGATGATGTGTTACTTTTTCTTCAACAGTCACAAACCACTCTCTCTGAGGTAATTACATTAATAAACTCTTTCTCAAGAGTCTCAGATTATTCAATAAACTGGTTAAAATCAACAGTTCTTCCAATTAATTGCTCCTTCCAGAATTCCTCCACTCCACTGCAATCTGGAAATATTAAATATTTAGGTATTAATGTTTCTCCTAAGCTGGCAGATTTGATTAAATTAAACCACATCCCACTTTTAAAGAAGGTAGAAGATGATCTAACCAGATGGAGGTCTCTACCCATATCACTCATGGGAAGAGTCACCTCAATAAAAATGATGGTTTTGCCAAGAATTAATTATTTATTTGCAATGATCCCGAGCAAACCACCACCTGACTGGTTTAGATCTTTGGACTCCTCCATCTCTAAATTCCTTTGGAAAGGTAAACCCCCGCGTATTAGTTTAAAAACGCTGCAAAAGACCAAGGATAAAGGAGGACTAGATCTACCTAACTTTTACCACTATTTCTTAGCCAATAGGCTTCAACACATTTCAGGGTGGTTAAAACACACCCTCTTAGATGAGCCTTGGCTAGATGTGTAGAACAGGCATTATGCAATAATATAGAGATTTCGGATCTGCCATTCATTAGCTCGATCAGTAAACGACACGTATGCTTTAAAAGCATCAGTATCAGCTCTTCTCTGACAGCATGGTGGGAGTTTCTAAAAATGACGGAGTCTTCACTAATCCCATGCAAACGTACCCCTATCTGGAACAATCCTGACATATTGCTAAACAACAATATGATAAACTTCACAGATTGGAGTTGTAAAGGTATTAAATACCTGGAACATATATTCGAAGGGACAGACTTTATTCCCTTTGACAAATTAATTAAACAATATGGGATTAATAAGAACAGATTTTTAGAATATCAACAAATTAAATCTATTGTAAAAAGGAAATTTAAGTCTAATCATATCAATTTACAAATACCACCAAGTGTGGCAGATTTTCTTAATCTCAAAACCCCCAAATTAATGTCTAAAATATACAGGGTACTTTCCAATATAGATGAATCACTATCACTTCCTATTGCAAAATGGGAAGCAGATTTATCAGTAAGCTGGGACCATAATTTCTGGTCTCAGATATGTTTAAAAACCTTTGAACTGATTAGAAATCCTGGATTACAATTAATACAATACAAAATTCTGCATAGAGTGCACTACACAGGTCATCGGATGTTCAGGATGGGTTTTACAGCTTCTAACAACTGCTCACACTGTAAAGACAATACACCTGACAATTACATCCACGCTCTATGGTTCTGTCCACCTGTTCAGAGGTACTGGTACAGGATTTGTGAAGACTTATCAAAGTGTCTTAAATGCTCTATTCCAGCCTCTCCTTTAGTCTGCTTGTTGGGCGACCTAGATGGTGTCACTACAGAAGATAACACAATCCACATGGCTTTCACTGCACTATGCATTGCTAAGAAGACTGTCCTCATGAACTGGAAAAATAAAAATAATCTTAATATCAACCAATATAGAGATTATTTGTGGGATTATATTAGCCTTGAAACAGCTTCTGCTGACACATTAGATCAATCTCTCTGGGCTCCTTTGATCAGCTCCATCACCTAGTGTGGGTGGGGGTCCCGATTCTGTCCGGCTGTGGTTTTTGTTGTTGGCGTGGGGTGGCAATATGGGCCTGGGGCATCTGGGGGTTCCCTGGGGATGGGTTTCTTGGGGGGTTTGGCGCTGGGGCTGCGACCTTGACCTGGATGGGGTATTGGTGACTCTTGGATGCTGTTTCTCTGGCGGCGGCATGCGGCGCTGCTGGGGATGCCTGTGCCGGCGGACGTAGGTTGCCAGCCTGGCGGCCGCACTGTTCCGGGGTTGGTCCGGGGGGGTTTGGGGATCTGGGGACGCTCTGCCTCCGGCTTGGGGTTACGGCTGGGCCTGGGGGGCTTGGGTCCTGGTTGGTGTGCCGCCTGGAGCATGGGTTGGTGCATGCGCTTGGGCCCGGCTCTGGTGTGGGGGTCTTCGATGCATCGGTGCCTCCGCGGGGGGGGGTCCAATAGAGGCGGGGTATACGGGCTTTACCTGGGTGTCTTATTGTCTTATGTAGTTTGGGAAGTGACTGGATGACGGGGGGGGTGGGGTAGTTTTTCCTCTGCTGTGGGGTCTGGTGGGCCGCCCCGGGCTGCCATGGGCCCTGGTCTGGATGGGCCTGGGTCCCCCGCCCTGGGCAGATTTGGGGTAACAGGGGTGCCTATGGGGGTCAGCGGGGGAGCTGGCTCCAGAGGGGGGGGTATTTTGCCCCCTCTGATGTTTTCCTCCCCATCCCTAAGGCTTCACTTCTCCCGCTCCATCACACCAACACATAGGTAGGGTTTTGAGGTGCGGGTGAGTCGCTGGGATGCGGGGGAGGTGGTACTCCTTTGTCTCCTCGTGGCCGCCTGCATCTCGAACACACATTACAGCTTAGACATTCTCATTACTTACTGTCACATGACACATACATATAGGGCCTTGGGGGTGGGCACACTGAATGGCATCCGGAGGGCGGTCTGTTCATTCAGCCTTCCCTCTGGTGCCAGTGCCCACTTCTCAATTTTAAGTTGCACATAGACATTGAGGGCTCTAGGGAGGGGACGAGCTGACACAAGCTTGTGGAGGGTGCCCCTCCCCTGTTTTAAAGCACCCCTGTTTTAAAGCACCTTAGAACAACACACACCAACACTACATTTGAGCGGGTGGGGTGAAGCATGGGGTCTCTTTTTTTTTTTTTTTCTCACACCCCTGTTCTCTGTTCTCTGTCTGGGGCCGGGGGATGTGAGGATGAGCTGGCCGCCCGGTCGGGGTCTGGGCTGTTGATTTTCTCTGCTGCTGCGGGGACCGGGGTGGTCTTCCTGTCCCCACGCCGGAGCGAAGGGGGTTTAGCTCCGGGATCGGGCGCTGGCTACCCCTCTGGGGGTGGGGGTGCCTGGACCTAGGAGTATAGAGTGCATATGGGGAGTGTGAGTGTGGGTACCGTGTTCATTTTTGTGTGTCTACATGTGGGGCGAAGGTGTGAATATTTGTTTGCGTGCATGAGGGTGGGAACATATGCTTGTGTATATGTGTGCTTGTCGTCTACGTCTATGTGTCAGGTCGGGCCTTAGACTCCGCTTCACTCATCATCTTAGTCGACCCCCACCCCACCACCATGCCCTGCCGGTGGAGGATGCCGCCGGTGCGTTGGTGATTTCTCGCTCCGGGGCAGGATGCTCGGGCGAGCGCCGGCACACTCTCGGCGGTCGATTGGCGGGGCCTGGCCTTACTGGCCTTGCTGGGCCCCGATTGTGGGGTGGGGGGCCTTTGGGTCTCCGAGCCCAGGGCCCGGTCCGCCCTGGTGTGGTCGGCTGCCGGTGGAGCCTGCGGGCTTGCCGCCACGGCACCCTGGGGCGCCTACACTGTGGCTGTCGGAGGTCCCGCCTTCGGGCTCTCCTCTGCCCTTTTTTTTGGGTGGAGGCCGCGGTTGTCCCTGCGGTGGTTCTCCTGGGGGTCCCGTGCCCTGGGGGGCCTCCGGATGTTTGGGGCCCGGGTCTTTTCCGTGCCTGCTTCATGCCTTGCGGGATGGGGCTGTTGTTCCCCACACACACTATTAAACATTTACATGGAGGAACCTTATGAACACAAGCGCGCTCACACACACAGGTGTACACTCAAGCATTCACATTGGTGTAAAAACAGGTGCTCACAGACACACATTGTCTTGATCTGCTGTTGCTTCAAAACTTATTTTGTAATATTAGTTATGTGTGCTGCTCAATAACATTTAACATTTAGAATTTATTGTGATTTATACAATGTTGGTTGTTGCTGCAGTCTCTTTGATGTTGTGTCTTCGGTTGTTTTCTTTTTGTCAGCAGGTATTGAAGCAAATTGTCTGTTTTTTTTGTTTTTGCTTTTTCTCCCTCTCTCTCTCTATCCCCCATTCTCCTTTTTTTCTCTCTCTCTCTTCCCCTTCTTTGTTGACTTTCCCCACACCCTTTTTTTTTTTTTTTTTTTTTTTTTTTTTTTTTTTCCTTCTTTCTTCTTTCTCTTTCTTGTTTTCTCTGTCCCCTGGTCTTGTCTGTCACAGTGTGGTTAAGTAAAAGGGTATATAAAATTAAATTAATTAATTAATATAAAAAATAAATAAATAAATAAATAAATAAATTTAATTAAAAAAAAAAAAAAAAAAAAAAGGAAAGATTAGCTCTGAGGAAACCAGCTGCGTCTGGACCCTCCGTCCCATCTGGGAGCCCCACCAGTCTAACGTTGTTCCTTCTGCACCTGTCCTCCATATCTGTCATCTTCTTGGTGAGTCGCTCCAGCTGATCCTTTAAGTCCGTGACTGTCCTCTTATCTTCACGCGCCACTGCCTGAACAGAATCAATGCGGTCACGTGTCTGCTTCATCTCGGTAGCTATGGCCTCAAACTCCTCTCTTAGCTCTTTAACAGACTTGTTGGTTGCTTGTATGTCCTCACGCAGTTCGCGCAATGCTGGAATCAGCATAGAGTCCATCGCATCTCTTACTGCCGAATTCACAACCGAATTCAAAGTGCTTTGGTGTTCTTTAAATGCTAGTTCAATGCGGTTAGCAATAGCCTCGTCGAGGTCTTCCCTGGAGATGGCTGAATCTCTGAATTTTTTCTCATTGCGATTGCTCAATCTTTCTTTTCCGATCCCCTTTGTCTGCCTTAGCACTCATGATGGGTCCAATGCAGAGTGGTTTAAATTTTACTGACAGGATCGTAAAATATGTGGCAAAGTGAGCAGAGCGAAAGACTAAGCCTGCATCGCCGTCGAGGTGTAACGTGATCTAATACATACTTTATTAAACCGCTTGTCAAATTTAACGCATCCTGACAGAAGTGTCGAAATGCTGAATCAATTAATTCGCTTCCAAAAAAAAATGTTTTACTCGCTTCCAACAGCGCTTAAAGGGAGCAGCGTCATACATATAGAGGGTAGAGTGTCACGTTATTTAAAGGGGAAGTGCACGCGTCAATGAGTAATAAAAGAACAAGTAGCTTCATTCTGATACTTTTATGTCACTGATCAGGCTTTTATAGGCCTATGTAGTTTTTTGGGGTAACAAGGTTTTTAACCATATATAGTTTGTAAACATTTGGGAACGCCGCGCGCATCATGGTTGCAGAAAACCGGGAGAGATAGCCTTTACGGCTAGGAGAAATTATACAGATATGGTACAAAATAATTAGATTTAAAAAGATTACAGATTATATTGATTAGATATCATTTTCAAAATGTTCTCCGATATTACAAGAGCTTGTCACCCAGCGATAAGCAACTGTTATGCAACGAAATTGATGTTAGATAGTGGGATAGTCTTACAGATCCGAAACAGGGATGACGTTTTTGTGGGCGGAGCCTTAGCTATCTTGTGCAGAGAAGACGGTTTTCCAGTGGCAGTCAGTCTATGAAGTATAAAAAAAAAAATTAAAAAAAGGCAAAATTTTATTTTCATAATTCAAGATTATTTTCTCACAATTCCAAGATTATATTCTACTAATCAAATCAGAAAATAAAAAACAAACCATCATTCTCGTTTATTTCCTCCTCTGGCTTATTACACCCTCTGGTTTCCGCTTAGAATTGACAAACTAACTATTTTTGAGTTAAATGGAGTTATATAAGCCAAAAAGGAGATATAAACTTGCACTTGCGAGGAAAAAAGTCAGAATTGTGTCAGAATTGTGATATAAATAATAAACGTTATTAAAAATGTTAATAGTATAGGTTTAAAATAATATGTCATGCTGTAACTGTTAGGGCTAATACAATACGTCCCTATGAGCAGAATATGTGAATATATTATGTAGGCCTATTGTTTAAAATCAAATTATATGCTTCAAAAGTAGAGTAATTATAGCAGTTTCATCCATAGTATGTCCGTTTTTAAAACGTCTGCATTTAGCTTCAAATTGCGTATTGATGACAGTATTCTATAAAAATTATTTGCATTCCGATTTTGACATCAAAGGCACAAAATATATTTTTATTTAACCGTTTTACCTCCACCTGTTACCATGTTTTTTCTGCAACCACTATGCGCGCGCAACTGCAAGTGACGTAACTGTGACGTCTACTCTGAATTGGTCTATAGGTTTGACTGAAATAATAATGCAATAACTAACACAACAACAACAAAACAATTGGACAAAAAAAACAGATAAAGTAAAAACGTAGCCATTGATAATATCTAAACATGTATCCAAATGTAATAAAATGTATTTATATGTGATGACAATTTCTTACACAATAAAATCCTGAGTGTTAAATTAACACTGCTCGGATCATATATGGTCCCACTCTAAAAGAGTGTTAAAGTAACACTGAAGCAGTGTTAAAGTTAATGGGATAATTATGTGATTAGAGACTCAGACACACAAAATAATTTCATCATAAGTTCTTTGCCATCACATATGTGCTTATAAACACAACTGTAACAGCCAAAGAGAAACTTATATTTAAAAAGTCAAGGGTCAAGAGGCAACTAAAGCAAACACTATTCACCAAAACGGTAAGTTGAAAAAAGAAAAACAAACAACAACAAAAAACACATCTAAACCTTAATTCTCAGTAAAGAACTTCTGTTTTAGATAATCAAGAAATAAAGGCTAACTTGTTAGTAATGCATGAAGCTGTTGATGTTTGTGGAGTTGTTTAATTATCTTCTACTGAAATCTTGAGAGATTTAATGTCTTTTATTTCAGTTGATTTCATCTAAGGATGTGGTTGAAGTCAGTTGTAGTTCTTGTGTTTCTCTTTTCTTCAATGATTCTGCTTGTTAACAGCAGGTGTTCATCACTTGTGCTCAATCAGCACTTAATTAATCACATAATTATCCCATTAACTTTAACACTGCTTCAGTGTTACTTTAACACTCTTTTAGAGTGGGACCATATATGATCCGAGCAGTGTTAATCTAACACTCAGGATTTTACTGTGTAGCAACTAGGGATTGTTACATAGAGCTATACAAGCATCCAGTGGCTATAATGGTATCACAGATAATAAACTGTGCAAAATGTTTTATCTTAACAGTCAATTAACAAATAGGCCAAATGCTTTCAGATTTGTGGAACTCACAATGCTCTGAACTTCCACAAATGTGTCGTTACTATGACAACCAATTTGAATGTGACAAGAAACTGATGTCTGAAAAAGAAATTATACTGTATATGTATAACCTATATACAAATATAATTTGTAAATGTATCAGTGTTGTTATTTAAGATTTGAGAGTTTACATAATCAGTTTTATGTTAATTTGTATGTAATCTTAATAATCTTGTTTGGATGTGGGAGTTGGATGGGGGGGGGGCTAATAGGGATTTCGCCTAGGGCGTCAAAATGGCTAGAAACGGCCCTGACTAACACACATAACTAATCTAAACAAACAAACGAATAAACATACACGTACATACAAAGGGGAGCTAAAGTGAATGAATGAAGCCATTAGAGAAACCAGAGAATGAAGCTATGAAAAGAGTCAGTTAACCACCTGAGTAAAACCATCAGCGCCGTTTATAACGGGGTCTATAGTTTATACTAAACCTCTGCATTGCCTTGGTTGTTGACGAGTGTAAGGATGCAGTCTCAGATGAAAGCATTGATGGTTTCAAGGTTTTGGACTCGTAGTCAACTGTGATCCGAGGTTCCTTGGTTAAATGGAAAGACAAGGCCAAAAGGCCTGGCACAAGAACTTAAGGGTCCAGAAGAGTTTGAGCACACATCTTCATCTTCTCAGAATCTAAAAGATTTGCAGACTAGAGGCAGGTCACTGCAGTCAGAGCTTTATCTGCTATAGAGGTCACTCCTTTTGGGTGTCAAAGAGCCAATGGTGTCTTGAACTTTTGGAGGGAAAGTGTACGACTCTTTGTCTCCAAGCATGGTAATTTGCATATGTAACTGGATCAGAGGTTGATATACAAACTAGTAAAGATTCTTAGAACACTAATATGTTGCATAGGTATCAACATATAATATACACTCTCAATTAGATCATCCAAAGACAAACTGATGACCAAACATGGTATAAGTGAGGTGATATTAAAGAACTTTTTAAGTTTCAGTTCTATATATTTTAAAATAAACTTCTAAATGTCTATATAGTAGTAGTCCAGTAGTCACTATAATAGACGACATAATTTAGTAATTGTGGTGCTTCTAATTAAGTAATAAAAAGCAGTTGCAAATACTATACATACTCACATATACTTTACACCAATAAAACATGCATGTGGGGACATGACCAGATTGAAAGGTGGGAGATGCTGTTCGCAGTCAATATAAAAGATTAATTGACTCCAAAACATTGCTTACATTTTATGAACAAAAATCAACAAGACATAAAGAACATAAAAAGGGACACTAGCTCTGACCCGCCTCACACTTCCTGCTGTGTTCATGCTCTCTCAAGTAGCCAAAACCGCAAGTGTGGGTATTTGGACAGGCCCAAACAATGGTTTAAGCCACTCCATTCTCATCAGATTGAATAGTTAATATAAAAAGAATATACATGATTTTATCTAAAGAAAGACAAAGTAATCATGTGAATTATATTTATTCTTAGCAAAGTAGATTACAAAAGTGACATTTTGATGATCTATTTAAAAAGAAAATAATAATTTCAGGATGCACACCCTCCCATGTTTGTATGCATTGGTGTTCAGCTCCTCTGGTTTTAATATACAATACATTATACCAAAAGACATAAGCGGAAAATAATATGTTTTAATAAAGTAGTTTTTTGTAAGGTCACAAAGTCACTGCCCTTCTAAACAAAACTTTTTAATGATGTTTTGATCTACAGTACTCAAGGTGATGGGAGACAGGATTCTCCCATGTCAGAGCTTTTTGTACATGGTCTCCTGTGCATCAACACATAATTTGTCATCTATTATGAGTGCTGCTAATTAACAACTGAAGTTTGACAAACAGAGTTATTCTGAGATGTAAACACACTTAATCTTTTAATCAAAGATGATGCAACTCTTGCTGAAAGTTTCACAAGAAATACAGAACACGTCTTACAGTATAGTAGAAAGTACAGGTACATCTCAGAAAATTAGAATATGGTGAAAAAGTTCATTTTTTTCTTGTAAATTATTAAAAAAAGTTAAACTTTCATATATTTTAGATTCATTACATGGAAAGTAAAACACATTTTTTTGTTTTAATTTTGATGATTAGAGCTTACAGCTAATGAAATTCAAAAATCAGTATCTCAAAATATTAGAATATTTACATTTGAGTTTCAATAAATGACCATCCATACAGTATAAATTCTGGGTATCTCTTGTTCTTTGAAACCACAATAATGGGGAACACTGTTGACTTGGCAATGGTCCAGAAGACGATCATTGACACCCTCCACAAAGAGGGTAAGTCACAGAGGGTCATTACTGAAAGGGGTGGCTGTTCAAGGAGTGCTGTATCAAAGCATATTAAATGCAAAGTTGACTGGAAGGAAAAAACTGGTTAGGAAAATGTGCACAAGCAATAGGGATGACCGCAAGCTTGAGAATACTGTCAAGCAAAGCCGATTCAAACACTTGGGAGAGCTTCACAAGGAGTGAACTGAAGCTGGAGTCAGTGCATCAAGAGTCACCACGATCAGACATCTTCAGGAAAATGGCTACCAAGCCACTTCTGAAACAGAAACATCGTCAAGAAGCATCTTACCTGGGCTAAGGAGAAAAAGAACTGGACTGTTGCTCAGTGGTCCAAAGTCCTCTTTTCAGATGAAAGTAAATTTTGCCTGCCCACAGTGCCAAAACCACTTCCAAGTGCTTTGCTGACCATTATATTACTGTGCTTGATTGGCCAGACAACATGCCTGACCTGAACCCCATATGGAATCTATGGGATATTTTCAAGAGAAAGATGAGAAACAGTCAATCCAACAATTCAGACGAGCTGAAGGCTCAATAGTGCCTCAGCAGTGCCACAGGCTGATCGATTCCATGCCACACCTCACTGATGCTGGAATTTGTGCTAAAGGATCCCAGACCAAGTATTGAGTGCATAAATTAACATACTTTAAAGAACTTGAACTTTTCTGTTTTGCAAATCCTATTTTTTGATTGATCTTAGGAAATATTCTAATATTTTGAGATACTGATTTTTGACTTTCATTAGCTGTAAGCTCTAATCATCAAAATTAAAACAAAAAAACTGTTGAAGTGTTTTACTTTACATGTAATGAATCTAAAATATATGAAAGTTTCACTTTTTGAAATAAGTTACAAGAAAAAATGACATCATGACATCATACTGCTCAGAAAATCAAAACGGCTTGATAATTGAAATTGTTTAGGATTGTGGGGGATTAAAAAAAGGACTGAATGGATTTTTATCATTGTAGGGAGGTTGTGTCCACACACTGCTAAGATACATTTATATGCAAACACCATGTAAAAGTGAGTTTTGCATCAAATGTCTGGTTAAAAAAAAAATCTTAATTCAAGTGATGAAGGATTTCGAAAGTGTGATAGTAATCAGTGTTACCAGTGCCGATACTTCTGGGGGCCCTACGCAAAACTGTGTCGGGGGGAATGGGGGGGATGGGTGGCGGATGAGAATGGATGAGACGCATTTGTCCGTGTTTCACTCTGTCTCGAATCGCGCTCGTGGAAACGTTCGAGAAACAGTATATCTTCCGCGGCTCGTATAAGCTCTCGTTTTTTCTTTTTTTAAGTAAGAACAAGAGACTGGACGACATTCACGTTACATGATTTGGATTACAGCGCACCACAATAAAAGAAACAATCATTCATGTTTTCAGAACCGCTGGCCAAAATTAAAAACAAAACTAAAATTAAAACATCTTTGAGAGCAAGGGGGCCCCCTGGTGTTTTGGGGGCCCTACGCAGCGTGCGTATTCTGCGTATAGGGAGGATCGGCTCTGAGTACTACTGTAAGGTTTACCCTGCCTGGTTTACATGTTTGAAAATGATTAACAGTTGAAAACATTAGAAATTTAGAAAAGTAATCAAAAAGTAATCAAATGTAATCAGTTACATTACTTTAATAAAGTAATTGAAAAGTCACACTACTTATTACATTTTAAGTAGGGTAACTTGTAATCTGTAACCTATTACATTTCCAAAGTAACCTTCCCAGCACTGATAACAACCAGAGTAGGGCGCATTAGTCAAAAATATAATTTAATACTCATTACTCTTTTAAAAATGTATTATTACGTTAAAAAAGTACTACTGGCAGGGAGTGATCAGTTTACTATTACTTTTCCTTTTACTCATCACAAAACTGGTAGGCCTAATTGTGTCCTTTTCTCCCCAAAATTCTGACTTCACATGTACCCCTCTTTGTGAATGTCAAGGTATGTTTACATGATTACATCATATTTAGAAGTAAAGACAGAATCATCATTTCTATTCATTTTCCACTAAATGTCATCTGACGGCCATTAGTGGTTTTCAGAGCTCCCTGTGAAATCTCCCTGTGATTTCACATCCAACATTTCTGTTATGAAGATGATTGACTGCATATACTTCACTCATATCACATGATCATTATTCCCTCCCTATCTAGAGGATGAATATCTTGTGACATTCTGCATTCTGTCTCAGTAACATGATACTTGTGTCCCAATTCAGTATTTGCATCCTTTAATCCTTCCAAGGCCAAATGCATCACAGGAGTTCAACCCCTTCTGAGAATGCAGCACCTGAATTGGGACACACCTTTATAAACACCTTTATAAATAGAAAAACAGACAATTTACTATCCCATGAGGCCATGGGAGAGGATTTGTGAATAAAAGTGAAGTGACACAACCGATGCTGGTAGGTCACGTGATAATGACAACATGGCGAATATAGTATGTCTGGAGTACATTCATACAACATGCATTCATATAGAAATTATGTTTTTAGCAGTCACAAAGTAATTACTTATTCAATGGTTGAAGCCACTCCATTCTCACCAGATTGCATAGTTAATACAAAAAGAAAATATATATGAAGATTTTATCTAAAGAAAGGCAAAGTAATCATGTGAGTTACAGTATATTAAGTGTTAGCAAAGTACTGTAGATGATAAAAATTACATTTTGATAATCTATTTAAAAAAGTCAGTATGCACACCCTCAAATATTTGTATGCATTGGTGTTCACTTCCTCTAGAATATTTTTTTTTTGTAATTTTTTAAGTGACGTGTGGCGACCCATACTCGGAATTTGTGCTCTGCATTTAACCCATCCAAGTGCACACACACAGTAGTGAACACACACCCGGAGCAGTGGGCAGCCAATGAAGCAGTTGGGGGTCCAGTGCGTTGCTCAAGGGTCTCACCTCAGTCGTGGTATTGAAGGTGGAGAGAGCGCTCATTATTCACTCCCCTCACCTACAATTCCTGCCGGACACGAGTCTCGAACCTGCAACCTTAGATTACAAGTCCGATGCTCTATCCATTAGGCCACAAATGCCCCAATTAGGGATGTAACTACAGGTGCATCTCAATAAATTAGAATGTCGTGAAAAAGTTCATTTTTTCTTGTAAGTTATTTCAATAAGTGAAACTTTCATATATTTTAGATTCATTGCATGTAAAGTACAACATTTCAAAAGTTTTTTTGTTTTAATTTTGATGATTAGAGCTTACAGCTCATGAAAGTCAAAAATCAGTATCTCAAAATATTAGCATATTTACATTTGAGTTTCAATTAATGACCATCCCTACAGTACAAATTCCGGGTATCTCTTGTTCTTTGAAACCACAATAATGGAGAAGACTGCTGACTTGGCAATGATCCAGAAGACGAACATTGACGCCTTCCACAAAGAGGGTAAGTCACAGAGGTTCATTACTGAAAGGTGTGGCTGTTTACAGAGTGCTGTATCAAAGCATATTAAATGCAAAGTTGACTGGAAGGAAGAATTTGGGTAGGAAAATGTGCACAAGCAACAGGGATGACTGCAAGCTTGAGAATACTGTCAAGCAAAGCTGATTCAAACACTTGTGAGAGCTTCACAAGGAGTGGACTGAAGCTGGAGTCAGTGCATCAAGAGTCACCACGCTCAGACGTCTTCAGGAAAAGGGCTACCAAGCCACTTCTGAACCAGAGACAATGTCAGAAGCGTCTTACTTGGGCTGTGGAGAAAAATAACTCAGTGGTCCAAAGTCCTCTTTTCAGATGAAAGTAAATTTTGCATTTAATTGGGAAACAAGGTCCCAGAGTCTGGAGGAAGAGTGGAGAGGCACAGATTCCATGTTGCTTGAAGTCCAGTGTGAAGTTTCCACAGTCAGTGATGATTTGGGCTGCCATGTCATCTGCTGGTGTTGGTCCACTGTGTTTTCTGAAGTCCACAGTCAACGCAGCCATCTACCAGGAAATTTTTAGAGCACTTCATGCTTCCTTCTGCTGACAAGCTTTATGGAGCTGCTGATTTCATTTTCCAGCAGGACTTGGCACCTGCCCACACTGCCAAAGGTACCAAAAGCTGGTTCAATGACCATGGTGTTACTGTGCTTGATTGGCCAGCAAACTCGCCTGACCTGAACCCCATAGAGAATCTATGGGGTATTGTCAAGAGGAAGATGAGAGACACCAGACCCAACAATGCAGATGACCTGAAGGCCGCTATCAAAGAAACCTGGGCTTCCATACCACCTCAGCAGTGCCACAAACTGATCACCTCCATGCCACGCCAAATTGAGGCAGTAATTAAAGCAAAAGGAGCCCCTACCAAGTATTGAGTACATATACAGTATATGAACATACTTTCCAGAAGGCCAACAATTCACTAACAATGTTTTTTTATTGGTCTTATGAAGTATTCTAATTTGTTGAGATAGTGAATTGGTGGGTTTTTGTTAAATGTGAGCCTAAATCATCACAATTAAAAGAACCAAAGACTTAAACTATTTCAGTCTGTGTGCATTTAATTTATTTAATACACAAGTTTCACAATTTCAGTTGAATTACTGAAATAAACTTTTCCACGACATTCTAATTTATTGAGATGCACCTGTATACCTATTATGCCAAGAGACATAAGTGGAAAATAAAAAGTTTTAATAAAGTAGTTTTAAGGTCACAAAGCCATTGCCCTTCTAAACAAAACAAAACTTTTTAATGATGTTTTGATCTATAGTGCTCAATGTGATGGGAGACAGGATTCTCCCAGGTGTCAGAGCTGTACATGGTTTCTTGTGCGTCAACACATAATTAGTCATCTATTATGAGTGCTGCTAATTAACAGATAAAGTTTGACAAACAGAGTTATTCTGAGACTTAAACACTCTTAATGTTTCAATCAAAGATGACTCTTGATAAAAATTTTACAACAAATACAGAAAGCTTCTTACAGTGGAAAATGTATCAGTCATTAATGATTTAATCATCTTTAATACTATAAGTCAACATCAGCATACATTAATTTTCTTAATCCTCAGTTAGAGTTGCTATAATAAATATAAATATGCATTATATAATTATATTTTCCTGCAAAAAATAATTTGCCTTTCCTCAATGAGTAAAAAACAATTAATGTTTCATTATATTACATATCTCAGGATACTATTGTTACAATATAGATGGAATAATTAAGAACTCTTATGGTGTGTTGTGTTGTAGCAGTGTATAAATGATTAGACGATCAGATGTATGAATACTATTCTAGAGAAATGAACTATAGTGTTTAATGGCTACAGCAGAGAGAGTCCTGATATGAAACCAAATCTGTGTGATCATTGTATTAAACACTGCTGTACTGTCAGGCATCATGAATCTTATATTGAATTTGGTGCTGCTCAGTAAGGTTGTCATATAAAAAGTTTCTGCATTTCTGATGTGGCTGTAAGAGTTCAGGTCAGCAGCATTCCAGAAACTGTGAAGATTGCAATGACCACATTAGTGAGCTCAGGAAAATTGCATCACAGTGCAGGAAGTTGCAGAAAACTAAAATCTTCCATATCTTTCAGTGTTTTGGGTTGTTTGTTTTCAGGGTTCATATGCAGCAATATGATCCTTATTCACTCCCTAGATGACGAACATCTTATGATATTCTGTGTTCTTTCTCAGAGCATAACGAACACAATTTGTGTCCTAATTCAGAGGCTGCATCCTTTGAAGGCTGTTTTCCAAAGCCAAATGTGTCACAGGAGAACCATAAAGGCTCCTTCAAATGGGGCCTCGAAATGCGGCCTTCGTTTACCAGGCCACAAAGTAACAATGCAAATTGTTTTAAGGTTGTATTTCAAATAATAAATTATCAGAATAGACTCAGATTAAATTTCTGGAACTGAAAAAAAAGTCCCACCACAAACTTGGTCATTTAAAAGGCCTCTTTTTAGTAACGCATAGCCTGCTAGTGTGTTGTAAATCCCAAATATAACCAGAAGAGGGTGACAGAGATGCACAATTTCTCAGAAATTCTTAAGAACATCCTTTATATACTGATTATTTACCATGAAGGCATACATAGACATAGCTAAATCATATAGAGTACTAGTTAAAAGTTTGGATGAACTTATTTTATAATTTTTACTATTTTACAATATACACATCTTGTATGCAATTTTAGGAATCCATATTAGTTTAATAACCTTCTTTCAGGATGGGCTCTATGAAACATTTCACACTGGCTGTCAAATAAGGAAGGGAAAATCAGAACAAATACATTGAAATTTAAGCATCAGAATTTAAATTTATTTCCATTGATACATGGTGTAAGAGTCTTTAATTCAGGCACATACAGGTGCATTTCAATAAATTAGAATGATGTGGAAAAGTTCATTTATTTCAGTAATTCAACTCAAATTGTGAAACTCGTGTATTAAATAAATTCAACGATTTGGTTATTTTAATTGTGATGATTTAGGCTCACATTTAACAAAAACCCACCAATTCTACAAATTAGAATACTTCATAAGACCAATAAAAAAAAACATTTTTAGTGAATTGTTGGCCTTCTGGAAAGTATGTTCATTTACTGTATATGTACTCAATACTTGGTAGGGGCTCCTTTTGCTTTAATCTCTGGACTCGACCCATTGCCAGCTGTTTTATTCCCTGACCGAGGGCGCTCTCGGCACAGATGCACTGGCGCACAGCTGGCCCCAGGGCCTTCGCAAATATGCATTTCCCCCAGTGAGCCTTCTCGCACAGACCCTGTGCAAAGTCAGGGAGGACGAGGAGCAGGTCCTGTTAGTTGCGCCATACTGGCCCAGCCGGACTTGGTTCTCGGAGCTCATGCTTCTCGCGACAGACCCTCCTTGGCCCATTCCTCTGAGGAAGGATCTGCTTTCTCAGACACGGGGCACCCTTTGGCACCCGCGTCCAGACCTCTGGAAGCTTCATGTCTGGTCCCTGGATGGGACGCAGAGGTTCTTGGTGACCTACCCCAATCAGTGGTAGACACCATCACTTCCACTAGAGCCCCCTCTACAAGGCGCCTCTATGCTCTGAAGTGGAACCTGTTCGTTAAATGGTTTTCTTCCCACCGGGAAGACCCCCGAAGATGTCCGGTCAGAGTTGTGCTTTCCTTCCTGCAAGAAGGGTAGGAGCGGAGGCTGTCTCCCTCCACCCTGAAGGTGTATGTTGCCGCAATAGCCGCACATCACGACGCAGTTGATGGTAAGTCTCTTGGTAAGCACGACCTGGTCGTCAGGTTCCTTAGAGGGGCGAGGAGGTTGAACCCTCCTCGTCCTACCTCGGTGCCCTCTTGAGACCTGTCTCTGGTGCTCATGGCACTGCGGAGACCTCCCTTTGAACCTTTGCAATCAGCTGAGTTGAAAATTCTGTCATTAAAGACAGTTCTCCTGACTGCATTGGCTTCCATCAAGAGGGTGGGGGACCTGCAGGCATTTTCGGTTGACGAATCGTGCCTAGAATTCGGGCCGGCCAACTCTCACGTTGTCCTGAGACCCCGGCCTGGATATGTGCCCAAGGTTCCTACCACTCCCTTCAGGGACCAGGTAGTGAGCCTGCAAGCGCTGCCCTCGGAGGAGGCAGACCCAGCCCTAGCTTTTCTCTGTCCCGTCCGCGCTCTGCGGCTGTACGTGGACAGAACAGAAAGCTTCAGGACCTCAGACCAGCTCTTTGTCTGTTATGGAGGCCAGCAGAAGGGAAAGGCTGTTTCCAAGCAGAGGTTAGCCCACTGGATAGTGGATGCTATTGTCTTGGCGTACCAATCCCAAGACGTGCCTTGCCCGTTCGGGTTGCGAGCACACTCAACTAGAGGTGTTTCTTCCTCCTGGGCGCTGGCTCAAGGCGCCTCACTGACAGATATTTGTAGAGCTGCGGGCTGGGCGACACCTAACACGTTCGCTAGATTCTATAGCCTTCGTGTAGAGCTGGTATCTTCCCGTGTACTCGCCCCCAGGGGCCAGTAGTGCGAAGGACCCGTTCTAATTGTCGGCTTGCAACGCCATTCCCGCCCGCTGGACTGGATACGTGCATCTTTTGTTCCAGTAGAGTTCCCAGGTATGGCTAACCCTGTGAGTTCCTCCGTCACCCCCCGGCAGTCAGACGTAGAGGAGCGTCTGACGCCAGGCCTTCACTCGTTGTATTGTGGAACCTGTGTTAGGCTGGGTGTCCATATGTGCGGTCCCAGCAGTGACCCCATATGCGTATTCTTCCACGGAAGGATACCCAGTCCAGCTAGCCCATGTCTTTCCCTCGACAGAGCCCTGTACGGCCGAGTCACTAGCTCAGCTCCTCAGCGGAAAAGCAAATGTGCGACGCACCTGCTGCTCATTAAATACTCGCGCTGTAGCGCAGAGCAGCTGTTGCAGTTATCGCATGCCAATGTGCATTGGCTCGTTTTCTTACACTCGAAGTAGATTGGTCTCCCAAAGTGATCCCCAATTCGTCGGTCAGTTCCGACGTACGTCTACGTTCCCTCCTTCAGGGAACGAGGGTTACATACGTAACCGAGACGTTTCTTTGACAGTGGCCTTCAGGTCATCTGCATTGTTGGGTCTGGTGTCTCTCATCTTCCTCTTGACAATACCCCATAGATTCTCTATGGGGTTCAGGTCAGGCGAGTTTGCTGGCCAATCAAGCACAGTAACACCATGGTCATTGAACCAGCTTTTAGTACCTTTGGCACTGTGGGCAGGGCTTTCATCTGAAAAGAGGACTTTGGACCACTGAGTTATTTTTCTCCACAGCCCAGGTAAGATGCTTCTGACGTTGTCCCTGGTTCAGAAGTGGCTTGGTAGCCCTTTTCCTGAAGATGTCTAAGCGTGGTGACTCTTGATGCACTGACTCCAGCTTCAGTCCACTCCTTGTGAAGCTCTCCCAAGTGTTTGAATCAGCTTTGCTTGGCAGTATTCTCAAGCTTGCAATCATCCCTGTTGCTTGTGCACCTTTTCCTACCCAAATTCTTCCTTCCAGTCAACTTTGCATTTAATATGCTTTGATACAGCACTCTGTAAACAGCCACACCTTTCAATAATGACCCTCTGTGACTTACCCTCTTTGTGGAGGGCGTCAATGTTCGTCTTCTGGATCATTGCCAAGTCAGCAGTCTTCTCCATTATTGTGGTTTCAAAGAACAAGAGATACCCGGAATTTATACTGTAGGGATGGTCATTACTTGAAACTCAAATGTAAATATTCTAATATTTTGAGATACTGATTTTTGACTTTCATGAGCTGTAAGCTCTAATCATCAAAATTAAAACAAAAAAACTTTTGAAATGTTTTACTTTACATGCAATGAATCTAAAATATATGAAAGTTTCACTTTTTGAAATAACTTACAAGAACAAATGAACTTTTTCACGACATTCTAATTTATTGAGATGCACCTGTATTGACTGTAATTATTTTTTTTCTTTGTGTAAAACCTATATGATAGTGCAACTCTTTTATTTTTTCCTTTTTTTCCTTTTTAACCATTTAACTAAGTGTGTGTCTATGGCCTGTGTGTGAACAGCTGCACTAATTCATCCAAATAATTCCCTCTGGATTGTAACAGTGTCCTGAGATACAACAGGACAGTTATGAATATTAATTATTTTTAAGTGCCTCCTAATAATTTAATTTGTGATTCAAATATCATAATTTAACAACACACTGCCACTGGTTATCAGCAGCTATCTAATAATATTTTTGAATTATTATAATGTTTTTGAAATTGAATTTTTTTTTTTATAATAATTTTGGACTAGTTCATTAAGATTGTACCACATGAAGAACTTTTTTTTTTTTCCTGACAAAACATGTTTTACAGTGGTCCCTAAATGTTTTGTTTAATGTTCCTTACTGATAAAGTGGATCTATTAACATTTTTTACCAATCATATTTAGTTGAAATATGGTGGATGTCCATAGGAAGATACGGTTACAGCTAGCCCTCCAAGCTACTCTAGTGCCCATAAAATTTATTACAACATGCAAGTGTTATGTCATTGTTTTGTCAGAATGATTTCAGGAAATTTTGGCGAAAATATATATTTAAATTCAATGACAAGGATATCCAGTGAATAGTGTAAATGTGCAGTAGGACAGGTCTTTGTACAAAGTAATTTAAGGTAGGTCACAGACAAAAAAGTCAGTAATTATTTACTCTTTCTTTGTAGGTTTATTTTATGTTATGCATTTGTGTTATAGTTAATAGACAATTTTGTGTTTTCTTTGCATTTATATAAATGCATTTCTTATGTCTTTGTGTTCATTTCTATTTTCAGCTTGGACAAAACACAAATTTCAAAGTTGCCATGAATTCTGTAAGTGAAAGTTTTTCTGAGAATAACTCCATTGTTCATCCTGAATACTTTTTCATCATTGGACTTTCAGGTATACCGTACAGCACTTATTACTATATTTTCTTATTTTTCATTTATATTATTGCTGTAATTGGCAACTCTGTAGTCCTTTTTATTATAGTTGTTGACCGGAACCTGCACAGTCCAAAGTACATTGCTGTGTTTAACTTGGTCTTGGCTGACTTTGGTGAAACTAATGCACTGATTCCTAACATGATGAAGATATTTGTTTTTGACCCACAGTACATCTCCTACAATGCTTGTTTGGCAAACATGTTTTTCGTTCACTTCTTTAGTACTATGCAGAGTCACACTCTTGTTGTTCTGGCATATGATCGCTACATTGCAATTTGTCTGCCATTAAGATATCATGCCATAGTGAATAATAATGTCATGTGTGTTGTGTTTGTAGGATTATGGGCATTTAACGGTGGTCTGGTTGCTTTTGTGGTGTCTTCGATCACACGACTTTCATTCTGTAAAACCAATATGATACCAAGTTATTACTGTGATCATGGACCAGTGTTTAGATTGGCATGTAATGATGTTAGCATTAATGATTTCATGGCAAAACTCTGCACAGCTTTATATGTTGCAACACCATTGATCATGATAGTCCTGTCATATCTGGGCATTTTTCTTGCCTTAAGTAAAATAACAACTTGGGAAGGACGTTTAAAAGCACTAAAGACCTGTGTTTCTCACCTGTTGTTAGTAGGATCATTTTTTCTTCCCATAATCTGCATATACTATGCTGTAATCATGGCTTCTCTTACTCCCAATACAAGGGTCATCAGCACATCTCTGGCATATGCTGTTCCACCAATGCTAAATCCCATTATTTATGTTTTAAATACATCTGAAATCAAAGACTTAATTCGAAAATACCTTAAAAAGAGATCAACACAAATTGAGAGTGCTTTAAACTAGCTACAATTGACTGTTTTTTCTCTTTATTATTTAATTAAATTGTTCATGTGAAATAAATTTGTATTAAATACATTCTCAAAAATACTTTTAAAAGATAGCAAATCTATGCATTAAGAAATTTTGGAAAAGATTAACTAAATATACTGGGTTATATACAACAAGTTGTCTGTTCCACTGTGTATAAGCATAAAGAAGAGAAAAGTGGTCATATGCTTTTATTTATTATTGTATGTTGTTTATATCTATTACATCTTATTTAATGTGCCTGCTGTACTGTATGTATTCTTAATTACTAACCCAAAGACAAAACAAACAAAAACAAGCAAAACGCACAAGCAATTTGAATGACTTTGTGTGAGAAGTCATTACTACACTGAAATATGTGCATATTTCATGTTACCCTAAAGTTTCATCCACCTGAATGCTGTTAATGCTCATGTTTGTTCACATAATTCAAATAATATTATTTTTTAATGTACTCCTGTTTGAACATGCAATCCAATGGTCCATTTTCACATGAGCATGTTGGTCTGAGATCTGATAACGTTCATTTTATTGTCTTTCTGTTGCAATGTCTCAACTGACATTTTTGTTCTGTTATCACCATCTTCGCTTTACAATAAAGAATAAAACTAAATTTGAACAAAGATATCAATTTATTGATGCAAACTTAAGGTACTTCTTTTTATTGATAAGGAATGTCTACACGTATAATCTTTATTTCCACTGTTATCTCATTTATTTTGGGACAGCCTCTCTAGCACTTCAAAGTATCAGTTTCACTAGATAAACTAATATATAAATATAGGAATATGTTGCAAAAACACAATGACATTGACCTTGGATCAGTTCTTGGGGGAGATTGTGGGAATAACAACAACAAATGTATTATTAACAGTATTTGACTATTCCTCTGATAATCTTTTTGTTTGTTTGTCAGGGTTCACACAAGGTGCTTAAAGTGCTTGATGTATTTGAATTTGACTTTTTGAAATTTAAGTCCTGGAAAACCTTGAAAACAGGCATATTTTATGAAAAGGTACTTGAATGTTTAAAAGGCAGTATATATGAAATTAGTGTTAATTTTTGTTTTCGATAAAAACAATAATTTCACGCAAAATTAACAATGCAGCACGTGTTAAATACAGAGCATTTCACTCGGCTTTTGGGAGCGCACGCGATCTCGCGATATTACTCCTTGAGGCGAAAAGCAGTCTCGCGATATCAGGATAAAGTTGAGTTTGTGGTAAAACCTTTGATAGTGCTTGCATATTGTTCGGTCTTTTATTGCATGTGCTGTTTGTTTGGGTTTCATTTAGGATTGCATATAAAGTCTGACGAGCTTTGTGTTGCATTGTTATCATTTACAAGCGTGGAGCGCGTCTCCATCTCAGCCGCTCGATCCACAAACTCTTCCTCTGCATATGCTGTGAGTTTGTGTTACTTAACATTCATCTGGGAAACAGTGTGCATTATCTCACTTGATTTATAATGTAAATCATTTATAAACCTATGCAAACACAGGAGAGTATTTTTAGATCAACATATTTCTAAATATACGATTTGTTGTACATCGCGATTTCAAAATAAAAGTCGCTCTGAGTTTGCTTGTCCAAATGTTAAAATTAAATGGATTTAAATGTCATTGAATCATGCTGTAAAGTGAAACGTCACCCGGCCACTGGCGCCCTCTGCAGGTATTTGTTATAATACATAATGCACTTAAAGGGTTAGTTCACCCCAAAATGAAAATTCTGTCATTAATTACTCACCCTCATGTCGTTCCAAACCCATAAGTCAAGTCAAGTCACCTTTATTTATATAGCGCTTTTAACAATACAAATTGTGTCAAAGCAACTACACAATATCAAAATAGGAAATAGTGTAAAAAATGTAAAATGACAATATTAAACACTCAATTTTCAGGCATCGTCCAGCTCAGTTCAGTTCAAAAAGTTTCTGTTCAATCAAGTCGACGATATCGCTGGAAATGAAGTGTCCCCAACTAAGCAAGCCAGAGGCGACAGTGGCAAGGAACCAAAACTCCATCGGTGACAGAATGGAGAAAAAAAACCTTGGGAGAAACCAGGCTCAGTCGGAGGGCCAGTTCTCCTCTGGCCAGACGACCCAGCAGTTCAATTCCAACTGCTGCAAAGTCAGATTGTAAGGGCTCAACTGGTTCCAGTGGTCTTTTCCCGATGGCTGTCTAGGTGACGGGGTCCTCACTGGGGGTCTGTCTCTGGGGCTCATCTAGGTGGCCTGGTCTCCACTGGCATTCAGGACTGTAGAGGTCGTCTCTAGGTGCTGATCCACCATCTGATCTGGTGACTGCAGTGACCTCGGAATAAGAAAGAAACAGACTAATATTACCGTAGATGTCAATCTTCTTACGATGTAACAAGTACATCGTATGTTATGGGAAGTGTTCCCGGTTCCGGTTGACCTAATTAATGCAGCCTAACAATCCTTTAACGGATTTGAATATTAGAAGTGTATTAGTGTGTTATGTGTAAGCCAGGTTAAAGAGATGGGTCTTTAATCTAGATTTAAACTGACAGAGTGTGTCTGCCTCCCGATGTAACAGTGACTGGGTCGGACACAGAGGTAAGTGATAACACAGTGAGTTTATTTGACAGGCTGAGGATATACGAGCTGAGTTAGGAAACAGGAGGTGAGTAGAACCACTTCGGAGGTTTCCGTGGATTGGTTTGAGGGTAATCACAGTCTTTGTTTTCCACAGGAATGAATGGAGATGGAGCCAGGAGTACTGGATTGCCAGGAGCACACACCACAGCGGGAGGATGGCTGACAGCGGAGAACACAACTGGAAGGAGAGGTAGCAGGTAAGTCATAAACATGAATACTCAATATAAGAGATACCAGGAGCAGAGTCCACTTCGTGTATACGAGATCGGACAACTACTGACGCTGTGGTGTGTGCTTATATGCAGGGCTGAATGAGGCTGGTGATGATGTGCAGGTGCATGTGATTAGTACTCAGGTGAGAGAGATCGATGTAATTGGCTGGGTTGAGAGCCTGACCGATCTGTAACACCCAAACAGTGTGAGGTAGATTGTTCCAGAATTTGGGCGCTAAATAGGAAAAAGATCTGCCGCCCGCAGTTGATTTTGATATTCTAGGTATTATCAAATGGCCAGAATTTTGAGAACGCAGCGGCCGTGGAAGACTATAATGTGATAAGAGCTCACTCAAGTACTGAGGTCGTAAGACCTTCGTTCATCTTCGGAACACAAATTAAGATGTTTTTGATGAAATCGGAGAGCTATCTGACCCTCTATAGACAGCAACACACCTGAAATGTTCCCAGGTCCAGAAACGCAGTAAATACATCGGTAACAAAAAATAACATAATTTATCTTACGTCTTCCGCCATTTTGGAGCGTACCTAAGAACGTATTTGGGGGTGGGGAAAGCATGCGCATGAACATGATCTGCTTATTAAGCGTTGTTTACACTTAGGGGAGAGCATGCGTTTGCGTTGTGATACTCTCTAAAATGGCGGATGACGTAACTCGGGGGAGAAGAATGGTTGAGTAAATTGTTATTTTTGTTTTCTTTGCTCAAAAAAAAGTATTCTCGTAGCATCGCAAAACTGAAGTTGAGCCACTGATGTCACATGGACTGTTTTACCGATGTATTTACTAAGTTTCTGGACCTGGGAACATTTCAGTCATGTTGCTGTCAGATAGCTCTCCGATTTCATCAAAAACATCTTAATTTGTGTTCCGAAGATGAACGAAGGTCTTACGGGTTTGGAACGACATGAGGGTGTGTAATTAATGACAGAATTTTCATTTTGGGGTGAACTAACCCTTTAAGTTGGTTTTGTTCATATTATAGGCATAATACATTATATATTTTATCAGTGTTGTTCAATAAAACCGTGTAATTACTTGGTTTTGATACTTTATTTGAAACAATTATGATTGCCTCATTATTAGTTTATTTATAAATATAGTCATATTAAAGCCTGTTTTTCACTTAGGTGTATTTTTTTACAAAAAAATATCAGATTGCTCAGTTGTCAAAATAGATTACTTGATTACCAAGATAACTGTTAGTTACAGCCCTAGATTAGTTAAAACATTTCACAATACAACTTAATTTTTTTTGCATTTTGTGATTAAAAGACAAATGTTTTGTAATTGAAAATTTCTTAAAAACAGTATTAAAATATTGTCTCGTTCAAGTAAACCAAGTATCTGTATTTTATCTCATCTCGTGAGCTAAGTGTATTGTCACACCCCTAGAGTCTATGAGCGAGATATAGTAAAAAGTGTATGATATAGCTTTCATTCTTCAGGTCAATCATGTATTCATAAAATAAAATCAGTTTGAATAAGGAAAGCGATAACTTTGCCTTCGTATACTTTTAAATGTTAAGGTGGCCACAGTCATTGCATGCTTTGGTTGTGCTGCTCTTTATTTGTACCATTTTGTTTTATTAGTTTATTTATTAGAATTTGAAAGATAACAATATTGTTTGATAAGTGAGATCTCTGATTTTAGCCCTTGAAACCCCCCCCCCAAGATTCCCAAATCCGCACACAAACAAATCACAAATCCTCACACTAGAAGAATGTGAAAGTACACTGTTTTCTTTGCTCACCATCCACAAATATGCAGCCTATACTGTACAAATAAATATTCAGCCATTTGTATTAGTCTCCTTCATGATGAAGTACCAAGAAAGCCTGTATTTATTTTCATAATCATCACGACTCACGCGGGCATTTTACCTCACTATTGCAGCAAACTAACTAGCTTAGATGATGGAAAAGCTGACGTTAAATAGCTGGAAATACTTCCATTAATTTAATTTTGTTAGTACAACCCGAATTCCGGAAATGTGGGGACGTTTTTTTAAATTTGAATAAAATGAAAACTAAAAGACTTTCAAATCACATGAGCCAATATTTTATTCACAATAGAACATAGAGAACATAACAAATGTATGAAATGTACAGAGATATTTTACACTTTTATCCACTAAATGAGCTCATTTCAAATTTAATGCCTGCTACAGATCTCAAAAAATTTGGGACGGGGGCATGTTTACCATGGTGTAGCTCCTCTTCTTTTCAAAACAGTTTGAAAATGTCAGAAACTCATTACATAATTTCCCCATACTTTAGTAATCTCGACTATGGTGGTTTTTAATTTTACTATAATTACTAAATTATACTATAGTATAGGCCTACTACAGTTTACTATTTGTATCAATGTCATGTAAGATATATGTTGTAATAATACAATAAGTACCCAGTACGTAGTGTAAAATATACCGTACTACATCACATATGTTGTGTTATTAAGGCAACTTGTTCTAAATCATAATATTGTTGCCAAACACAGTGGGTCATACCATAGGCGGGTAAGGGGGGGACACAAGCAGGGCCGCATTAAGACTGCACTGGGCCCCGGGGCTATGACTTACTGCAGGGCCCCCATCACAATAATGATATATACTATATTGCCAAAAGTATTGGGTCGCCCCCTTCTAATGAACAGGTTTGACTACTTTAGTAATTTCCATGAGTACAATGTTTAATGTTTAAGCATATAATGATATTCTAGGGAATTGTGTGCTTCTAATTTAATAGGAACAGTTTGGACAGGATCCTTTTCTATTCTAACCTGACAATGCCTCTGTGTATAAGACAAGGTTCAAAAAGAAATGATTGATCAAGTCAGTGTGGAACAACTTGACTGGTCTGCATAAAACCAAGTCCTAATCCCAGTTTAACACCTCTGGTGTGACTGTAAATGCAGACCTTGAGCCAAAAACTCATCACCAAACACCAATGACTACACACACTATATAGACAAAAGTATTGTGACACCCCGTCTTTTGAACAGAAAAAGGCACTTCCAAAACTGTGGCAACAAAGATGAAAACATAGTTCATGTATTTAAAAATTGTATTTCAATCTCTGTTGCAACAGTTTTGGAAGTGTCTAAAATGACTGTACCCATATTTACAAGTCATTGGTGTTTGGTGATGAGTTTTTGGCTCAAGGTCTGCATTTACAGTCACACCAGAGGTGTTAAACTGGGATTAGGACTTGGTTTTATGCAGACCAGTCAAGTTCTTCCACACTGACTGAATCAATCATTTTCTTTTTGAACCTTGCCTTATACACAGAGGCATTGTCATGTTAGAATAGAAAAGGGTCCTGTCCAAACTGTTACTATAATATTAGAAGCACACAATTTCCTAGAATATCATTATATGCTTTAACATTAAGATTTGTACTCATAGAAATTACAAACCTGTTCATTAGAAGGGGGTGTCCCAATACTTTTGGCAATATAGTGTATATATATGGGATAAAAATCATATTTAAAGCTATATATATATATATATATATATATATATATATACATAAGCTTTAAATATGATTTTTATCCCATATCAAAATTCTTGATGCACTGAAATTTCATAATTTGTTACCAATTTCAATATCACAAAAGATAATACTAGCCTAAGTAAAAATAAGCTTACTGAAGACAAGTAAACAGTCACAAATTAGGCTACAACAGAACAAAGATCATAAGAAATCGACCTACTTGAAATACTTAAAGCACTACATATTATGATGTAAAAAAATTTTTTACAAATAGACTAAATGGTGTCCACTGTATTCAATATACATTCATTCTTATTTATTTTACAAAAGTGATTCAGTCAAGGACAGTAAGTGATTTTCTTTCTGATGTTTGATTTACATTATTGACACAAATGGCAACAGCAGCTATATTAGGCTGCTTTAGAGGAATAGTTCACCCAAAAACTGTTGTTCTAAACCTGTATAAGATTCCTTCTGCTGTTGAATGCAAAATAATATATTTGGAACAATACTGGTAATCAGACAGTTGCTGGGCCCCCATGACTTCCATAGTATGAAAAAAATACACTATAATTGGAGTCAATGGGGACCAGAAACTGGTTGCTATCATTTTTTCAAAGTATCTTATTTTATGCTGAGGAGAACAAAGAAATTCATAGAGGTTTAGAACCTCTCATATCCAGAGGTTTACAATCTCATCATATCCAGGATCTCATATCTAACAATACACATGCTTTATCTTTAAACATTAACATTCATTTAAGACACAAATAACTGTGTTTACGAGGATACTCGCAAAGACAAGAATTTTTGACACGTAACTGTGTATTTGAATGTTTAAGCACAACAAGGAGCGAAAGGTTTATTCAGTCGCAATAGGAGCAGGTGCGCGCCGCGCGAGATATCAGGCTGAAACCATCTTAATGCATGCATTTACCAGAATGAATTCTGCCCCACTGCTTAATGTTCATTAACATTTTAAACTATTTGTTTTAAAAACCTGCTTAAAACGCGTTTAAATGATAAGCTTAGCCTACATCTTGACGCGCAAAACAATTGATATATTTCTACCGGATTAGTCCCAATGTCCCAATGAATAGCCTATATAGAGTTTGTTCAAACACAAAACGAAGATTAAGATTAAGATAAGAGATAAGATTAAGATTACTGTACATCCAGTTAATAATCAAACTAACCCAAAATCTGTGTGGACGATGACCTTTATTATTTATTTTTTTTTTTTATTTTTTTTTCTGCTCTGCGCAGAATAAAAAGTGGACTGCTGTGCGCGGTAAACCGTTTGTTTGGTAAACCAAATTCAGAATTTAAGCTTCAATCTCAAATGGTAATGCATGGAATTTACGGAAAAGCTCAACTAAATAACAGCACTAATGAGTAGGGGGCGTGGTGGCTTTGGCGATCGGCGCGGCAGTCAATCTACCCCACAGCCAATCACGGGCCCCCTCCTTGCTTGGGCCCCGGGGCTTCAGCCCCGCCTAGCCCAATGGTTAAAACGGCCTTGGGGACAAGACATAAAAAAAGTTTGCCAAAAGGTGGATTCGAACCCGTGTCGTTCGCGTCAAAAGGGGTACGACACACGTTTTACCATCTGCACTAGAGTTGACAACTGTTAATTGTCTTTTGACTACCCCAAGCACGTGTTGGTGTGCTTTCGCGCTATAATAATGCGCTTTCGACATATGTCATTAAAATAACGCCTTAGTCTCCCTGCTACACTAATAGTAGTAGTTTTCCTCTGTGTATACATCCTTACAAGAACAATTTTAGCTGTATTATTTGTGTCCCCTTCAAAAACTCCTCTTGAGAAATTTTATGTATATTGTCCCCCCTACTGTTAGACGAAATTTACGCCCCTGGGTCATGCATACCACGTAATCTTAGAAAAGTTACACGTTACTTATGAAATACTAACAGTATAAATACTTTAAATTTTCCAAGTCATTACCCCCTTATCCCGCAAACTTTGCACATTGTTTCCGTTTACCTACACGTACGTACAGCCAGAGCCGATCCTCCCTATACGCAGAATACGCAAGCTGTGTAGGGCCCCCGAAACACCAGGGGGCCCCCTTGCTCTCAAAGATGTTTTCATTTTAGTTTCGTTTTTGAGTTTGGCTAATGGTTATGAAAACATGAATGATCATTTATTTTAATGCAGTGCGCTGTCACCCTCTCTACGTAAAAATCAGTCAAATCATGTAACGTGAATGTTGTACAGTTTCTTGCATGAGACAAAAAAAAAAAAAAACGAGTTTAAAGCATACAGAGCCGTAGGAGATACTCTTTATCGAGTGCTTACCGTGAGCACGATTCGAGACGGAGTGAAACACGGACAAATGCGTTTCATCCATCCTTTCATCCCAAATCCCCCCCATCGGCGACACAGTTTTGCGTAAGGCCCCCAGAAGTCTAGGATCGGCACTGCGTACAGCAATAAATTATGCTCACGCAGAAAATTGCAGTCTGTGAGTCATACATACCATGTAATTTCAGAATAGGTTTATTCTTTAGTTATACAATATTTACAGTATAAATGCTTTATAATTTTGCAGGTTATTACCCCCTTATTCCCCAAATGTTGCATATTGTTCCCTTATACCTACGAGTAGCTACTGTAGAGGCACTCTATAGTTACAAATAGGTACACTGTAAATTCTGTTTAACTATGCGGTACATTGCGGGGCGGGCTATAATCTAAAGCGTTACCCAATCTCTCAAGAGATGAATCAGAAGATATATTCGGATTCAATAATGCAGATGTCAGCTTACACATAACATGCCCAACATTTCCACCATTTCACGAGTAAACTCATTTCAAAGTAGCTCACAAGTGTTCAGGCACTCACTGTTATTGTTTGCTCTGGCTCTAAAACTGAATACAGGTCTGGGATTCAAATATTATGCAGAAAGTTTACAAAAAGGTACACTGTAAAAAATTTCAAGCTGCATCAACTAATTATTTAGTTACTAGTTCCACGGAAATTTTATGTTCAGTCAATTTCTCTCTTCAAAGTATTATCTGAATTGTTAGTTTTTAGATGGCTCAACCGTTACTGAGCTAGTTTTAGAGTCCATTTAGCTAAAATGTTTTAATTGGTCAAACATTTAGAAAACTACAGCAAATTATGTCAATTAAAATTTAACCATTCTCTCCATGTGTTTTATGTTACCTCACCTAAGATTTATTATTTAGGCATCATAAGAAATTGCTGGGGAACTACATAAACATATTTTTATAGTTTAACAAAATTATTTAAAATGATTAACTGGAGTTTATCAATCACTAAAAACACACACTTTACAACACATAATAGCCTTTATTTAATAACAATCTCCATGTATAACATTTTTCATACAAACTAAACATACAGGAATGAAGAAAAAAAGTCACCTACATCTTGGATGGCCTAAGGGTCAGTAAATTAACAGAAAATGTTAATTTGTGGTTGAACTATCCCTTTAAAGCTCCAGTTGTAGGGCTCGAAATTGCGACCATTTTGGTCGCATATGCTCCCGAAATGTAATCTGTGCGACTAATTGTTGTGGTGCGACCTCTACAGTTCTCTGCTAAACGTTCGCGAATTACTGCACAGCATGTGCCACGTGACAGGTAGCTAACTTGGAACTAGGGGTGTGCGATATAACGATTTTTGATCGTGGACGATATTATTGAGAATGACGATATCATGCTTGTTTTTTTAAAAAACGCATTATTTTTCACATAATTTACCTTTATTCCACACCTCTCTGTCCCTTCTCTGACAAACGCCTCGATTTATTTCCTGGTTTTATGAAGCTCCTCCTTCAGAAATAAGCGATGGGCTGAGATTGGTTAGCTGGCTCAGTGTGTTGTGATTGGCTAAACCACCTCTACTGCATGTCTGAACGTCCCGCCCCTCTCCTCAGTGGCATGTGCTCCGTTGAATTGTAAACAGTGGCGTTGTCTATAATGCTTATCAATTTGAGCCCGATTGAGACCCAGAGGATATTAGTGAAGAGGATCGTGCAGAACCTGTGCAAGCACGGCTCTTAATGGTATGTTTGGTTGTTGTTGTCTCATACTTTTAAATACGCTGCTATTTGTAAGTGCTACTGCTTCTGTTAGCTTTTAATATACGGTTTTATCCTGATTAAAGCTTTAATACAGCACAGCAACCGCACGCGTGTCCATTTATAATGCTTCTCATTGCTGTGTGAAAATAAGTGCATAATTGGAACAGTTTGTTGGAGCTGATCTGATGATCTGAATGAGAGAGAGAGAGAGAGAGATGCAGAGCATGTGCAGAGCAGGGCGACAGAGTAACAGTATTAAGAACTGCTGCTTTAATGATTTTGAAACTTGTGAATCCATTACAATCATTAGAAGACAGAATCGCGATTCATATGAATAGATTTTTACGTGCACACCTGGTTTTCTCTTCCTCTTCTCTAAAGCAGCGCAGCATGGCCTCGCCCCCTTTGCTGCATGTTCCGGGGGGCGGGGTTTATCTGGGTCCGTGACGTATCAGACCCGGGACCTACTAACTCGTTGTAGTCCCTTACCAGTCATTTTTGTAGGCATTAAACTGCCAGAATTTTAAAAGACGATATCTCCGTTTGCATTGAACTTTCAGCGCTGCAAGTCTGCAGATATTGTTTATGCTCAAACAGCAACATTACACACTAACTAATGTTAAAAAAGTGAAATCGCAATCAACCACCCCTTTAATTTCTTTCATGTGCTGAACATAAAATAAGATATTTTGAAGAATGTGGGTAACCAAACAGTTGCTGGTCCACTTGATTGTAGGATAAAACATTTTTACTATGGAAGTCACTGTGGACCAGCAACTGTTTAAATAGCATTTATGTTCAGCAGAAGAAAGAAACTCAGGTTTAAAACTAATTTTGAGTGAGTAAATGATGGTATTACTATAAAACACTGACAGAATCAACAGACAGATGACAGAATTTTTATTATTTAATGTTAAAACAACAAAACACAAAGAGAAAGAAATAACTAACTACTCTTGACTGAAAAAATAATAGTTACTTTAATAGGAATCAATCTATATAGTGATTTATTTTTATATTTGTTCACTCAATTTCTTGAATGCTCCTGCTAAATATGCCTGTTGTACCTGAAAATAAAACACTGTTTATTTTATTTGTATATTATGTGTATTTGTAATGTGTATCTTTGTTCTTATTTTTTAATAACAAAGATAAAATAATGACAAAGATTTTTATCTTCACCCACTTTGGCCTAAATATCCACCATTCTTTTTTATATTCTGTTACCTTGAAAGGCTTCGTCTTTATAATAGGGAAATTAGTCTGGCCATACTGCTCAGACAAAATAGTAAAACTAACATGACAAAGAATCGTAATAAAATCATGAAATATTGATATATTTTTGCCATATCGCCCAACCCTACTTGGAACTGAACGGTTTTGTGACCGCACTTGCACAAACTGCATTGAAATCATTTTCCAAAATTTCATTTGTGTGGAAATATTGCCAAGTGTGTAAACAGCCATTAACGCTGGAGACGGACACAAAGAAAAGAAAATACTGTAGCAGCCTGAGCAAGCTCAACGTTCACTATGCGAAATATGGAAGGGAAATCCTAAATATTGAATTGGGAGTGGGGGTTTATATGAATGTATTTCTGAGGGGAACTGACTGTTTTGAGAAAAGTTTAAATTACATTTTCTTCTCATCTTGCCTCTGTATATTGCATGTATAAAAAACAAAGCACTGCAGCTTAAGGATCAGGTTCAATTGAAGATATTTAATCATCAGGAAGGATGTTGCCTGCCCTTCCGCTCAATTGGCAGTTGTGTTGCTCCTAAAATTTTTTTGGTGCTCCTAACTTCTTGAAGTTGGGAGCACCAGTGCTACCAAGTAAAAAAGTTAATTTCGAGCCCTGAGTTGACAAACATTACATATGTAATACAACTGCAAAATTCAGTTTAAACTTTGTTTAATGAACTAAAACTAAAAAGAAAAAACTAAACAAGCTAAACAAAATGTTAGCAAATAAACATATACAAATATTATTACTGTTCCCAATTACATCTTTAAGATGAGGGAGAAGTAAAAAAAAATGAACCAGGTGTTACAGTATATAAAATCAAATCAAGTCACCTTTATTTACATAGCGCTTTATACAATACTGATTGTGTCAAAGCAGCTTTACCGAGTCAAACAGGAAAATAGTTTGTCAATAATGCAAGAGGACAATAACAAGTCTTTTTTCCAGTTAAAGTCAGTTATTGGTGATTCAGTGTTGACATCATCCAGTTCAGCTCTCTTCCAATAATGTCTGTGCAATCAGCCAAGCGTCCCCAAATAAGCAAGCCAAAGGCAACAGCGGCAAGGATCCAAAACTCCATTGGTGATAGAAATTGAGTAGAAAACCTTTGGAGCAACCAGGCACAGTCGGGGGGCAGTTCTACTCTGGCCAGACGAAACCAGCATAGCGTGGATTAATTCTAGGCTGCAACACAGGTCAGATTGAGTCTTCGTAGGGGATCTGTCTCTGGAGCTCATCTAGCTGACATGGTCTCCGCTGACATTGAGAGCTGTAGAGGTCATCTCTAGGTGCTGATCCACCATCTGATCTGGATACGGACTGGGTGGCTAAATTCACCTCAGAATAAGAATGAAACAGACTAATATTATCATAGATGCCACTGAGAACAGTAAAGCACATTATAATTGTAGTAAAAACTCTAAACATTTACACATATTACCTGGAATGAAAACAATAAACTCCTAGTCTTGAAAGCACATACAGTATGTAGTTGCATTGGAGCGGTCTGGTCACAAGCCAGTGTTTGGTGCCTTGGAAGAACTTACTGGGTTGCATCTGAAATCTTGCAACGATGACAAAGTACCAATGAAACCTTTGGCCACACCCTGATGGAGAAAGAAAAGTACATGTTAAGTTCAAAAAATGAAATGATGCCTTTTAAATCATTTACAATTTACATTGATACATTGTAAATGATTTACAATGATACATTGTAAATCATTTACAATGTATCAATATCAGTTAATTAAATTTGTGATGAAACAGAAGTTGCAACCATTTTTCAAATTTTTTTTTTTGGCATGAATTCATTCCACAATCACAACAGGGAGCACTGATGCTGACTGGATTTGTAATAGAACATGTACATTTCATATTATAGAGCTAAGTTACCTCAAATAGAATAAAAATAATATCAAAATATAAAGTTCCTTCCTGTTGTTGATAAATACCAGTGGTGACGTTTTACAAATTGATTGATCAGTTGTCCCAGTGTTTACTGAGCCACGGTCTTTCCCTGTGCATGAACTAGTGTGCAGGATCTACTGATTCGCTATCTAGGGAACTGACTGAAATGCTTTGAACAGCCTTGTGAAACGATTCAGTTGTTCATTTTCATTCGGAACGACGAACTCCTCTTCAGGGCCGTACAGAGACCTTTGGAGGGGCAGGTGCTCAAAGTATAAAAGGGGCACATGGAACACGGCTTTTAATAGGGCTGTGCTCCTTGCTGATATGTGTATCGAAATGGATGCTTCTGTATTGATACAGCAGCAAATGCCATGACGCAGGTTTGAAAAAGAAACACAGAACAGAAAATACCATTTGCAGGAAAGCTGAGCTGAATAAAAAGCAGAAACGTTTTTACTGCTGAAACGTGAAGACAATAAACACACGATTGCGAAAATATATGGTTTATGTGTTTTTCAAGTTATCTTCAGGTCATAAATAAATAAACTATATGAAAAATGCAGTACTGATTGACATATAATTTATAGAAACTATAAAATATATTTCCTGAATTATTCTGTGATAAAAATGTGAAAAGGATGTTCGTAGTAGCCTTTATAAACCAGTCATAAAATTGTCATTAGGAAAACAATGAACAAAAATATTGTAGCCCCTTGCTGCAGAGCTAACCTTGCTTCCACAGGCTACACACAGCAATATAAACAACAGCTGTGCATGATCTCTTCACGCTGTTCTCGTAAAATAATAATAATTCAATAATATAAGTTTAAAAGCACACCACTCTGCTGAGAACTCCACTTACCGGCAGCCGCGGACTTTATTGAAGGCATCCTCAGGGCCGGATTTACCTCTTTTCGTGACATAGGCAAAACAATTTTTTGGGCCCCCCTTACCTATTAATATGATAGGCCTAATATTACCACCCAAGCAAACAAAAATATTTCTTAATCAGTGGAAACTGTTACAGTGTTTTCTATCGCAATAAGCGCTTATGTTCAGTCAATAAAAATCGATTGTAGTTCTTAATTTGTTTGAGAACTGAGAAAGACATTCCATTAATAGACGCGGCATCATGGCCACATAACCACTTCGGGGTGCATTATTTCTCTAATAATTTTAACAGCCTGGAGTCACAATCACACATCGTGACATTGTTCAGATGATTTGTTTCATTTGACATGTTTCTATGGAAGACCGTTTCCGCCACTGAATACAAAAATAAAAAAGGTTAGGCTACTGTGACTTTTTATCTCACAATTCTGACTTTTTTTTTCTCAGAATTGTGAGATATAAACTCGCAATTGCCAGAAAAAAAAAATCTGAATTGTGAGATCGCAATTACCTTTTTTATTTTTTTCCATGTTTTTGTCCTGAAATCTCGTGTGTGTTGAACTAATACGCACCTCATCCCAAACCTTCCCTTGCAAATTCCAAAACGTCATTTTAGAGCTAATAACAGAGGCTTGAGCCATTGATGTGCAGGCTAATGCAGTTATTAATGCAGTCTAATACAGTTATTAGAGAGAGAGAGAGAGAGAGAGAAAGAGAGATATTAAGTGCGTGTGAATACCTGCCTCTGTGCGTCTCTTAGCAGTGTTCAGCAGCAGCTTCAACTAATAGCGTTTTTTTAAGTTGAACTGCTTCAAGAACCTTGCTACAGCTGCGAAACTATTTTATTGATAAATTCGTGGGGCAACACTGACAACAAGTTTCTGTGCGCGTCTCCGCGTGTGTGCACGAGTGCGTGTCTGTTCTGTGTGTGCACGTCTGTGAGAGAGAACGGGAGAAAGAAAGAATGATTTCCATACAGAAAAAAAGGTGGAAGACATGGAAATAGTTTGTCATTTTTTTACCCTATTGTTTGTTATATTTATTTGCTCAATGTCTTCTGGTGTTTTGGTTCTTTTACTGTTGTAAATAGCCCATAGTATAACAAAAATATTATATCTCTTCATTGTGTTTGGGCCCCCCCCTGGACGAGCGAGCATAGGCCTAGAATGTCTGTGTGTAATTCCGGCCCTGGGCATCCTAATTTTAAAAAATATATTTAAAATAATATTATATAATATTTTATTTTTTAATATAATATACATTATAATTTAATATAATATTTAATATATTTTTCTATAATATTTATGTGGCATTTAGTTTTTTTATGTAATTTATTTGATAGTTATGTATACATTATTTTATTTTAAATGGTAGAAAAACCTGTTTTTGACCTCAAAATAAAGCACGTTCCCTCTGTACATGGCTGTGGGGACGAGCAGTTTTGTGGTGCTTGGAATTCTTTATAATTAATTAAAAACAAATATTGCCACATTGATGGCTCAAGAAGGTATAATTGTTCAAATAACACATCGTTTCATTTTAAAATATATATATAAAAAATTGTAACCAAGTGTTTTTCAAGTGTAATATTTCTGTAAAGGCTAGGGACAGAAAAATGGACATTTCCGTAGAATGACCCCTATATATTTTAGGCTATAAATATGTGGCTCATTTATTGGTAATAAATAATATTGATGATAATAAATCATAAAAAAAATATTGGGCTTGTTTTTGAAGCTGCGGTTACTTATTTGTCTCGCGAGAGTTGGCAACTGTGAACCCGAGTATTTCACACGTATAGTGTGAGCACATAAATCGCGCTCGACAATCGGACCGTATAGTGTGAGCACATAAATTGTGAGCTTTGGTTTTACATCGCATGCGATCTTCTCGTACAGTGTGAGTTGATACCTTGCTGAAATCGCACAGAAATCGCACAGTGGATGCCCGGCTTTAGGTGTCTGAACGTGAGGAATCTTCCCGGATGAGATCGTCAGGTAAAAGGTCATCATGTGGATAATTTAATTTACGGCTAAACTATTAATTATTTTTACTAATAGTTAGATTGGGCAGGCCTTCACAAAAGGGCGTTTAATTAAAAAAAGAAAAAAACTTTTTTTTGCCTTGACAAAAGGGCACTTTGGGCATCAAGGGGAAAAGGGGCAGGTGCTCAAATATTTATTCAGTGTCAGGACTTAACGTAACCTGACACCTGAACTTGACATACACTGATATCCACTTTTCTTCGGATATACAACTCATAAAATACTTTCTAAATGTCCACTCAAAAAAACGAATATGTTGCATGATTTTTCTCGTTAAATTTAGTCTAAAAAAACAAACAAACATTTATTTAGTGCAGCTTACCTGACGCCTGAACTTGACAAGATGGCGGCGCTCTTTCTCCCGCGAAGTCACTCAGGCTCGTGCACTTGCAGAATGATATGTGTTGGCTGGATTTGTTTTTATTAGCTTAGTCAACATTTAGCATTCTAAATGTTGACTGGATTTGAAAATAACAATTAATTTAATGTTTTTAAAATATATTTGTGCAGACTTAACATAAAATGTCTTCTCAACTAAGCCCAAGCAATAAAATTAGATATTTAACTTAAATATATTTGCCCTTCCAAAATTTTGTTAATTGTTTTTTTTTTACAGTGCAGAATTCATTCTGTGAATCCAACAAAATAGTTATTATTGTGATCATGGACTAGTACAAGTTGGCATGTAATGACAATAGCACAAATATATTTATGGCAAACCTCAGCACAGCCTTATACATTGTAGCACTATTGATCATTAAAGGCCTGTCATACGGACATTTTTCTTGCTTTAATGAAAATTACAACTTGGGAAGTCTGTTTAAAAGTGCTGAAGACCTGTGTTTCAGCTTTCTCTTTCACTGTGATCAATGTACATTCAAGTAAACGTATACATCTGATGAAACAATTTTTAAATAAAATCTGTAGTGGCTGAGCGGAATCACACAGACCAAAACAAAAACAGACATTCAGACATACAAACATAATATACTTATATTGTAACATTACACATACTGTAATCATTTGGAATTTGCAATTGCTGCCACATTCATTGTGTCTGCTTAACTGGCATTAACTAACAACATGACATGTATTAAATTATGTTACTGCAATATAGACATTACTGTAACACACTCATCTGTCTGATTACAGAAGTGAAGTTATTAACGTAATTTCGGGAGGAGTACGCCCATCTAATCTTCCAATTAACATCCAAGTATAAAGACAGCCTCTTACCACTTCCGTTGTTGGTTCTTTCGGCATTTGTCCCCGCCCTGTCCCGTGAACAGCATCCCAACCCGACAAACTCCAGCACTTAACATCCAATGAACTATGCTCCGCAAAGACGCTCTTAATCCGGTTCCTCTTTCAGTTTATAACAAGGGTAATCCAGCCCGTCAACGACCTCCTGCAGATCTGCCCAGCTATCTCCATCGAACACGCTTCTCCCGCCCGGGTAGGCACCTGTGCACCCAGCAGTTTCAGTTCCTAACATAACTCATGCCAGGTAAACCACCTTCATCCGGAATCTAACGTTACCATTCTTAAAATAGGAACGCAGACAGTCAGTTGTTTGAGGCACGCTCGCCGCCCAAAATTATATCCCCACAAACACAAACAGAATTGCTCACCAGATGTTTATCTGTCGCCGCTCTGAGCGATTCCCCTTCATATCCGAAAGCATTTTAATGATCTGTTGCCTAAGCGGTATTCCTATGTGTAATCTTATTGAATATGTATCATCGTGTACGTGCATGCCTCAGCGTCCGTGCGCTACTACTCTACAGCGTACGGTAATATCATCAATCTGGGCGAACGATCCAATCCAAATGCGCTCTAATTGTTAAACAGTTGCTGATTGGTCCCTATATATCGTTCCCTCTCACTCTATCCTAGATCAAGTTCTTTTTCAAATGATGTTTTCAACCATCATTGCGATGCGACTAGATCCCAGAAGTCTCAGCTCTAGACAATAGCATGTTTTAGCAATCTGTTAACTTTTCACAAGAACTAGAAATCGCTTTATATTGTGCATAGGCTCATTTGAATTGAGATTATCTGCTTTAAATATCGTCATGCGATTTACTATGCCTTACTAATGTTTCACAAGCTAATGTTTCACAAGTTATAATCTAAAACATTGCACAAAGCATACTGTTTACATCTTCGTAAGTGGCGCTGCAGTGCACCGTTTACTCGAAACAGCCGCTGCAATGCCCTGCTCATCTAGATGCTTCCGCCGCAGCTCCGTGCTCAATCTGATACTGCCGCTGCAGTGCCCTGCTTAACTAGATGCTGCTGCCGCAGCTCTGGGCTCAATCTGAGACTGCCGCTGCAGTGCCCCGCTCATTTGATACCGCCGCTGCAGTGCCCTGCTCATTTGATACCGCCGCTGCGGTTCCCTGCTCATTTGATACCTCCGCTGTGGTGCCCTGCTCATTTGATACTGCCGCTGCAGTGCCGCTCCATTTGATACCGCCGCTGCAGTGCCCTGCTCATTTGATACTGCCGCTGCAGTGCCGCTCCATTTGATACTGCTGCTGCAGTGCATTTTTGGGGGGCTTCCGAATGTTCGAATAATTGTTGATTCCCCAAGAGGACCCTCTTAAATCAGCAACTCTCGCTCGCTGTCCGATTTGGCATGCATGTGTTCGGGGGCTATCGGAGCTCGCGTAGAATGGTCTCTCTGAGCCCTCCATTGCAGACATCAAGCCAAATCTGTTTACCATTAATGCTAAGATTATATGGGCACACGAACTCGTGAAGTGAAGTTATTAACGTAATTTCGGGAGAAGTACACCCATCTAATCTTCCAATTAACATCCAAGTATAAAGACAGCATCTTACCACTTCCGTTGTTGGTTCTTTCGGCATCCCTCCTCCTCCCCATCTCCTCCTTTAGGCAAGGCAAGGCAAGGCAAGTTTATTTATATAGCACATTTCATACACAGTGGTAATTCAAAGTGCTTTACATTAAAAATAATAAAAACAAGGAATTTTAAAAAGTTATAGAAATTGATTTAAAATGAAATTTAAAACAGTTAAATAGAATGTTTAACATAAAATAAAAATTTTATGATTATACATAAAATACAGTGCAGTCAGTTCGGACGTAGCACAGTGTTCATTCAACAAATGCACAGCTAAACAGATGAGTTTTCAGTCTGGATTTAAATGTGCCTAATGTTTTAGCACATCTGATCTCTTCTGGAAGCTGGTTCCAACTGCGGGCGGCATAATAGCTAAAAGCGGACTCCCCTTGTTTTGTGTGAACCCTTGGTATTTCTAACTGACTCGATCCTAATGATCTGAGTGGTCTGTTAGGTTTATATTCAGTGAGCATATCTGCAATGTATTTAGGTCCTAGGCCATTGAGTGACTTATAAACGAGTAAAAGTACTTTAAAATCAATCCTAAATGTAACTGGAAGCCAGTGTAAGGACCTGAGGACTGGTGTGATATGCTCAGATTTTCTGGTTCTAGTCAGAATCCTGGCAGCAGCGTTCTGGATGAGCTGCAGCTGTCTAATGGTCTTCTTTGGAAGGCCGGTGAGGAGACCATTACAATAATCCACCCTGCTGGTGATAAAGGCATGAACAAGTTTCTCCAAGTCGTGACTGGAAACAAAACATCTAATTCTTGCAATGTTTTTGAGATGATAGTATGCTGATTTAGTTACTGCTTTGACATGACTACTGAAGCTAAGGTCTGTCTCCAGAATCACCCCAAGATTTCTGACTTGATTTTTAGTTGTTTGACCCCTAGAGTCAAGGTATGCATTCACCTTGAGAACTTCATCTTTGTTTCCAAATGCAATGACTTCAGTTTTCTCCTTGTTTAGCTGAAGAAAGTTTTGGCACATCCAACTGTTAATTTCATCAATGCATTGGCAGAGGGAGTCAATGGGGCTACAGTCATTTGGAGGATAAGGCCAGGTAGATCTGAGTATCATCAGCATAGCTGTGAATAGGGTTCAATTTGGTACTTGAATTTCAGACATATGGATTCAAGGCCTGGAAAGTACTTGAAAACAAACAATGACTTGAATTAAATTTTGTTTATGGCGCTATTTCAAAAATTGCATATACAGAAGGAAATGGCTTAAACAATGCGCAGCCTAGAGCCCTGCGCGGGACAGTTTTCTTAAGCACACTTTTCTGACCATTACTGCCCACTCCCGCAACGCGTGTGTCCCGCTCCTGACATTCTAATATTGCATCAGTATTTTGTTATTGAAATAACATTTGAATGAGCGCTCCACTTTCGATTTCGAATCTTCTGTGTAAAGTGAGCACATCTAACAGTGCGTGCATAATTATTAGGCACATTTATATTCTGAGCGTCCGAACAGTAGCGAAGCCGGAAGCAAAAAAGAGATTTAACTGAAAAGTCCCACATGAGAAATATTCAAAACTAATGCTTTATGGTATGACATTGGTCAGCAAAATTCTCATTGGGTGTTTAGAAGAAAAGACCCACCTTAACTGCAAAATAATTAAGAATTAATGTGAAGAATTAGGTGTAAAACCAGCGGGAACTATTTAGTCCTTCCAGAGCTGTCCATCCATCTATCTCAGACTTTGCTTGGGGCCTGAAAAATCCTATGACCTCATCTATCTATAATTTTTGTATAGGCTTTATAGACAAATAAAGTCTATCAAGGGGGGCTATCAGAGCTCATTTTTAGCGTAGGATAGGAGATGGTCTCTCTGAGCCCTCCATTGCAGATTTGCACATGTACAAGCCATGACATCTGCTGCATGTTTGAGCACCTGCATTCCTCTAGGTCAAAGATGAAAAAATGGGATTTACAATAATACGTGATTTACAAAATAATTTTGACTTGTTTATTTATTAATGAGTAACGTCTCTATTGAGAGAGTGTGCACAACCGTGTTATTACAACATTTAACCACTTTATATTCATTTAAAAATTGTGCAATTCTTTCAAGCACTACAGCTAAAACCAGTTTGATGCATATTTAATCTATATTTTAAAAATTGTATTTGAATATTACCAGTATTGATTTAAATGGATTTCATTCAATTCCTTTGAACACGTCTGCTCAAAACGGTCTAAATTTATGAAACTTACACATTCAAAACATTAAGAAAGTTTTAATGTAAATGTTAAGTGTAAGTGAAATGTTTAATACAGTTTTCATGACACTAGAGATTTTGATATAAAATAAATGTGCTTAAAACATCCTTGATCTGGTGTTCATGAAAGCAGTGGGAACCCTGTGTGATAGGCAATTTGGTTTTTCCTCATTATCTGACTTAGTGGAAGCATATACAGGCTAAGCAAAATCAAGGATTACATCATTGTGTTTCTGCTGAAAGCTCTGTCCTTCTGTCCATCCATCTATCTATCTATCTATCTATCTATCTATCTATCTTTCTGTCTATGGGGGGCTATGGAGCTCAGAATATATTGCAGACATCAAGCCAAATCTGGATCACACAAACTCGTAAAAGCACTGCATACAATAATAAACTAACAAAGATATAGTAAAACATCGATACAAACTACTGGCCAAAGCAAAATCAAGGATTACATCATTGTATGAGATGGATCAGAATAGAGACAGTTTTTGACTGCTGAGTAATTCAAAGCAGCTCACATTCAGTCAGTCACTAAAGCTTTATATTTATATATACAGGACAGGTGATTCAGATGCTATGCAGTAAATTTGTTTAGGTACATTTTAAACATTTGAAATTACTTTTTAAATGTGTGAAATGACAATTTTGTGAATTCTCTACATTTTTAATATATCATTGAGGTACAACAATTTATATTTTCAGCTTGTGCAAAACACCATGAGTTCTTTAAATGCAAGTTTTTCCAAGAATATTTCCATTGTTCATCCTGAATACTTTTTCATCATTGGACTTTCAGGTATACCATACAGCAATTATTACTATATATTCTTATTTATTATTTATTTTATTACTGTAATTGGGAACTCTATAGTGCTTCTCGTTATTGCTCTTGAACGAAGTCTGCACAGCCCGAAGTACATGGCGGTGTTTAACTTGGCCTTGGCTGATATTGGTGAAACTAATGCACTGATTCCTAACATGATGAAGAATTTGCTGTTTGACTCACAGTACATCTCCTACAATGCTTGTTTGGTGAACATGTTTTTTGTGTTTCTCTTCAGTTCTATGCAAAGTCTCACTCTTGTTGTGCTTGCATATGATCGTTTGATTGCAATTTGTTTGCCATTAAGATACCATGTTATTGTGAACAATAGCAATATGTGTTTTGTTTTCTCAGCAATATGGGTGTTTAATTCTGTTATTGTGGCTTCGATGGTGTCTTTAATCACCCACATTTCATTCTGTAAATCCAATGTGATACTGAGTTATTTTTGTGATCATGGACCAGTGTATAGGTTGGCATGTAATGATAATTACATTAATAAGATTATGGGATTTCTGTACACAACGTTATACCTTATAGCACCAATGCTCGTCATAGGCCTGTCATATCTGGGCATTTTTTTTGTTGTAAGGAAAATAAGAACTTGGGAAGGCCGCATGAAAGCTCTGAAGACCTGTGTTTCTCACCTGTTGTTGGTAGCAATATTTTACCTCCCAATATTCTTTACATACCTTACTTCATTATTGCTTTATAGCACACCCAATTCAAGGGTCATCAGTACATCTCTGGCTTATGCTGTTCCAGCAATGCTAAATCCCATAATTTATGTTTTAAACACAGTGGAAATCAAAGACATGATTCGAAAAGCAATTAGAAACAGATCTGTGCCAATTGATAGATTTTCAAAATGACTGAAATGTGTATTTAATATTATTATTATTATTCTTTTCCTTTAATCATTGGGAATTAATTGACCCATGTGAAGATTATATTTTCAGGCCTCACAGAAATCTGTATTAAAGTACAAAAATAATGTCAATTAACACAATATCTTTTCAGAAATGCATATTTTAAAGAACCACCTTTTGAAAGAACATTCCAGTAATTATTTTTTTCTTTGTATTTATTTTATAATTTTAAGTGAATTAAATTATGATTGAAATATGGGCATACAATGAATGCAACTGCACAGGAGTGATATGCTATTTATTTATCTATAATTTATTTATTAATTCCATTGGTTTCAAATGTCTGTATTGTAAAGCTTGTAACCTCAAGACAAAACAAACAGGAAAAAAGTCACCAGCAATTTGAATTACATTTTTGAGAGCACTTTGGTCTGAGGTTTGCTGATATGGCTAATTTTATAGTCTGTGCATCTTCTGTTTTCCTTTTTCTTTCTTTGCTTAAACAACCAATCAGTCAATCAATAAACAAACACAAACAATCATGTGTCATTTACTTTGCAGGCTTGGGTAATGTCAACAGACCTACTGCCCTATTGAAGGGTGGTCAAATTAATTATATAAAGGCCTACAGCTTGAAGTCAAATATAATAATGACAATGTACCTTAATATCTGCTTTGAAAACTAATTTGGAAAATATTTACTATTTCCAAAGTCATGTAAACTATATTTATTTAAAAAAATAAATGGGTGATAGTTCAACATGGGTTGTAACTTCCCACTTTTAGCTGCATAAAGGCCATTCACTCTAGTCTTTCACTGCCATCTAGTGGCTACATTTTAGTAAGGATATGTAGCTTTATTCTGTGTAAAAACCCTGGGATCAAAAGTTTGCCAGTGTTGCATTTTCAGTGTCACGTAAGTGTCCATTTATCACGGATTTACTGTAATATGATTGTGCACAAATGAGTACAAAAAGAGCAGTTGTAGGGGAGATTTGTGCACTAAATTAAATGTCCATCTAGGGCCATAACATTTACTACAAAATACATCATGTCACTGTGCTGTCTGAAGGCTCTCAAGAGATGAATCAGAAGGTATATTTGTATTCAATGGTGCAAATTTCCAAAGACCTTTGCGAAATGAGAGGATAAGGATGAGCATTTACAGCTGAGTAATCAGTCAAGGCAACTTACAAGCGCTCACTGTCATTGTTTGCTCTGGCTCCACATCTTTAAATTCAAATATTATGCAAGAGGTTTACATAGAAAATAGTTTAGTGTAAGTGTAAGAAAAGTGTAAGATGACAATTTTGTGAATTGCTTAATTGGTAATTTCTATTTTCAGCTTGTGCAAAACAAAACACCAAATGCAAAGCTGTCATGAGTTCTTTAAATGCAGTTTTTTCCCCAGAATATCTCCATTGTTCGTCCTGAATACTTTTTCATCAGTGGACTTTCAGGTATACCGTACAGCAGTTATTATTATATATTCTTATTTACCATATATTCTATTACTATAATCGGGAACTCTATAGTCCTTCTCATTATTGCTCTTGAACGAAGTCTGCACAGTCCAAAGTACATTTGTGTGTTTTACTTGGCCTTGGCTGATATTGGTCAAACTAATGCACTGATTCCTAACATGATGAAGACTTTTTTTTCTGACTCACAGTACATCTCCTACAATGCTTGTTTGGCAAACATGTTTTTTTGTGAACTTCTTTGTTACTGCGCAAAGTTTCACTCTTGTTGTTATGGCATATGATCAGTTCATTGCAATTTGCTTGCCCTTAAAGGAACACTCCACTTTTTTCCAAGTCCCCAAGAGTTAAAAAGTTGAGTTTTACCGTTTTTGAATCCAATTCAGCCGATCTCCGGGTCTGGCGGTAGCACTTTTAGCTTAGCTTAGCATAGTTCATTGAATCTGATTAGACCATTAGCATCACGCTCAAAAATGACCAAAGAGTTTCGATATTTTTCCTATTTAAAACTTGACACTTCTGTAGCTGATATGGCTAGGAACTATACTCTCATTCCGGCGTAATAATCAAAGAACTTTAGAGCAAATGTGCAAAGGTGCAGTGATATGACGCAGCGCCTGAAAGTAGTCCCCAGCTCAGTAGCCTATGATATAGCTGGGGACTACTTTCAGGTGCTGCGTCATATCACTGCACCTGCTGCACTCATGGTACGGCAGCAAAGTTCTTTGATTATTACGCCGGAATGAGAGTATAGTTCCTAGCCATATCAGCCTAGAAAATCACAACTTTTCATTTTCCGTCGGTCTTAGTACACGATGTAACTACAGAAGTGTCAAGTTTTAAATAGGAAAAAAATATCGAAACTCTTTGGTCATTTTTGATGACCAAATGCTAATGGTCTAATCCGAATCAATGAACTATGCTAAGCTAAGCTAAAAGTGCTACCGCCAGACCCGGAGATCGGCTGAATGGATTCAAAAACGGTAAATCTCAACTTTTTAACTCTTGGGGAGGTGTAAAATGAGCCTATTTCCAAAAAAAGTGGAGTGTTCCTTTAAGATATATAAAAAAAATAACTTTTTTACGACATTCTAATTTATTGAGATGCACCTGCATTGATCTTGTGAATTAGCAAATGTTTTAATTGGCTGTAAAAGTTTTATATGGGAATATTACATGACACACTGAACCTTTCACAATGCACTGGCGCAAAAACGCACACTTTTTAGACCAGTTTCACATGAAACATGATTTCTCGACTGCCACAAATACTGCCTAAACAAAATACTCATTTTGTGCACTTTTTATGTACCAATATTTTAAATTGGCCTTTGAATTTGCATGGCAAAAAAAAGCCTTACCTTGCCAAAACACTGACAGAAATCATTGATCTAATGGCATTGTTGAGCGCTCCAAATCCAAATGCAAACTTTGCATGCAACAATCAGAGGCAGCAATTGACAGCGCTCTGATCTAATGGCATACAGACATCATCAGAATGACAGTACTCTAGCCCAATGATGTTGGGGGATCCAGTGGGGGCGGCAATCATATTTCAGGGTGTCCATACCACTCTTGATCACAACCCTGTTAAAATGTAGTGGCAACAAAGAGTATAGAAGCCCAAGAGGCGAAACTCAATAGAACGCTCCATAGCAACAGTTGCGCCCATGATATGACTGTGCCGCCGCCATTTTGGACTGAAAACTACATAAAAACGCCATAGAATAATAGGAGCCAGTCACGCTTGACCAATTTACAATAACACATTTAAAGTATATATATATATATATATGTTACGACATGTGAGTCATGGGGATCCATTTGCAAGGATTTATTTTGAGACATGGTCAAAACACAGGCAGGGTCGGACAGTGGCAAACAGGTATAACACAGACAAGGCAGAGAGTAGTCCTAAGGCAAGCGTGGGTCGACGATCGGCGAACAATATCAAACAGGGGCAAGGCAGAGAGAGATAATCCAGGTACACAGCAATAATCCAAACAGAGTCCGAACGGTAAGGCAAAGGGTAGATCCAGGAAACACGGGCAGAAGTCAAACATGGGAAAACTAACTAGGCAAGACTATAATTACTGAGAGGGCTCCGTAAGGTAGCTATCGCTATGAGAGTGATAAACGCAATACAATACTCGGGAGAGAGCAAGAGGAAGTCCAAGGCTTATAAAGCGTGTGTGATTGGGTGAGAGTTTTCAGGTGTGAGCGTGATCAGTGTAATCAGCTGTGTGACGTCAGTGCCAATGGATGATGGGAATTGTATTTTGTGATGGTGTGCAACAGTTAATGTGGTGAGTGAGTGACCTCTGGTGGTGAATGAACGGAAGTGCATGGACAGGATTCGTGACATACCCCCCCCCCCAAGGAGCAGCTTCCAGACGCTCCTATATAATCCAGGATGGCGGTGGAGCGGAGGCGGAACAGGGGGAGGGACGGAGGGCCAGGTCCACGTGGAAGTGGAGTGGCTGTGGATCGAGGCAAAGTCGGCAGAGCAGGAAGCCAGGGTGGAGACGACGGAACTGGAGCCCACCAGGGTGGGGCGGAGGACCTGGAGCCCACCAGGGCGGAGCGGGCGGAGCAGATGGAACTGGAGCCCACCAGGGCGGAGCGGACGGAACTGGAGCCCACCAGGGCAGAGCGGACGGAACTGGAGCCCACCAGGGCAGAGCGGACGGGACTGGAGCCCACCAGGGCGGAGCAGTCGTTCTCCATGGCAGAGCAGAAGACCACCGGATCCGAGCAGAAGGCCACCTCGGTGGAGCAGATCGGACGGAAGACCAACACAGGGACGCAGACTGAGCAGGAAACCATGGCAGAGACCGAGATCTAGGGAGAGCAGAGACAGACAACACAGGGAGAGCAGAGACAGACAACACAGGCAGTGCATTTATGGGTTCGAAGTTCATGACAGAAAGGGTTAAGAGTTCAACAGCAGGCCTTTGGGCTGTGACAGGGCTACTAGAGCCTAGAGAGAGCTTGGGTAAGGTTTCTGGGGTCGTGAATGGACTAGTGAGGCAAAAAACAGATTCACAGATGGAAATGGGACAGACAAATGGTTCAACCTCAGACACCTTGGCTAGTTCAGGACACAGTGATAGTCCAGTGATGGCCTCTTCGGCCGGTTCGGAGCAGGGCAAAGGTTCAAGAGTGGCCTCTGTGGCTGGGACAGAACAACCAGGAAGTTCATAGATGGCTTTCATAGCCGTGATGGGGCAGGACGAGGATTCATAGGCAGCCTCCATAGCCGTGACAGGGCAGGGCGAGAGCTCACAGACGGCCTTCTTAGCCGTGACAGGACAGGGCGAGAGTTCACAGACGGCCTCCTTAGCCGTGACAGGACAGGGCGAGAGTTCACAGACGGCCTCCTTTGCCGTGACAGGACAGGGCGAGAGCTCACAGACGGCCTTCCTAGCCATGACAGGACGAGGCGAGAGTTCACAGATGGCCTCCTTAGCCGTGACAGGACAGGGTGAGAGCTCACAGACGGCCTTCTTAGCCGTGACATGACAGGGCGAGAGTTCACAGACGGCCTCCTTAGCCGTGACAGGACAGGGCGAGAGCTCACAGACGGCCTTCTTAGCCGTGACAGGACAGGGTAAGAGCTGATAAGTGGATACCACTGACACCTCTGGAGGTTCTGCAGTGGATGCCGCCACCTCTAGAGGTTCTACAGCAGTACCATCAGGAGTTTCAACAAATGCAGTGAGTTCAGTAATGGTACCTTTGATCGTGACATGACAGGCTGCGAGTGCATTACTGGGCGCCACCACCATGCAAGGAATTAAAGGGAGCACCGCTGCTTCAGTAGGTTCTGCAGCATCAGCCGCCACCTCTGGAGAAACTGCAGCGGGCGTCGCCCCGGGGAACACAGCAGCATGCACCACTACACCAGGAGGTTCTGCAGCGTCAGCCGCCACCTCTGGAGACATCTTAGTGGCCGCCGCCGTCTCTAGAATTTCAGTGGTGGTGTATGCAGCCCAAATACACCATAAAGCGATCCCCATTGTGGGAAGCACTACAGGCAGGGGAATCAGTTCAGGGACAGGAGGGCTAAAGTGAGTGGGTTTGGGGATACCAGCTGCGCGTGCAGACACCAGCGGTGCATCCCTCATGCTGGACACCAGACAGGGAACTCAAAGGACTGACCTTAAATTTCTGGGTGTGACAGACTCTGGCATTTCGGCGGAGACGTGAAGAGACTCTGGCTGAAGAGCTGAGACGTAAAAGAGACTCTGGCTGAAGAGCTGAGATGTGGTGTGACTCTGGCTGGTCAGCTGTGACGTGGTGTGACTCTGGCTGGTCAGCTATGACGTGGTGTGACTCTGGCTGGTCAGCTGTGAGATGGGTTGATTCATGACGACCAACTGTGGCTTGGCTTGGCTCACGAAGATCAACTGTAACTTGGCTTGACTCACGACGATCAACTGTGACTTGGCTTGACTCACGACGATCGACTGTGACTTGACTTAGCTCATGAAGATCAATGGTGACTTTGCTTGACTCAAGAAGATCAACTGTGGTTTGACTTGACTCATGACTGGCAGCAATTACATGAAGGGGTGTTGTTGTGGCTGCCATCTTGTGAACGGGCTCCGCTGTCGCCGCCATTTTGGGAGCGTGCTCTGTGATCACACAATTGAGTGCGGTGTCGCGTTCCTCTGCGACACCCACAGTGAACGCTGAACCAACAGTCAATAAAGCATAATCCATAAAATCACTTAGAGACGAACGGGGACCTTCAAGGGTTAATCGTGATTTGAGTGGCTGGTTAATGCCCTCACAAAAAAAATCTATGAGCACACAGTCTGGCAGATCAGAGTAATAAGCAACGTTCAAATACTCTTGAATATAGTCCTCGAGCGAACGTGTGCCCTGTTTGAGGGCTAATAACAGTCTTGCAATATCCATACCTGGCCATTGTCCACTTGAAAAGCCGCTGGATCCTTGTGTGGCCGAGTATTCTGTTACAACACGTGAGTCATGGGGATCCATTTGCAAGGCTTTATTTTGAGACATGGTCAAAACAAAGGCAGGGTCGGACAGTGGCAAACAGGTATAACACAGACAAGGCAGAGAGTAGTCCTAAGGCAAGCGTGGGTCGACGATCGGCGAACAATATCCAACAGGGGCAAGGCAGAGAGAGATAATCCAGGTACACAGCAATAATCCAAACGAGGTGCAAAAAGAGTCCGAACGGTAAGGCAAAGGGTAGATCCAGGAAACACGGGCAGAAGTCAAACACGGGAAAACTAACTAGGCAAGACTATAATTACTGAGAGGGCTCCGTAAGGTAGCTATCACTATGAGAGTGATAAACGCAATACAATACTCGGCAGAGAGCAAGAGGAAGTCCAAGTTTCCATAAAGCGTGTGTGATTGGGTGATAGTGATTGTGTGAGAGTTCTCAGGTGTGAGCGTGATCAGTGTAATCAGCTGTGTGACGTCAGTGCCAATGGATGATGGGAATTGTATTTTGTGATGGTGTGCAACAGTTAATGTGGTGAGTGAGTGACCTCTGGTGGTGAATGAACGGAAGTGCATGGACAGGATTCGTGACAATATATGTATATAGAGTTTCACTTCTTGGGCTTCTATACTCTTTGTCGGCACTCCACTAGATTCTTGCTGTCACTATGGAAAATATCAGCTGATTTGTTTAGAAAAAACGTACATTAAACCTGAAATACAGCCTGAACGATGACAACAATAATGTACAATCACTAGACTAGTGATAATCAAATCCTTTTAACAGTTTATTTTACAGACTTTATTTTAAAGTCTTCCCTTTTTTTATAAAACCGTTTGCTCTCTAGAAACCATGTCAGTTTCAGTTACAAATATTTTAAGTTCAAGTTTTGGCATTATAACACTGAATTAATACCAACATAAATTAAATGAATGACAGAAAATTTTGAAATGTTGGATAATAAATACATAACAGGAATAACATCTTGACAGTAAACTGTTTTTGCAGTATTGTTTTATATTAATGTCTGTTAAAGGAAGACTGTAAACAAAAAAAACTTTTAATGTAAAAAAAACAAAAAAAAACAAGTAAAGCCACTTTCTCCAAAATAGTTTAGTTATTTAATTATGACAGACACAGCAATGCATCATGTTCTAGAGATCATGATGTTTGTAGTGTGTTCAGGGGATTAAAATGTACAATATATATTTCAGACCTATTGGAGTAATAGTAAATAATAATATAGTATGTAATTGTAAATGTGTAAAGTTGCATACGCTCATTATAACTATAGTGTCATATCCATATAAATCATTATTATGGTTTATATGGCTAGGACCTGCAGTTCCTTAAAGGATTTAAGTTTACTACTAGACTAAAAAAACAGTTATAGTTAGCAGGTGCATAAGACAGCGCTAAGTCCCACTTCAAAACACACAATATTTTTACACTTTTGTGAATAATTACCTGTCAGAGTCTTTGGGAAAATGATGAAAGTCAAGATTTTCATTGTCACACTGATAGTTTTTGAAGGGGATTGCCCAACTTTGCGTTATTTTATTCCACTTTGACTTCTCTTTCGTTGTTATTCTGTCTATCTCTGTGTATCTGTAACGTTGTCCAGTTTGAATTTTCACCCCAAAATGGCGGCCGCGCTACCGAAGCGCCACTTAGTGGCTGTTACCCAAAACGCATCAGAGTTTCGCCTCTTGGTATTCTATACTCTTTGGTGGCAGTACGTGCGCTTATTGGCGCCCCCTTGAGCTGGTGGCGCTCTAGGCGACCGGCTAGCTTGTCTATGCCTAGAAACGGTACTGATTTTAGCTCCATTCTTCATTATAGTACTGTCATATATGGGATTTTTTTTTTATGGGCTACTTTGCCTTAAGTAAAATTACAGTTTGGGAAGCACATTTAAAAGCACTGAAAACCAGTGTTTCTCAACTTGTGTTAGTCATGTCATTCTTTCTTTCTGTAATATGCCTTTTCATTAATTAATCAAATAATTCTCTCACTTCGAATTCCAGAGTCATCAGCACATCTCTGGCATATGCTATTCCTCCAATGCTAAATCCCATAATTTGTTTTAAATGGTTGAAATCAAAGTGTTAATTCGAAAAGTGCTTAACAACAGATCTGCAGCAATTAGAAAGAACATTTCAAGATGACTGTAATGATTGTTTATGTTTTTCCAATCATTAAGAATTTAGTCACTTATATGAAAAATTATATGTATGTTGGTGATCAGCATGATATGCTGTTTATTTATTAATGAATCCATCTGATTTCAAGTGTATGTAATGCTTGTGTTCCTAGTTACTGACCCTCAGGACCAGGACAATAAGTATTTCTTTCATTTTCTGAACAAACAGTTTATAAATATAATGATATGTTTGCAGAATAGTGTATATTTTTATTTGAATTGAAATCCAGGGGTCCATTTTGACATGAGAATGTTGGTCTGAAATCTGATTACACTCTAAAAAGGCTGGGTTAAAAAAAAAAAACCTTAACCCAGCCGCTGGGTAACTATGGGACAGAACGTGCGCTGGGTTGTTTTGACCCAAGTGCTGGGTTAAACCATTTGACCCAGAATGCTGGGTTGTTTATTTAACCCAACCGTTGGGTCAGGTTAACTGTGTTGCTGGGTTAAACATTACCTAAACATTGGGTTATTTGTTGTCTCATTGCCTTGCTACCTTTATATTTACCAATATTACCAATAATAATAAATAACGGATAATAAATAATAATAATAAAAATCACAAAGGAATGTAAAATTATTATTTTTCTGTAATACAATTACACAACACAAAAAAATGCAACTGTAAATATCAATTTAATGAGTTTTCACATTTCTTTTTAAAACAATGTTTTAATGGGTGCTACTGTTACACATTACATCCAACCCCTACAGACACAAATAAAACAACGTTTTTGTAGATCAGTTTCTTTAAAACACAAAACTTTGTAAACTAGATACTGTAGATTCCTATTCTTTGTCAACATTGCAGCATCATAACACTATTAAATTGATTATTGCCACATGAGAATCAGTACAAACATTGTGCCATTAAAACTAAGCCAAACAAAGAGACCTACAACAGACAATACATGTGACAAAAAAATAAAACCTTACAAGTGGCCAGAAAAAAACTGTTGCCCTAAAATACTTCACAAATATGATATACTGCATGCTGGAGAAATTCCCAGGAAGGAAGATGTTAGTGTAGCTAACATCAAGCACAAAAAAGGACTTGAAAAAGATAAACAGCCTCAAGCAACAAGTCTGTTTCAATGGCATGGCCTGAAACAATGGTAAAGGTGTGGGAGGTCGTTGTCTCGTCACCAAGGCACAAAATGTGCAGGAATGCATCACCATGTTGGTCCCCACCTGTTAATTACACAACACTTAGTCTTGCAACATAACTTACATTTTACAAGTTGTAACATATAAGTTGACTTAAACAAATAACATTTAAGTGTATTTTATAGAAATCAGCCAAACCATCAGGGTTTTCGTGTGAACTGGGTCTGGTAAAGTTTGCTCAAACAAAATATTTATTGTGTTACTGAAAGTTTCTTTCTGCTTACTGGCACTTCTTGGTTGTCTACCTGAATTTCATCCAACCAACATGGCATAAATTATGGGGTATTTAAAGCCCCCAATATATATATGCAGTACTGTGCAAAAGTTTTAGGCCACTAGTATTTTAGCCAGCTAAAATATTTTGCTGTAATGTGTCTGTAGGAAATATCAGTTTACATTTCCAAACATTCATTTTGCCATTAATTGTAATAATCCAGTGAGATTTTTGTTTGCACAAAGAGTCTGAAAACAGCCAGTGCTCCACACAGAGATCTGATCTCATTATCTTCCAGTCTGTCTGGAATGACATGAAGAAACTGAACAAACTGAGACAGACTAAATCCAGAAGAACTGTGGCAACGTCTCCAAAATGCTTCAAGAAACCTTCCTGCAAAGCTTCCTGAAAAACGATGCACAAGTGCACTGAGGGCAAAAGCTTAGAATCCGCTATGGAGTTGCATTATTGTTTACATTTTTCCCCTTACAAATGTGTTTGGTGCAGCATTCTATATGTATATAGGTATGCTTGGGCTGTTATAAATGTTGTTTTTTTTGTTATCAACATTAAACCAGTTCTGTATTATTGTCTTCTTCGCAGCTGTAAAACCAGCAAACAACATTCTCTTTTGCATTGAACTAATACAGAGACCAGAATCATCATTAAGAAGACACAAACTTGGGTTAACTGACCAATCAATTCGCAGTAATGATGACAAAACCAGGTTTACATGTGTCCATAGACTAATGACGATAGGACATTCCCAAAACATATGAAGAAAAGTGCCTGATGAAGCAGTATTACATATATGGCAGTTAGAATGTGATTGTAGTTTTATTTTGAATCTTTTGTAAGGAGTTATGTATGCTTTATGAATGACTTTGAAGTGAATAAGACGATGAGCCAAATTTTTTGATGTTAAGCTGAGATTAGACCACACTCTCTCCCAGTCGACAGATAAATTAAGGTCAGATAATTCCCTATTCCAAATAGTTTTAAAAGAAAGAGGTTTTGTAATGCAATCAATAATTTTATTATATATTAAGGAAACAGATGGCCGACCAGCAGATGGCACAATCCAGTCCCGCATAGGATGAGAGGAAATAGAAGATGCCCACGGAACGCCATACGCTTTGAGAGCAGAACGCAATTGAAGAAAGACAAAATATGCAGGGGCGTGTCCACAAGGGTGGCACGGGGGGGGCAGCTGCCACCCTAAAAATGAGCTTTGCCTCCCCGGTTGCCACCCCAAACCAGAGTAATGGGATCGAGTGAAGTGAGAGCGGAGTCAAAATCATGGAGCTGCGTGATTTTGACTGAAGCGAAGAATTTTTGAAAGTCGGGAGTTGTAGTTTTCATTCGCTCCGAGAGCGCTCCGCTACCGCTCCATCACAAGCACAATTAATGCCAACAGCTCATAATATAGGCCTAACTCCATTTTATCAAGAATTTATGCGATTATCTAGCTTGACACTGATGTAGCGTATCACTCAAATCAGACAGAAGGTGAAGTATATGAAAACGGCGATGGACAGTTAATGGACAAATAATAAAACAGCTTCACTAGTAGAGAGACGTTGCACAGACGTGCGGGACTAATTCACATGCGATCGCGCTCTCACAAATGCATTCAAATAAATGTCATCTTATTGTACTTCTCTATCTGTATCTGACTAAACAATTGATAAAATAACTGATTAAAATGTACTGTTATTTTAAGACTTCCAAACTAAATTTGAGCTTCAAAACGCTACAATGGCAGATTTAACATCTTAATGCTGATAACAGCTTGGTAAATCATTTAATGCACCTTGCCTACTAAAAGAAAAGAAATAGCCTAACACAAATAGCCCTTTTTGTCTTATCAGGTCTGCTCAAGGGCTTTTACGTTTAAGCTACATTTACTTTATCCAAAGCAAACTGCAATGCAATTAACACAGAGACCTACTTTTTTGTCGTGTTCATGGGCTATGAGATCTATTCGAACCCATGATTCTGATTAGCTAAATTTTTGCCAAAATCATGCTGTGAAAATCCTCTCTAATAAAACGTTATAAATAACCAAAAGATTACTTGTTACAAATAAACAAAGGTGAAAGAAGTTTTTATTTTCTTTTTTCTAAAAATAAATTTTATCATCAAGTGAGCATCAATCACTTATTTGACATTACAGACACTGAATTATCCTAAATAAAATGAATGGAGGAGGGAAATGTTCTGGGGTGCAGAACAGAAAAAAACAAGGGGGGGGGGGACACTACATTAAAATGAGTACTGCTCAACTAGTCCCTTTTCGTAGAAAATTTTGAATTCAAAATAAGTAATTTCTGGTGATCACAAGTTTTTGAAAACTCTTCATACTATTTATCCTTTAGTACAAAACAGTGCTAAACTTTGACAAAAAGTGTTTTTTTATGTTATAATAGTAATTTTTTTAATGTCTAAATATAAATCCTAAAGCAAACAGTGAAAATAACTGTATAAGAAATGGCAAATGTACCAATGAGTGATCCTCTACAGCAGGGGTCACCAAGTTCGGTCCTGGAGGGCCGGTGTCCTGCAGAGTTTAGCTCCAACCCTAATCAAACACACCTGAAGCAGCTAATCAAGGTCTTAATATGTATACTGGCAGGTGTGTTGAGGCAAGTTGGAGCAAAAGTCTGCAGGACACCGGCCCTCCAGGATCAAGTTTAATGACCCCTGCTCTACAGCCATCTCCTGGTCATAGAGGTAATATCAAGTAATTTTCATTTTGCCAAGTGTATTTCAACCAGGCGGCAGAAAACTTCCCCTTGCATGGCACATTTTCCATGAAATATCTACATGAATTAAAAAAAAAAATAAATATATATATATATATATATATATATATATATATATATATAATGCTTCCTTTTTGAGTAAATATATATAAAAATAGGCATAATTTAGAGACAAATAAAAAAAAAACTGTTTAAAATTTTGTGGTATGGAATAATGGGAGAGGAGAGTGGCATCTTTGTCACTTTTTTCACCTCTGATTGACAAAGTTTTCTGTGAGGGTTAGTGCTAGGGGATAAATTGTGAGGCATGCTGGGAAAATGAGTCGGAATGAGCATTTTTCAAAAATGAGTTCTTTTGATTTTCATTCTCCATTAAAATTCCTTCAAAATTATATGACTTGTTGGAATTGGACAAAAAAGTAACTGAGCTACAGCTGTTTGAAGGCGATACAGTCAGCAGAGTTGATTTTGAGAAAAATCAAGTTAAACTTTTCTGAAGATTACAAAGAAAAATCACCAAGCAACATTGCATATTTTCCTCCTATTATTTTCTTAATAATTACTGTATTATTAATCACAATATAGCTATTTTTTATTTTATCTTTGTTACTAAAAATAAGAACAAAGATGCAAATAAACAGTAGTTTAATCAAGAGCAGTGAGTGATTCCGTCTTTTCTTTTAATGTTTGATTAACATTGAGACCTCTATATTAGGACCTACTATAATGCATGGATATAATATAATGTTACACATCAGATTTTTCCCCAACCATTAATTAAACGTTCATGTCGGACAAAACAGATTTTCTTTGTGTGAATCTCGCCAAAACATAATTTGCAATAATATAGGGAGATCGCGCGCTTGCGGAAAGGTGCGTCTTATGCACACGCTTTGCAAATAGCGCGATCGTTTTGTTTTCATCAGCATGGGTTTGAAAATCATATTTCACTGGTTTGGACTCATGTAGGCTAATCGAGAATTCGATTATTTACAAAGCTGGAATGCTGCGCTTTGCAACAATAGACCTACAACTTGTGGTGAGAAGCAGCAGCAGTCATCCAGAAGTGGGCAGAAAGGTACTTCTTTCAGAAAACGTACAAATAAAGATCATTTTAGATGCTTCATTACTATTTGGAGCATTGGTATAGCTAGAAGAAGGCTTAATGAACTCATTTTTGTGAAAACCTCAAATTCGACCAAAACTGACATTTTTTTCACTTCTTTTTTTTTTTAGGGGGGGGGCAAAACTGATCTTGCATACCCCTCAGCAAATTTGCGCCCCTGGTGACAAGCCTAGTTGCCACCCCTCATTCTGCTCTTGCCCCCACTTTGCCACCCCAAGTATAAAATCCTGGACACGCCCCTGAAAATATGCGGATGCTGGTAGACAAAATTTGGTTCTTAATGTCTGAAATGAACAGAGGCCCTGGTTATCATATATATCACCGCACGTGTTTACACCTAAAGAAGACCAAGAGGGTTGGACAAATGGACGATTTCCACATACAAAATTAATATTGTGCCATAAAGGTGTACTGTTACAAAATTTAAAGGGTCCTCCTATCTGACGTTCAACCGTTTTCCAGATTTTAATAGAGTTAGCCACAACGGGACCAAATTTATAATTGGATTATAAACCTTGTCAGCTTCAATCACTCTCCATGAAACTGTAGATTGAGGATCAACCCAATTATGAAGAGCCTTAAGCTGGAACGACCAATAATACAGTTCAAAATTTGGTACAGCCAGTAATCCTGCGCTATTAGTATGTTGTAATGTGGTAAGTTTAATTCTGGGGCATTTATCATTCCAGATAAACTTAGAAATTATGGAGTTGATCTCCTTAAAGTAACCTGGAGGGGGAGAAAGTGGTAGCATAGAGAAAAAAAAATTAAATCGAGGTAACAAATTCATCTTAACAGTGGAGATTCTTCCTTGGAGATAGACTTTAAGATTCTTCCATCTTTGAATGTCATTTTTGACCTTAACTAAAATGTTATTAAAATTGTCTCTGGCAATCTTATGAATGTTTTTATATATGGTAATGCCCAAATAGATGAAAGATTCCTTAATAGGGATAAATGAGGGAATAGAAGAATTAACCTTAACATTGTTAATTGGCATTAAAGCAGGTTTGCTCCAATATATTTTATGTCCTGATAAACTACTAAAATTATCAAATTCCTTAATTATACTAGAGACTGAAACATCAAAGTGGTCTAAATATAGAATAATATCAGCATATAATGAAATACTATGATTATGATCATGAATCTTAATCGATACTTCAGATTTCCTGATGGCTTGTGCTAAGGGTTCAAGAGATAGACAAAACAATAAGGGGGAAAGCGGACATCGCTGCCTCGTACCCCGCTGTAAAGGGAATGGGGGGGAAATAATATTACCAGTTATGACTGATGCTGCAGGTGAGTGGTATAATGTCTTAATCATAGAGATGAAGTGTTCACCGAAGCCGAAACATTGCAGTACTGCCCACATATAATTCCACTCTAGCCTGTCAAAGGCTTTTTCTGCATCAAGTGAAAAGACCACACAAGGGGTTGGGTGGGAGTCTGCAAAGTCAAGAATATGAAGGAGTCGACGCATATTGTCAGACGCATTGCGCCCCTTGATGAAACCGGTTTGGTCCTCCTTGATCAGACTATGAATTACCTTCTCCATACGAGAAGCAAAAACTTTAGCATAGATTTTTAGATCACATGGGATAAGCGAAATCGGTCTGTAGCTGGAACAATCTAATGCATTGGTCTCAAACTCAATTCCTGGAGGGCCACAGCTCTGCACAGTTTAACTCCAACCCTAATCAAACACACCTGATCCAGCTAATCAAGGTCTTCAGGATCACTAGAAACTTCCAAGCAGGTGTGATTTAGAGCTGGTTGGAGCTAAACTGTGCAGAGCTGTGGCCCTCCAGGAATTGAGTTTGAGACCACTGATCTAATGGATCTTTCCCTTTTTTAAGAAGTAATGATATCAATGACGTTTTTTGATCTCTATGAAATACCCCATGTTCAATTGCAAAATTAAATGAATTAAGCATAAGTATCCCTACCAAATCCCAAATTTCTAAATATAATTCAGGGGGAGACCATCTAGACCCGGGGATTTGCCCTTTTGAAGGCTTTTTAGAGAGACGTGGAGTTCCTCCAAACTTAATGGAGCCTCCAAAGATTCTTTATCTATCAGTGAGATCCGAGGCAGATCCAATTTATCTAAATACTGCTTACTGGTTCATCAAAATCTGTTTCGGCTTTATACAGATTTGTGTAAAAACCTTTAAATATGTCATTAATTGCCACAGGGTTTGTGGTGACGTGATCATCCGATGATTTTATTGCGCTAATATATGCCTTACACTCGCATTCTTTCAACCTAAGGGCCAATAAATGACTAGGTCTCTCTGATTCAAAATAATATTTTTGCCTAGTCCTATGTAAAATAAATTCCGCCTTTGAGTGTGAAAGTAAATCATAGTCTTCTTTTAATGAGGACAGCTGTGTAGCCTGTTGCACAGTAAAACGTTGTTTTTGTAGGTTTTGTAATGATTGGATTTTATTTTATAATTGTGTAAACTGGTGAGTTTTCGCTTTGGCAAGAGTAGAAGAGAAAGATATACAGAAACCTCATATAGCACACTTAGTCGTTTCCCACAGTATTTGAGGATCCACATCAGAGGGCATATTAATTTCAAGAAATTCCTTAATATATTATTTTAGAGAAGTAATGAAAGTCTGATTACTTAATAATGATATGTTAACGCGCCATCTAGGGGACTTGGCTTTAACATCGGAAAGAGGAACACTGCACAACACAGCAGAATGATCAGATAATAAAATTGGTAATATAGAGATGGAGGAATTAGATGAAATTAAAGATGGGCTGAGAAATATGTAGTCTATCCTGCAGAAAGTCTTGTGTCTATTAGAGAAAAAAAAGTGTCTTCTGAATTCTCCAAAGATCGATTAAGTTGAGCTGAGTGATAAATTTATTCAATAATTTAGAGGATGGATTGGCTGTTGTATCAGATTGAGATTTATCTAAAGCAGGAATTATGACAGCATTAAAATCACCACCCAACACTAGTGGGCAATCAATCTCCTCAAGCAGAGTTTTGGAAATCTGTGTAAGGAATGCACTGTCTGTCTCATTCGGACCATAAATAGAGACCAATGCTAACCTATTATTATATATTTTGTATCGGATAAAAACAAATCTACCCTTCTCATCACTACCAAGGTGTTCAATTGTTAAATTTAATTTCCTGTTAACAAGGATAAGCACCCCCTTAGTTTTATTAAGAGCGCAGGAAAAAGCTGCTAATTTATAATACTTATTCTGAAAACGTGCCACGTCAGATTGTTTTAAATGTGTCTCTTGTATTAGGGCACAGGAAATAGATTTACGGTGTAAATATTCTAACACACGGGTTTGTTTAACAGCAGAATTTAAACCATTCACATTCAGTGATAAAATATTTAGAGTATGCATTGAATATTCATAATCCCAAGATTGTATTCAATAAATGAAAAAAAGCAGAAGCACTTCCATTCTGTAAATAACATGTAAATGCTGATGTGCATTTTAGATACCAAACCTCCTAGATGAAAAATCCCTTTAGAAATAAGGTAAAATAAATAAAAGTATAAATGTCTGTTGTAAAAAACAAAAACAACATAAAAACATGAACAACCGACAACCATAAACAAGGAACAACTCAGACCGCACATTACCGAGAACATAGGTCTGACTGAGCAACAAAAAATAGTGATGGTTCGTGACCGATCCACTCCAATGCAAGACATGTCTCCCGAAAGGCTCACACAGCCAAAAAATATATATATATACGTATATATATTTTTTAATTAAACCAACTCTCCATTAGTCCCCTCCAAAAAAGAAAAAAGGAGTGTCAGTCTTACCAGCAAAGAGATCGTTGTACCGGATATATAGGGACAATATCCCAGTAGGAGAGAAGAGAGAAGAAAAAGCAAAAAATAGGTTTAGCAAGCGTCCATGTCCATCCTGCCATCATCCCATACTGGGCAGCTAGGACCATGGCCGTCCCAGCCATCAAGCCCCTCCCACCGGGAGAATCGAAGCTTTTCTTCTCACCCTTGTGCCGTAGTTTAATTACCGCCGGATAGATGAGGAAGGGCTGTAGACCAAGCGCTGTCCTCTTCTTCAAAACCGGACCAAATGCCTTTCTCCTGATCGCTGTAGCTGGACTAAAGTCGGGAAAAAATAGTAGTGTGACATTGATCTGTGCGCATTTCACCGGATAAGCCTGCTGATCACCTTTCAGGATATCTGATCTGCCATGCCATCTTAGTACACGGAAGATGAGAGTGCGCGGCCGATTGGAGCCCCTCCCTCCGTCATACACGCGGTGCGCCCGGTCAATCTCAATGTCACGGCCCCTCAAGGAAGGAATCCACTTGGAAAGATTAACTCTGAGGAGACCAGCCGCGTCGGAGCCCTCCGCCCCCTCTGGCAGCCCCACCAGTCGTACGTTGTTCCTCCTGCACCTATCCTCCATATCTGTCATCTTCTCGGTGAGTCGCTCCAGCTGATTTCTTAAGTCTGTGACTGCCCTCCTATCCTCACGCGCAGCTGCTTGAACAGAATCAACGCGGTCACGTGTCTGCTTTGCCGCGGTAGCTATGGCCTCAAACTCCTCTCTTAGCTCTTTAACAGACTTGTTGGTCGCTTGTATGTCCTCACGCAGTTCGCGCAATGCTGGAATCAGCACAGAGTCCATCGCATCTCTTACTGCCGAATTCACAACTGAATTCAAAGTGCTTTGCTGCTCTTTAAGTGCTAATTCAATGCCGCTAGCAATAGCATCGTCGAGGTCCTCTCTGGAGATGGCGGTATCTCTGAATTTTTTCTTCATTGGCGATTGCTCAATCTCTCTTTTCCGATCCCCTTTGTCTGCCTTAGCACTCATGGTGGGTCCAATGCAGAGTGGTTTAAATTTTAGTGACAGGATCATACAATATGTGGCAAAGTGAGCAGAGCGAAAGACTAAGCCTGCATCGCCGTCGAAGTGTCACGTGATCCCCCGGCTGTTATAAATGTTTTAAAAAAATAATTTATATAATATAGAGTTGTTTGGGGTGGGGATAAATTGAACGCGATCTGCGATGACGTCATAATCGTGTTGCATTGTGGTCTGTGGTGTGGCCTGAAGTGTGCACATGAAGCAGACTCGTTCCCTCGGTCAACATCGAGGGGTCGAGGGTCTGTCCATATAAATTTCCCTCGTTCACTTCACGAAGTGGAACGCACTTCAAAATGGCAGCGGGAAGTGCTTAGGGAAGTTTGTGAGTGCGTGTCTAAAAGTGGAGTGGAACGCAGCCCTAGTGGTCAGGATATAAACTCAAAATTAAACAACTACCATGAATCTTGTATGATGTTTTTTTTCAAAATATCGATATTGCATTCTTGAGAATCGATACAGTATCGCAAAACAAAATATTGCGATACGAAATATAGGCTATATATACATACAGAATACAGTGCCCTCCACTAATATTGGCACCCTTGATAAATGTGAGAAAAGGTGTCTGTGAAAATAAATCTGCATTGTTTATCCTTTTGATCTTTCACTCGAAAAATTCACAAAATTCTAACCTATCATTGAAGTAAAACAATTGAAAGTGGGGAGAAAATCTCATGATGAAATAAATGTTTTTCTCCAATTCATGTTGGCAACAATTATTGGCACCCCTAGAAATTCTTATGAGTAAAATATCTCTGAAGTATATTCCCATTCATATGTACATTTTTTTAGCACACCAGGGTGACTAGGAGCATGGAATTGTCCAGCCATGACTTTCTGTTCCACAGGATTATAAATATGAGGAACACAAAGGCCAAATTCCCTTAATCATCCATCACAATGAGAAAAAACAAAAAATATATTTCTGATGTGCAGCAAAAGATAATTGAGCTTCACAAATTAGTGAAGTGGTTTTAAGAAAAGAGCTAGAGCAGTGAAAATTCCCATTTCCACCATCAGGGCAATAATTAAGAATTTCCAATCAACATAAAATGTTACGAATCTGTCTGGAAGAGGACGTGTCTATATCGTCCTAATGCACGGTGAGAAGGAGAGTTTGAGTGGCTAAAGACTCTCCAAGGAACACAGCTGTAGAATTGTAGAAAATAGTTGAGTCTCGGGGGCAGAAAACCAAAAAAAAAATTTGACAAACAGCACCTACATCACCACATGTTGTTTGGGAGGGTTTCAAGAAAAATTCTCCTCACTCATCCAAAAATAATCTCCAGCATATTCAGTTATCAGACATGACTGGAACTTCAAATGGGACTGGCTTCTATGGTCAGATGAAACTAAAAAATGAGCTTTTTAGCAGCAAACACTCAAGATGGGTTTGGTGCACACAGGGATAAAAAAGTACCCCATGTGTACAATGAAATATACTGCTGTATTTTTAATGTTGTGGGCCTATATTTCTGCTGGAGGTCCTGGACATTGTTTTAGACACATGGCATCATGGATTCTATCAAATACAAACAGATAAAAAAATCAATAAGTGACTGACTCTGTTAGAAATCTTATAATGGGCCATGTTTGGATCTTCCAACCGTACAGTAATCCAAATACAAACCTCAAAAACAACACAAAAATGGGTCACTGGGCACAAAACCAAGCTTCTGCTATGGCCATTTCAGTTCCCTGACCTGAACCCTGTAGAAAATGAGTGAGGTGAACTGAAGAGAAGAAGTATTAACATGGAGCTGTGAATCTGAAGGATCTGGAGAGATTCTGTATGAAGAAAATGGTCTCTGATCTCTTATCAGGTGTTCTCCAAACTCTTCAGGCATTATAGGAGAAAACTCAAAGCTGTTGTGCTGGGAAAATGACGTTGCAATAATTGGGTGCCAATAATTGTGGCCAACATGAACTAGAGAAAGCATTTATTTCACAATGAGATTTTCTCCCCACTTTCAATTGTTTTACTTCAATGATAGGTTGGAATTTTGTGAATTTTTTGAATGAAAGATAAAAAGGATAAACAATGCAGATTTATTTTCACAGCCGCCTTTGCTCATATTTACCAAGGGTGCCAATATTAGTGGAGGACACTGTATATACAGTATATACAGAATATTACATTATGCATGTTAAAATATAAAGATTTCACAGTGATCTGATTCTGTAATTTTTTTTAGTTAGACTTTTTTAGTTAAAACATTACTGTCACAAATCCGGGCCATGAACTTCTGTTCACTCACTCACCACATGGACTCTTGCACTACACTAACTGTTGCACATCACCTAAGACTACATTTCCCATAATCCATTGCACTGACGACACACAGCTGATTTCACTGATCACTCATCACACACGCTTTATAAGCCTTGGACTTCCTCTCTGTGATCGCCGAATATTGTATGCGCATATCGCTACCCTAGCCGATAGCTACCTTACAGAACCTTTTGTAGTTTTCTTAGTCTTAGTCTTGCCTTGCTTGTTTCGGATTGTGCTTTCCCCTGCCTGGATTATTGCCGTGTACCTGGATTGTCTCTCTTTGCCTTGCCCTGTTGGATATTGTTCGCCGATCGTCAACTCACGCTACCCCTAGGATTACTCTGTGTCTTGCCCGTACCATACCTGTTTGCCGTTGTTTGATCCTGCCTGTTTATTGACTATGTTTATAAATAAAAGTCTGCAAATGGATCCGCATGCCTCATGTTTCGTCGGCTCCGTAACAATTACTTAAAACCATGTTTTACTCCATTTATACAAGTGAAGACGAGTGGAGAGTATAGAATACTAGATTAAGAAATTAGCTAGCTAGCGGATACGTGCAAATATGCATTTTGTCCGTCATTAAAACGGTGGCATTGCAATATGTTTTCATGGTTACAAAGTTTGTTGTAGCTATATGGGCGCTCAGTTTTTCCTGTTGTAAAATACATTTGGCAAAAATCTCATTTTATAAAAGAGATGAAATGCTACTAAATGCACAAGCTATTTAAGTGTATTGGCTATGACTAGGTTGCAAATGCATCTCAAATACATAAAATATGAGTCTTTATAGACATAGTGTTTCATGTGTAAAGAAAACGCTGTACTTATTGAAACAACCAGCAGCAAACAACAAGATCTTTATTTACCCTTGCAAGACTTCGTTCAATAGCTATGGAACTTTAGTTCGTTCAGTCCAGATAGACGTTAAATCTTGTGATTAAACGAGATTTAATCACAAGCTCATTTTAGTACCTCTCACTGGCTAAATATTTGTAAAACAGACAGACAGACATAAAGGGTGACCAATAGCCACCACCAAAAAAAAGGGCACTTTGGAGTGTAAGGGAAAAAAGGGCATGTGCTCTGCACAGGTGGAGCCTTACCTGTGCACGTGTCTGACAACATACAAGCATTACTTCACTGTGTTTTCTGAAGGCTCTCAGGAGATGAATCAGAAGATATATTTGCATTCGGTGATACAGACAGTTAATGATCAGTGAGACAGAACAAGGACAACCACTTAGTTCACAACCTTTCAGATAGTCACAGTCATTGCTTGCTCTGGCTCTAAAAATTTTGACACTTTTGTAACTTTTATTTATACAGGTCTGTGACAGGTCTGTAAAGGTATTTTTCCAATTTCTGAAAATAATTGTTAAAAGAGTGTAATGACAATTTTGTAAATTTCTTATTATGCCTATTTCTTTGTGGTAATTTCTATTTTAAGCTTGTTCAAAACACTTAACACAAAGCTGCAATGAGTTCTTTAAATGCAAGTTTTTCCCAGAATATCTCCATTGTTCGCCCTGAATACTTTTTCATCATTGGACTTTCAGGTATACCATACAGCAGTTATTACTATATTTTCTTATTTATTACATATTTTATTAGTATGATTGGGAACTCTATCGTGCTTCTCATTATTGCTCTTGAACGAAGTCTGCACAGTCCAAAGTACATTGGTGTTTTTAACTTGGCCTTGGCTGACATTGGTGAAACTAATGCACTGATTCCTAACATGATGAAGACTTTTCTGTTTGACTCACGGTATATCTCCTACAATGCTTGTTTGATCAACATGTTTTTTGTGTTCCTATTTAGTACTATGCAAAGTTTCACTCTTGTTGTTCTGGCATATGATCGCTTCATTGCAATTTGTTTGCCATTAAGATATCATGCAATTGTTAACAATACCAATATGACTTTAGTTCTCTCAGCAAAATGGGCATTTAATTCTTCTGTTATGGCCTTGATGGTGTCTTTGATCACTCGAATTTCATTCTGTGAATCCAATGTGATACAGAGTTATTTTTGTGATCACGGACCAGTGTATAGGTTGGCATGTAATGACAATAGCATTAATAGGTTTATGGGATCCTTCATCACAACATTATACCTTGTAGTCCCATTGATAATTATAATCCTTTCATACCTAGGCATTTTTCTTGCTTTAAACAAAATTACAACTTGGGAAAGTCGTTTAAAAGCACTGAAGACCTGTGTTTCTCACCTGTTGTTAGTAGGGATATATTTCCTCCCCATATCCTGTGCATACATTGCTGCATTCATGCTTTCTCTTGCTCCCAATGCAAGGGTCATCACTACGTCTCTGGCATATGCTGTTCCACCAATGTTAAATCCTATAATTTATGTTTTAAACACAGCTGAAATCAAAGACATAATGAAAAAAATGTTTAAAAACAGATCTGTACCATCTAGAGACATTTCAAAATGACTGTAATGATTGTTTCTTTTAATTAACAGATTCACTAGTAAAAGCAGTTATTATTTAAGTAAAATTGTATTATTTAATAATATATTTATATTTTAATTCGTAATCAAGGGATCTATTTTGATATGAGCTCTTTTGTTATTCTCTGTTTATCTGTTCTGATGTCTCTGCTGACGTTTGTTGTTTTAATCAAGTCTGAAATCAGATTTTTTTTCTTGTTTCCAAATTCTGATTATTGATAAAGAAGGTCTGCAAATGAAAAAGTCTTTAGGCCTATTTCCACAAATATTAACTCTCTAATTTGTCTTCTCATTTAAGGTAAACATCTCTCCATTAGAACACATAGGTGTTGATTTATGTTTGCTCACCACTTACTGGTTGTTGATATTAACAATTGAAATTAAGATTAAAATTATACATACAGAAAATTGTTTTAGGATTTTCCATTATATTCTTCTAATGTTTGCTGTTAATGTGAATTAAAGTACAAAGTCATGCAAATTGCACTAGTTGTCAGTGGCCCATTATGGGTGGCTGTTTCATTCAGATTTCAAAATGCAGTTTGGACACTGTCATTGTGACTTGGGTATAGGTTAACAAAATGTACAAAATCAGTGGTTCCCAAACTGATGCATCAAAAGCAAGTCTACACAGGATGCGGTGTGACACAACACATAAAATCCTCAAAAGTAAACTGATGCCCTATTTGTATTTGCACAACTTCAAAGAAAAGGACAAATGAATTTAAAATGTTCACTGGCGCGTCGCGTCCAGTGGGGGTTTTCTCGTTTCTCTGCTATTTCCACATTTTATTAGCTATTAAAAATCTAACAACAATATGTGAATTATCTCAAATTTTGGATAGTTATGTCTTTGCGGATATTCCCTTTTCATCCTGAGCAAAACTCCAAAAGCAAATTTGCTATGCATGAGTGCTTTAAAAGTACATTTCTCGAGTTCACACTTACTTATAATAAACAGAGTAAAGGTTATGCGTATGATACAACTTCAAAGAACTAATGGCGATGTAAGCACCTTGCATCGGCAGCATCTGCGAAATATTCGGAATGTATTGGAATGCTTGAATAATATCACGTAACACAAGAACAGCATTCTTTCTGCCGCCTTCAATCACATGCTTGTTTTCATCACTTTCACTTTAACGCTTAAGGCCAGGACACACCAAGCCGACTTCAAAGAACTAGCGACAAAAACAGAAGCCAATGGTGTTATCACCTTGCATCGGCAGAGTCTGGACCAAAAAGCTGTGCTTGGAACACACCACTCAGACTACAGCCGACTACAAAGATTTGCGTTCTGTGCCTGCGTGAGAGGAATTAGCTGTCTATATCAGCAGCTATCAATAGTACATATTCATCATTCAAAATGAGACACTGAAACGTACAGAGCCCCTAAAGGGACATGGTGGTGGAAAAAAATTGGGGTGAGTGGAAAAACTTGGTGTTTCCTGATGCTTCTGTCACGACTGCAAGCGCTGTCTCAGAATTCTCTGCGTTTGTTGAAACTCCTGATGCTACTGCTGTAGAACCTCCAGAGGTGGCGGCATCCACTGCAGAACCTCCAGAGGTGTCAATAGTATCCACTTATCAGCTCTCTACCTGTCCTGTTATGGTCAAGGAGACCATCTGTGAACTCTCTGATTGTCCTGTCATAGCTATGGAGACCGTCTCTGTGAACTCTCTGCCTGTCCCGCTACGGTCAATGAAACCGTCTGTGAACTCTCTGATTGTCCTGTCACTGCTATGAAGGCCACCTGTGAACTCTCTGCCTGTCCTGTCACAGCTATGGAGGCTGTTTGTGAACTCTCTTGCCCTGTTTCAAACTGGCCATGGAGGCCAATTATGAGCTATTGTCCTGTCCCGACTCAGCCGAGGAGGCTGCCTTTGAACTCTCAGCCCTTATCTGTCACAGTCGAGGATGCTGTCTGTGAACTTCCTGACTGTCCCGTTATGGCTATAAAGACAGTTCAGGAACTCTCAACCCTGCCTTTCGTGGCTAGGAAAGCCGTAAATTATCTTTCTGTATGCGCTGTTAACTCTGTCATTGCCAGAGAGGCCAGAAGTGAACTGCCTGTTTGTCCAGTTTAAACTAATGTTCAACTAGTGTGAAGTGTCACCCCATCTACACTGAAAAAAATGCTTTTCTTACTTAGATTTTTTTGTCTTGTTTCCAGCCAAAATATCTTAAATCAAGAAAAAAATTCTAGACAAGTAAAAATTCTTGTCTTGTTTTCAGAAAAAAACAAGTCAAAATTAAGTGAGTTTTTGCTTGAAACAAGCAAAATAATCTGCCAATAAGGTACGCAAAATAATCTTGTTTTCTGTTTGAAAACTTAAGCCTTAAGCCGGACAAAAACCTAAAAAATCAGATTCGCCCTGCGAGGTCCGGTTTTTCCGCAAAATTGAGTTATGTCCAAAACCTACTTTTGCGAGCTAGTCCTAAGTTTTTTGTCTGATCAGAACCAAACTGCTGCAGAAATGTTCTCTGGACAGTGAATATCAATAATTATCAAAAAAAAAAAATAATTAGAATGCGCCAAAACGTTCGAAAGTGGAGGGCCAATTTTACGAAAAAGGATATAACTCGTGAACGAAATGAGATATATTCACCAAACTCGGTAAACATGTGTATGAGCTCAATCTTTGGTCAAATAAAAAAAGTGTGCAGCTCTACCACTTGGTGGCACTATAAGATTGAAAAAAATATAAAAACAGCTATAACTATGCAAGTGTTAGTCCGATCGACTTGAAAATTGGTATGCAGTGTCTTTGTCCAATGTGCCATAAGGGTCTATGAGGACATTGGCGTATCTCAAAAAACATGGGCCGCCATCAGCCAATGAAATTTGAGCACCTATTAGACAAGGTTAACGGAGGTCGATCAGAACGAAAGGCATGTTCGACTCATGGCCCTAAAGGTCTGTAAGAATTTTGAAAGAAATCGGCCACTAGTTGGCGCTAACGAGATTTGATTTTTTGGCTCTGTAATCACGTGGTGCTTAACATATCCACACAATATGCATATTATTTGATAGATCTCCTCATAATGAGCAACTTTGCCTCAAGAACCATTGCTGTCAATCAAATCATTCATTAAATATTCTCAAATATGTTAAAAACCTACTTTTGCGAACTAGTCTCTGGTTTTTCACGCAATCTCGATCAAACCATAGCAGTAATATTCTCTGGACTCTCTAAATCAATAATTATCGAAAAAAATTAGATTAAAAATTATTTAAAGCTTTAGTTAGCTTTAATGGGGTCATTTAGAGAAGGGGTTTGGCCAAATACACCCAAAAGCCTATAAACCATAAACAAAAACTCGAAACTTTACGAAACTTGGAGAAAACATGTGTCAGTTGATTCTTAACAAGCATGCAAAGTTTCATGGAGATCGGACCATAGGTGGCACTATAACAGTTAAAAAGACCTCAAAAACACAACATTTCTATAGAAAATGACCTCAAATTGTAGAACATGTTCATATATTCACACAAACACAATATCTTTACGTCATATAATAGATCTCCTCATTCTGAACAACTTTGTTGGAGAATTCATTGACATTCTCCTTGACAAGGTAGATACGGAGTTCAGTAACGTTCTCTTCGACCGCGACATGACAGGCTGAAAGTGCATTGCTGGGCACCACCACCACGCAAGGAGCTGAAGCGAGCGCCGTCGCCTCGGGAGGTTCCGCAGCATACGCCGCCACCTCTGGAGAAACTGCAGCAGGTGCCATCGCCTCTGGGGACACAGCAGCGAGCGCCACTACCTCGGGAGGTTCTGCAGCATCAGCCGCCACCTTTGGAGAAATCAGAATGGACGCCGCCACCTCGGGAGGTTCTGTGGTGGTGTATGCAGCCCAAACACACCATAAAGCGATCCCCATTATGGGAAGTGCTACAGACAGGGGAATCAGTTCAGGAACAGGAGGGCTAGACAATCACCTGTGTCCTGTCTAAATGACTACCGTCCCATAGCACTGACTCCAATCATGATGAAGTGCTTTGAGAGGTAGTCATGCACAACATCAAAAACAGCTCCCCAACACACTTGCCCGCTGCAGTTTGCATACCGTCCAAACCGCTCTACGACGATGCAATCTCCTCCACCCTCCACCTGCTCTTACCCACCTAGAAAATAAAGACTCCTACGTTAGAATCTGTTCTCGACTTCAGCTCAGCTTCAACACAATTATCCCACAACAGCTCATAAATAAACTAAACCTGCTGGGCCTTAACAATTCCCTTTGCAATTGGATCCTGGACTTTCTAACCGGAAGACCTCAGTCAGTCCGGTCGGCCACAACACCTCGACACTACCACACTGAGCACAGGTGCCCCAACTGTGTGCTCACCCGCTGCTCTTCAGCTGCTGACCCACGACTGATCCAAGTTCAGCTCCAACCACATCATCAAGTTTGTGATGACAACAGTGGTAGGTCTCATCAGAACAACGTGAAACGCACTACAGAGAGGAGGTGACACAGCTGGCGGAATGATCAGTGTGGCATGTGACTAACAATCTGTCCCTCAGACTGTGGAGAAGACTGGAAAGGAGGTTGTGATGGACAGCTTCAGGAGAAACTCCGTTGACCACCCCCCACTGACCATGACAGTTCGACTGTGGAGAGAGTCAGCAGCACTAAATTCTGGGGGTGCACATCGAGAGGATCTCACCTGGACCACCAACACCATGTACTCTCCAAGAAGGCACAACAGCGCCTACACTTTCTCCGCCGGCTGAAAAGAGCAAGTTCCCACCACCCATCCTCACCACATTCTACAGGGGCACCATTGAGAGTGTGCTGACCAGCTGCATCACTGTCTGGTACGGGAACTCAGTGCTGTGACCGCAAGACCCTCCAGCGGACAGTGACAGGCTGCAAAGATCATCGGTGCCCCTCTCCCATCCATCCTGACTGTTCCTTGCAGATGCTCCAGAAAACCAACAGCATCGTGAAGGACCCCACCCACCCCTCCCACAGCTCTTCCAGCCCTACCATCAGGAAGACGGTACCGGAGCATCAGAGCCCGCTCCGCCAGCTGCTCAACAGCTTTTTCCCCCTGGCTGTGAGAGCCCTGAACTCAGATCACCCCGCCTCCCTCTGAAACCCCATGCAACCCCCTACCTCTGAAACATGGACCACCCCACCCCCCCCCCCTTCCAAACATCCCCCAACCTTACCACACCAAAGAAAAAACGAAACTGTTTTTTTTTTTTTTTTTTTTTTCTGTGCAATCCAAGTGTGCACACACAGGTGAGTGGGCCTGTAAAACCACCTGTAGTAACACACTCTCCTCTATGACTAGCCTTTTCCTAACACTGCTATGTACAAATCCCACAAAAGACTCGCATAATCTGTTTACATGCTCATGCACCACTACAAATCATCTTGACTGTTCCCCAGCCAGCTGCTGATCCCAATGTTTCTCTCTGCAATGTACGTATTTATGTGAAGCATTGCCTCTTTACAAATAAGATTAGTTGTACTTTATCTTTAGCGGTCAGTGATTAATGTGTTTTACTTCATTGTTGTATGTCTGTATTTATGTAGCACCGTGGTCCTGTGAGGCACGAATTTCGTTCCACTGCATGTCCCCACATGCAGCGGAATGACAAAAAGCTCAACTTGACTTGAACTTGACTAGAGTGAGTGAGTTTGGGTATACCAGCTGCACCTGCTGACTGCAGCTGTGGATCCTCCATGCTGGATGCCAGTCTGGGATACTGAAGAACTGACCAGAAAGATCTGGGTGCAACAGATCTGAAGTGACAAGACTCTGGACGATCAGCTGTAACGTGACAAGACTCTGGACGATCAGCTGTAATTTGACTTGACTCAGGAAGATCAGCTGTGACTTGACAGAGCCTTGACTGAGACTGAACTTCGCAGCCACCATTATTGGCATGGATGCGATGTCGTGTTCTTCTTCTGCGACACCCACAGCAAATAAAGAGCCAACACACAACAGAGCATAATCTATAAACTGACTGAGTGATGAATGCGGACCCTCACAAATAAGATTAGACTTTAGCGGTTGATTAATGCCCTCACAGAAAAAGTCTATCAAAACACAGTCTGGCAGATCAGAGAAATACGCGAGATATAAATACTCTTGGATATAGTCCTCGAGCGAAAGCATGCCCTTCTTGAGGGCTAATAACAGTCTTGCAGTGGCCAATGTCCATTTGAAAAGCTGGATCCTTGTGCGGCCGAGTATTCTGTTATGGAAGGAATGAGAAGAGAGGCGTGCGGATCCATCTGCAAAGCTTTTATTAAAAGACATGGTCAAAACAGGCAAGGTTCAACAGCAACAACAGCTATATCACAGGCAAGACGAAAGAGTAATCCAGAGACAGGTGTGGGTCAAACGACAGTGAACGTAATCCAAAGGGCGAGGCAAACGGGTAATCCACAAACAGCATTAGTCCAGGCAAGGAGCAAACAGAGTCCAAACAACAAATCAAAGAGAAATCCAAGACAGGCAGGTGATCAGGAAACAGGTAATCAGGCAAAAGCAAGATGTGATTAGACTAGGGGTGTGCACAAATATTCGACATTCGAATATTCGGTCTGTAATTATTATTCAAAATATAAAAACACTATTTGAATTTTATTGTGTGTTGATTTTCTGGCCGTAAATGCAGGGAATCCATGATAAATCCTAAGCAGTTATAACTAAATGCACTGGGTGGTGCTGTGGAGCATGTTAACAAGTTGATAGTATTTGATCACAGAATGTCGTCATCTGCCTCGCGACGTTTGGATTTATTTTGATCAAAATAATCTTACTAAATGATCTGACAAAATGTAATTACTTCTGATCAAATTAATTAGTAAAACTGATTTCATAATATCACCACCACAATGAGAAATCACATGAAATCCAAACACAGTCGACTGAGGAAAGACAGCTGCCCATCACTGCATTCACGACTGCAGGTAAGCGCAGCTGTATTCCGATTAAGCCGAGATTAGAGCGCATCTGATAGTGAATGATCTTGAGACATATATAAAGTTTCCACGAGGGAGAGTGGTTTAACACAAAGCGCTAAGAAACTGTTAGCACACGTTATCTTTGTCATCACGTTCTTATAGTTATCAGATTGAGGAACAAACTTTCACCTGAGCATGTGGTTTGGCCTAGTATTGTTTCTCTCAGAATTAACATGTGAAACAATGTAAACACAATAAATATAGGCTGACTCGAGTGTATGTACATTCTGTACTGTAATTGGCACGGTCTGCTTGATTTTTCCATTTGCTCTGCTTGATCTTGAGTGCTTTGGTTTTTTTTATGTTTTTTTTTTTTTTTACACATGCTTTCAACCAAAATAAAACCTTGAGATATAATGTAACGTTGTTGTAGAATATTGTTGTGTAACAGCTAATCATAATCATATTTGAATATTCATTTATACTTATTTACTATACTTCATTTATATTTACATTTATCAAAAAGAAACTGATAATACACCCCTACTTTATTGCTATTTAAATAGTATATGTTTATGTTTAACTTTATTCTTGAACAGATTGTGCTGTATGAAGCAGTATAAAAAAGTGTTTCTGTTGCTCATGATAATGTTTCTGAAATGTCTGTGTATTTGACAAAAATTGGGTAACGCTTTACATTACAACCCGCAAAGAACTACGTAAGTATGCTGCATTTACAGTGTACGTTTCTGTAATTATAGTGTACCTATAAATAACGTACGTGTAGGTATAAGGGAACAAGTTTTCAAGTTTCAAGTTTTATTTGTCACATACACGACTATACAGAGATTGTATAACCAGCAGTGAAATGAGAGTCGGGTCCGCTCCATGGACAGTGCAAATATTGAAAAAACAACACAAGGGAAGTAAACATAAGATAAAATGAATAAAAAATAAGATATAAAGAATAAAATATAAAATATAAAAGAATTTATGACAGTAAGCTGTAGAATTAAATATTAAGATAAGCATGACTGTACAGAGAGGAATGTGCAAACAGGTTGTACATGGTTGACATGAAGCAGCCAATCACAAAAAATAAAATAAATATAAAAATAAGATATGTTACAAGACACAGAAAGTGTTGTGTGCAAGTGTGCAAATGACACTGACAGTTATGAGGTAGAGAGTAATGAGTGTGTGATTAGTGATTTGAAGTAAGTCAGATGATGTTAGGAGGCTGACTTTGAGTTCAGGAGCCTGATGGCCTTGGGGAAGAAACTCCTCCTAAGTCTCTCGGTTTTTGCCATCAGGCTGCGGAAGCGCTTACCAGATGGCAGCATAGTGAAGAGGCAGTTTCCAGGGTGATTTGAGTCCTTGATGATTTTTACAGCTCTGCCTCTGCAGCGTTTGAGGTAGATGTCCTGCATAGAGGGGAGAGCCGACCCAGAGATACGCTCAGCTAAGCGCACAACTCTCTGCAGGGCCTTGCAATCTTGGCTGGAGCTGTTTCCATACCACACTGAGATGCACTGAGTCAATACACTTTCTATGGTCCCTGCATAGAAAGTTTTCAGGATTGTTGGTGAGACCCTGAATTTCCTCAGCTGTCGCAGATGGTACAGTCTTTGCCTGGCTTTCTTAACCTGTGTTTGGATGTGTGTAGTCCAAGTCAGGTCCTCGGAGATGTTTACACCGAGGTACTTGAAGCTGCTAACTCTCTCCACAGGGGTCCCGCTGATCACAAGAGGAGTGTAGGGCAGCAGGTGTCTCTTTCTGAAGTCCACAATCAGCTCTTTGGTTTTGCTCACGTTCAGAGAGAGACAGTTGTCCTGGCACCATGATGTAAGTCTCTCCACCTCATCCAAGTATGCGGTCTCATCATTGTTGGAAATGAGGCCCAGAACCACAGTATCATCAGCAAATTTGATAATAGATGTGGATCTGTGAGAGGACACACAGTCATGTGTGTAGAGAGAGTATAGCAGGAGACTCAGAACGCAGCCCTGCGGGGCTCCTACGTTCAGGGTGATGGAGTTTGAGGTGAACTGGCCTACCTTCACCACTTGAGGTCTGCCGGTGAGGAAGTCTTGAATCCAGTCGCAGAGTGAAGTGTTTAGGCCAAGGCCTGTGAGTTTGGAAGTCAGCTTGATGGGGACTATGGTGTTAAAAGCTGAGCTATAGTCTATGAATAGCAGTCTTGCATAGTTCCCATTGCTGCTGTCAATGTGTGTGAGGGAGGAGTGAAGTATGTGAGAGATGGCATCATCAGTTGATCTATTGGAGCGATAGGCAAACTGAAGAGGGTCCAAAGTAACAGGGATGGAGGAGCTAATGTGGCTCTTAACAAGTCTCTCAAAAACCTTCATGACTATAGATGTGAGGGCCACTGGACGATAGTCATTCAGGCAAGAGGGTTTATTGTTCTTAGGCACAGGGATGATGATGGATTTTTTAAAGGAGGTGGGAACCACAGAGGTAAAACAATGTGTTATGTTTGGGTAATAAGGGGGTAACAACCAGATAAGCAACCTGCAAAGAACTGTGTAAGTAAACTGAAGTTACAGCGTAACTTTTTTGTAATTATAATGTACCTGTTCAGTACCTCCGTGTAGGTATAGGGGAATAATATGCAACGTTTGGGGAATAAAGGGGTAACAACCTGTAAAATTACAAATCATTTATACTGTAAGTATTTTGAAACTAAGGGGTACCTTACCTATTCTAATATTACTTGGTATGTATGGCCTAAACAATAATCTTATGTTTGGGGGTGATTTAAAAAGATGATATACTTTTTATATTGGTATTTTATTATAGGCCTAGGTATTTTTAACCATTATTAAAGGAAACATGATGGAGATTACTGAACAACAAAACTGGACATCTAGTGAAATGAGTTAATGAGTTTCTGCTATGATTTATAAATCACAAGTCTACTTACCTTACGAAAGCTTATTTGTCAATCTCAGCAGCTTCACACCAGCAACTTCCCAACACAACTATCACCAAATAACTTTGCATGATATACCATCAAGGTTCAATGCAGCTTAAAACAAGCTTACCTCTTTCCAGCTGTTCACAGAAAAAAATACATGATACAACATTTGTAATTCAGTGGATGTATACTGTGATGTTTTCATAGCAAAAAAAAAAAGAGGGTTCAATTTGGCCATCAAACATTTAAATTAAAACTACGGCAATGTTTTTATCTGTAATTACTGTGCAAATATACGCTTGTTCTGTGTTTAATGTCACGGTTCATAGATGCATCGGCCCCTTCTGGTCGTTCTGTGTACTTTCGTTGATTAGTTCACGAGTTTCAGCTGGAGCTTGTCAACTGCTCTATATTAGTCTCTGCGTTTGGTCTTGTCTTTGTCAGATTGTTGTTTCATGTCTGTTCTCTGTGTGGTACCTGTGGTTTGCTCTGTTCCTGGTTCCTGAAATGGCTCTCACCATTCGTGTGGACGCATGCTTACAGCAGCAATAACAACGCGTGTTACTGCGTGCAGCTCCGGTTTCTATGGATCTTCTTGCTCCGTTCTCCAGTGATGAGGTCAGCTCAGCACACGATCCGGAACACATGCAGGTGGGTAGAGCTTGGTTATCCCAGGAGGAGATGGATTGTCATCGGTCCAGAGGATTATGTCTGTACTGTGGAGCGGCAGGACATTTTGCCTCTGTCTGTCCTTTAAAAGTAAGTGCCTGGCAGTAGATGGGAGGTTACTGTCAGGTGGCATGTCTGTGGATAAGACCTCCTCTACCACTCTCCTCCCGGTACGGCTGCAGTGGGAAAGCACTCTTCACTCTTGTCAAGCCCTCGTGGACTCGGGAGCTGAAGGTAACTTTATGGACTATCAGTTTGCTCATCAACTTCACCTTCCTTTGTCCACTCTCAACCAGCCTATTTCTGTCAGCGCTCTCAATGGTCAAAATCTTCCTACTATCACTCACACCACTGGTCTGTTGACTCTTATCACGTCAGGGAATCATTCTGAAGTTATAAGCTTCTTACATGTCGACTCTCCACTCCCTCTTGTGGTCCTTTGTCATCCCTGGCCCACACTCCATAATCCTCACATTGACTGGCACTCTAATACCGTTTTATCTTGGAGTGAATGTTGTCATGCAGGTTGTCTTGTGTCGGCTTGTTCATCTGTGTTTAGTTCTGTTTTCCAGAGGGAGCCGGTGGATCTGTCAAACGTGCCCAAGGAGTACCTGGACCTGAAAAGTGTTCAGTAAGTCTCGGGCTGCTTCTCTCCCTCCGCACCGTCCCTATGACTATGCTATAGATTTATTGCCAGGTAAGTCTCTGCCTAAGGGCAAGCTTTATTCGCTCTCTGCTCTAGAGAGGGAGGCCATGGAGAAATATATTTCTGATTCTCTGGCAACTGGGATCATCCGTCCTTCCTCTTACCCTGCAGGTGCCGGGTTATATTTGTGGAGAAAAAGGATGGATCTCTGCGGCCGTGTATTGATTATCAGGGGTTGAACAGCATCACGGTAAGGAATATGTATCCCTTGCCGCTGATGTCTTCAGCCTTCGAACGGCTGTAGGGGGCATCTTTCGTCACCAAACTGGACCTTATACCATTTGGTTCGTATAAGGGAGGGGGATGAGTGGAAAACTGCCTTTAATACCCCCAGGGGGACTTCGAATATTGGGTTATGCTGTTCGGGCTGTCCAACTCACCGGTGGTTTTCCAGGCACTTTTTAATGATGTGCTGAGAGACATGGTTGATCAGTTCATATATGTCTACCTGGATGACATATTGATTTTTTTCCTCCTCTCTCCAGGAACATGTTCAGCACGTCAGACGAGTGCTCCTGAGGTTGCTCAAGAATGGACTTTTTGTCAAGGCGGAGAAATGCGCTTTTCATGCACAGTCAGTCCCTTTTTTGGGGTTCATCATTTCGTTCGAGGGGGTGCATATGGATCCCGACAAGATTAGGACTGTGGTAGACTGGCCGACTCCTGATTCCCGCAAGGCCCTGCAGAGGTTTCTGGGGTTCATCAATTTTTACCGCCATTTTATTCGCAACTTCAGCCAACTAGCCGCCCCTCTGACCACCTTGACCTCCACCAAGACTGCGTTCAGGTGATCTGGTGCAGCTCACGCTGCATTTACCAACCTCAAGAGCTGCTTTGTTTCAGCTCCAATTCTCATTGCCCCTGATCCTTCACGTCAGTTTGTGGTGGAGGTCGACGCTTCAGAGGTGGGGGTTGGTGCGGTTCTATCCCAACGTTCTTCCACGGACGATATGATGCACCCTTGCTTGTGTTTTTTTTCATCGTTTGTCTTAGCCTTGGAGGAGTGGCGTCATTTGTTGGAGGGCTCGGGGGTGCCTTTTATCGTCTGGGCTGATCACAAGAACATTCAATACATCAGGTCGGCTAAACGTCTCAACTCCAGGCAGGCTTGGTGGGCTCTTTTTTTCGGTCGTTTCGATATTTCCATCTTGTACCATCCGGGCTCCAAAAACACCAAGCCCGATGCTTTGTCCCGTGTTTTCGACCGTTCTGATCAACAGACCACTCCCGAGTTTATTTTATCCGAGAGACTTGTTGTCTCCACTATCACTTGGGAGACTGAGTCTAAGGTCCGCACGGCCTTACAAGGGGTAACGCCCCTGTTCGGATGCCCACCGGGTCGGTTATTTGTGCAGGAGGGTTTAAGGTCAGACGTCATCCACTGGGGCCACTGTTCCAAGGTTGCTTGTCATCCAGGGATTAATTGAACCACTTCGTTGGTCAAACAAAGGTTCTGGTGGCCAGTTATGGCTCGCGACATTCGGGATTTTGTTTTGGCCTGCTCGGTCTGTGCTAGTTGCAAGACTTCCAATCGTCCTCCGGAGGGTCTCCTTCAACCGCTGTCCGTTCCTTTGAGACCTTGGTCCCACATAGCACTAGATTTAATTTCCGCCCTATCTCCATCTCAGGGTAACACGGTTGTTTTGACCGCGGTGGACCAGTTCTCGAAGGCGGCCCATTTTATTCCCCTGCCTAAATTACCTTCTGCCAGGGAGACTGCGGTTGCTGTCATTGATCACGTCTTTCGCATTCATGGCCTCCAGACAGACATGGTTTCTGACAGGGGTCCCCAGTTAATTTCCAAATTTTGTAGAGAATTTTGTCGGCTACTGGGGGCGACTGTTAGGCTTTCTTCTGGTTTCCATCCTCAGAGCAACGGGCAGACAGATCGGGCCAGACAGATCTTGAACAGATGTTATGATGTTTGGTTTCTCAGAACCCATCCTCTTGGAGTCAACAACTCTCTTGGGTGGAGTACGCACACAATTCATTGCCAGTGTCATCTACGGGCCTCTCTCCATTTGAGTGTAGCGTAGGGTACCAGCCACCTATTTTTCCTAATCTGGAATCTAAAGTAGCGGTCCCCTCTGCCAACTCCTTTGTCCAGAGGTGCCACCGCACCCACCCGGACACTTCTCTGGGTGGGTGCACGCACCAAGGCTCAGGCCTATCGCCACCAGTCGAAGCCTCCCGTCTATGTCGTCGGTCAAAAAGTGTGGCTTAGTAAGTTGGCTCCTAAATTCATTGGCCCGTTCACTGTCACTAAAATTCTTAGTCCAGTGGTAGTCCACCTCAAACTTCCTCCAGCGTACAGGAGAATCCATCCTGTTTTTCATGTGTCCAAATTTAAACCCGTTTTTTGTTCTCCTATTAATCCGCCAGTCTGTTCTTTCAAGTCTGTTCTCTGTGCAGTACCTGTGGTTTGCTCTGTTCTTGGTTCCTGCTCTCTGGTGGATTTTTCTGCCTGCTGTTTTTGGATACTTGGACTGGGTTAGGGTTAGGGTTAGGGTTAGGGTTAGCGTCTCAGACTAAAAAGATCCACTTATGGGGGAAAAACGGGTCTGGAATCACGAAGAAGGCATTGAACCCGTTGTCTCTCTTTTGGATTTATGGATCTTTGCCCACTGCAGCCTAGCATTACCAAGGAAGCCTGTGATCGCTGCACCCACAAATATCTTTTTTCTGTGACTTTGCTTGTCTCATTCACGCATAATGAAATATCATCTAAGCTCTTGAATTTGAATCCATCTTGTTATTCCTGACATTTAAAGGGGGGGGGGGGGGTACAATGCTGTTCCATGCATTCAGAGTTGTTTACACTGTTAACGAGTTGGATTCTCATGCTAAGCATGGACAAAGTTTCAGAAAACAATTTGGACGTATAACGGAGTATTTCTGTGCCAAAAATCTCACTTTCAGGTTCGTACAAGTTTTGGAGAGTATTTTTTTCCCGATAGTGGCTCTTCATGACGTAAACCAGGTTGGAACTCCTTATATGGGCATTTCTTCTGGAAGAACGCGCGCATGCACACATCGACCAGAGCGTGAGCAAGAGTGCGCCTATCAACGCGCTTCATTAGACAGCACTGCATAGGACTTGCTCGGGAAGAATGTCTCTAAAGAAGTGTGTTTTTGGTTGTGAAGGAAAGATAACCTTGTTCAGCTTCCCGAAGAACCCAGCGTTACATAAACAGTGGATGCAGTTTGTTTTTCCGGGGCAGCAACGGAGTTTCTCAAGTGTGTTTTTTGATGAACATTTTATAAACAAGGCCCAGGTCGACGCTGGATTTGTACATGGATCTTTTTGATTCTGAAAGATCCCAGATAGCAAAATACACACGGGCCTGTTCCAGTTAGATTCTCACCTGCCGGAGACTTACCACTCGGCCCGACTCTGTCTGCCGCACTCGAGTCAATCGGGCTAGATGCAGCAGCCGTTAGCGTGCCGACACTGCCGCATTCGGCAGTGCACAGCGTGCCGGACATGGCCCGGATTAATTTTTTATATCTACTTTGTTGTTCACTAATCCTTCATTTAAAATTGATACGCAGCCAAAACGTTTACTTTCATTTCCATTATATATACTATAATACATAATTAACACGACCTAACACATCTAATGTATATTATGATGAATGCAATTTTAAAGTCCATTTTAAAGAACTCACTTGATCAAGTTGGCATGAAGAAAATGTATTTACAAAACTATACAATTACAGCCAAAAAAAACAAAAAAAACAAAAAAAAAACAACAACAGTGTCACGAATCCTGGCCATGAACTTCGCTTCATTCACCACCAGAGGTCACTCTCCCATCACATGGACTTTCACACAGTTACAGATCACTCATAGACTGCATTTCCCATCATTCACTGCACACACAGCTGTTCACAATAATCACGCTTACACCTGTTCACCATCTCACAATCACCATCACCCAATCACACACACACACACACTATATAAACTCTGGACTTTCTCCTACCCACTGCCGAGTATTGTTAGCCCAGCTACCTACAAAGCGTTTCCGAGTAACCCTAGTTAGATTTCCTGTGTCCTGATTCCTGCACGTTCTCCCGGATTATTCTCTCTGCCTAGCCCTCTGGATTAAGTTTGCCGATCGCCGACCCACGCTTGCCTAAGGACTATTCTCTGCCTTATCCTGGTCATACCTGTTTGCTACTGTCCGACCCTGCCTGTATCGACCATGTCCTGTAATAAAAGCTTGCAGATGGATCCGTACGTCTCATGTCTCGTCAGCTCCGTAACAAACAGAAGTTGTTATACAGAAAGTGCATGGCTATAAAACATCACAAATTTGCAAAATTACCCTTGCATTTACTTATACTTATTATAAAATTTAAGAAATATAAACATTAAACACTGGGGTAACATAGTGTTATGGGGCGAACAAGATGTGAGGTGCAGATCCATTTGCAAGGCTTTATTTACAAGACGTAGTCACAAAAAAGGCAAGAGTCAAACAATGGCAAACAGGGTATAACACAGGCAAGACGATGAATATTCCTAGGGCTAGCAAGGAAAGAGGAAGTCCAAGGCATATAAAGTCTTGATGGCAGTCGGACGGAAGGCCATGAACTGGATTTGTTACAGAGCCGATAGAGCAGGAACCCAGAGCGGAGCCGACGGAACTGGTGCCCACCAGGGCGGAGCAGACAGAACAGGCAGAGCAGAAGACCACCAGGCCAGAGCAGACGGAGCCGAAGACCACCACGGAGGAACAGACGGAGCAGAAGACCACCACGGAGGAGCAGACGACCACCAGAGCAGGACAGAAGACCACCACGGCGGAGCAGATGGAGCAGAGGACCCCCACGGCGAGCCAGACTGATCAGGAGACCATGGTAGAGACTGAGACCTAGAGAAAGCAGAGACAGACAACACAGACAGAGCATCCAGGGCCCCAAGAACCGAGGCAGGAAATGTAAAGAGTTCCTTAACATTTTCTCTGGTGACAACTGAGCGGGCAGACAGTTCATAATCAGGCTCATTGATTGAAACTGGACTGACAGACAGTTCATGATCAGTCTCAATGATCAAAACAGGACAGACAAGTGGCTCAAAACTATACTTCTTGACTGAAACAGGATAGACAGACAGTTCATTAGTGGTCTCTTTGGAAATGACAGGGGTAACGGGACAGACATGGAGTGTATTTATAGTTTCTGGGCTCATGACAGACAGAGTTAATTTTGTACAAAATTGCACAAACAAGTCAAACTTGTCAAAAATGGCCGGCCATTGAAAGTGAAAGGGGAAGAATGAAAGTAAGAGAAACAACTAGTGTTCAGGAGCATGGTGTGCTTGCAAACATAAAGGCCTTGGACATGTGCATGTGGATGAATGTATACTCACGCTATCACACACACACACACACACACATCCATGCATACAAACTATTGTGAGTATTACACCAATTTCATCCTACCCTGAACTGCATTCAATATGCTTTTATGATAACTCTCTCTCTCTCTCACACTCACACACACACACACACACACACACACACACGCTCAAACTGCCTTGTCTTTAGCCTGCATTGACTTCAAACGAATATTTTCTTTCATCACATATTCTATACAAAACATTATGACAATAGGTTTTGAGGCTTTCATGTTCTCACAGATTATTGGTGCTGTTTTTTGTGATCTTCTCCAGTCACTTTCAATGGCCGGCCATTTTTGACAAGTATGACTTTGTGCAATTTTGTACAAAATAAAAGCATTTAAAAGTAAACTTCCTGATTACACATTAAAGCACACTAGTGTGATAAACAGGGCGGTCCCACTTCATATTAAGTGGCCTTAACTACTATGTATAAATGTTTAAATTAATAATTTGGTACAATGCACTTATTGTGTACATATATGTTTTTACATTGTACTTATTTAAAAATACCTATATGTAGTTACATCTGTAATTAATTTCTGTAATAACATTTATAATTACACTGTTGACCCATCCCTTACACCTTAATCCACCCTTAAACCACCCATACCACCAAACCTGTCCCTAACCTTGTTCATATCCCACCTCAATAGCAGCAGAAGTGTTTTGCAATACAATATGACCACAATAAGTACATTGCACTTATTTTTTGATGCATGTACATAGTAGTTAAGGCCACCTAATATAAAGTGTGACCAACAGTGCAAATTTTCATAATTTTTTTATCTCATGTTGTGAAAATTATTCATAATTAAATGCTTTTTTCACTCAAAAAATTAGGTACCTACTCTCAGATAAATGAGGCCTACGATTAATCAGATGCCAATAGAAACACAAAACCAGCTCTAAATGAAAGAAAACAAGTTGACAAAAAGAATGAATCCAATATTTGGTGACAATATAGCATAATGAGAGATTTATAAGCAATTGTTTGGAGTCCGGTAATTTTTGACCGTGAACACCACAAGTTTGACTAGGTGAAATAAAACCCACAAAAAATTACGAAAATTTTACTTAAGTACTTATACCCTATGTGAACAAAGTCAATAAGTTTGAGTCCAATGCGATAACGTTAACTAGTATTTTTGGGAAAAAATAAAATCTTCTCCGGGTCAATTTGACCCGAACACAACCAGAGGGTTAAGTCAACGAAATGTATGAGCATTTGTATAATGTATAATGTATAATGCTGTATAATGGTATAATGGCAAAAAAAAAAAATGTTTTACTCGAAATTATATTTGTATTGATTGTTGTCATTTGAGAAATGTACTTTTGCATTTCAGGTATTGCACTTTCACTAGTAATAGAATGTGGACTCATAGGCCTACATGGTTTATTTTTACCTCATCTAGTATACTGATTTAATTATAAGCTTTTTATTATATACTGTATATATTAATACCAAAGACTTATGCACCCTCTCTATCTACATTATGAAAACTGGTCAAACAAACGAAAAATATTATAACAGGGAAATTCCTAATAATTCCACTAATTCCAAATTGCAATAGTCTATTTCTCTATTAAAACAACAGCGGTTGAGTAAGTGCATTTATTCAGCAAACACAATCGCAAACAATACAGTCGAGATCTCACGACAGAACACAGACGGGCTGAATGACGCTTTCATTTAGATCGCTAAACTCCAGTTTGTTTGTTGGTGTTTTTTGCGCCATCTAGTTTCATGCCAGAACTCTGTATTTCTGTCATGACAACTCTTGGAGTAATTGATATGGTAATGTACATGACAATGCTAATGTATTTGGTCTTGGCGGAATAGATCTGCTATGTTGCTGCTGCGTCAGAGCAGGTACCGCAACTTGCTACTGCCAATAAATGTGTGAGCATTCTTAAATGCTGTGAGCATGTAAGAAAAAATGCTGCTGCAAATATAAAATACATGAAATAACCCCCCACAAAGCAGGAGACATAGAAGGGGCAATACAAGCCAAAACAAGAACAAAACACCCCCCAACAAGCAGATCTATCGCCAAGACATATGTACTGCTGCTGCTCCGAAGAGCCATGTGAACCACATGTATTACTATGTGTGCCTGGGTTGCCACACTGACCGGCTTAACGCTAGTGGCCTATGGCTATATGTGCCTGGGCTAACACGCTGACCGGTTTAACAATAGTGGCCTATGGTTATGTGTGCCTGGGCTACCACGCCGACTGGCTTAACTATAATTAGATGCACACTGTGTGTAATGAGAATTAACTAAATGAATATATGTTGCAATCCGATAGATAAGACCCCAGCAACCACCTGATCAAATATCATAATTTAGTCATTTGATAACTTCTGTTACTTTCTCCATTTCATCAGTCCCAGCGACAGCGTAACAGCTCGTTAATTCATGTTAACAAATATATGTTACAAATAACAATTTAACAAATATATATATATATATATTGTATTTTTTATTTTTGTCAACTCAAGTTTTTAACATTCTAGTACCTCTTTATTCCAAAAATATACTACAAGCTAGTCAGTGCATTCAGTAGATGTGATGTACTGTAAGTTGCTTCAGAGGCATAAGGTATTGAAGTAATACTTACTTAATAAAAAAATATTTTGGTACTTAAGTACTTTTAAAAGCAAGTACGTCTGTACTTTTTCTTAAGTAAAAATCTGTCTTTACAATTTTTGTAATATTTGACCAGCAGTGTCTGTACTTTCACTCAAGTAATGGAATTGTGAACTTTGTCCACCTCTGCGTAGCCATGATTATCATGTCAATATATCATGGCCTTAATATTTTGGGATGTTCCCACGTGTTTATGCTGTGGCCACAAAAAAATAAATAAAAATCAAGCAATCACATCTCATTTCCCAGTCACTATAACCTTTTCTTCTGTCGAATATCTCTGCTTCTAATGGCTTAATTTCATTAAGAGTATGTTTTTGTTTTGTTTTTTGGTTTTGTGTAAATGTTGCACTGTAGCTATCAGGGCACATAATAGACTAGAATAAATTTAATATTTGAATTCCTGTAATGATACTGACAAATGAGAAAACTGTAATGGCCAAAACATTTACTATAACACAAGGATTACATCATTATGTTTTCTGAAAGCCCTCAAGAGAAGAATAAGAAGATAAATTTGGATTCAGTGACACAGCCAGCCAGTTACCTTTGCAGCATGCGAGAATAAGGATGAGCATTTGATTTTAGATGCAGTAATTCAAAGCAGTGCACAAGTGTTCAGACAGTCACAGTCATTGTTTGTTCTAGCTCTAAAGCCTTGTGTTTATTTCTACAGGTCTGTATTTCTAATGTTATCTAGCAAATGCATGTAACTGTATATTCCTTGCATTTAAAAATTGCTTTTAAAAGTGTGGAATTACAGTTTTGAGTATTCTCTACATTTTTCTTATGTCTTTTTCTTATGGTAATTTCTATTTTCAGCTTACGCAAAACAACAAATGCAAAAGCTGCTATGAATTCTGTAAATGCAAGTTTATCCCAGAATATCTCCTTTGTCCGTCCTCAATACTTTTTCATCATTGGACTTTCAGGTATACCATACAGCAGTTATTTCTATATATTCTTATTTATTATTTATTTTATTACTATGATTGGGAACTCTATAGTCCTTCTCATTATAGCTCTTGAACGAACCCTGCACAGTCCAAAGTATATTGGTGTGTTTAACTTGGCCTTGGCTGATATTGGTGAAACTAATGCACTGATTCCTAACATGATGAAGACTTTTCTCTTTGACTCACAGTACATCTCCTACAATGCTTGTTTGGCTAACATGTTTTTTGTGTTTTTCTTTAGTAGTTTGCAAAGTGTCACTCTTGTTGTTCTGGCATATGATCGCTTCATTGCAATTTGTTTGCCGTTAAGATACCATGCCATAGTGAACAACACTAGTATGGTTTTAGTTTTTCCTGCAATATGGGCATTTAATTCTTCGATGGTGGCCTTGATGGTGTCTTTGATCACTCGAATTTCATTCTGTGAATCCACTGTGATACAAAGTTATTTTTGTGATCATGGACCTGTTTATAGGTTGGCATGTAATGACTATAACATTAATAAGTCTGTGGGATTTGTCATTACATCTTCATTCCTTATTGCACCAATGGTCGTTATATTCCTGTCATATCTGGGCATTTTTCTTGCTTTAAGCGAAATTACAACTTGGGAAAGACGTTTAAAAGCTCTGAAGACCTGTGTTTCTCACCTGTTATTAGTAGGAATATATTTCCTTCCCATATGCTTCACATACCTTGCACAGCTCTTGCTTTCTCTCACACCCAATGCAAGGGTCATCAGCACATCTCTGGCATATGTTGTTCCACCAATGCTAAATCCTATTATTTATGTTTTAAACACAGCTGAAATCAAAAACTTATTGCGAAAAATGCTTAGCAACAGATCTGCACCGATTAGAGAAAACATTTCAAAATGACTACAATTATTGTTTGTGCTTTTTCATTTTGAATATATATCATAGATGAAGTATCATCACCACTGGGACTGAATATGTGAATTGATGAACAGCAATGATATGCTATTTATTCACTGTACTTTTTTATGAATGCAGCTGATGTCAAAAGCGAATGTACAGCTTGTGTTCTCACCGACCCCCAACGCAAAACAACCGAAAAGGCAGAATATTTTATCAAGCAATTTCTAAAAAAATATCACTCTTCACTTATTTCATGATACCAAATTTTATTATTTTACTGTTAGTAGTGGGTAAATTCTAAAGAAACAGTTGTTTCTAAATAAAATGTTATTTTAATATTTTCATATTTGTGACCCTGGACCACAAAACCAGTCATATGGGTCAATTTTGTGAAACTGTGATTCATACATCATCTGGAAGCTGAATAAATATGCTTTCCATTTATGTATGGTTTGTTAGGATAGGACAATATTTGGCTGAGATACAACTATTTGAAAATCTGGAATCTGAGGGTGCAAAAAAAAAAAATATTGAGAAAATTACCTTTAAAGTTGTCCAAATGAAGTTCTTAGCAATGCATATTACTAATCAAAAATTAAGTGATATCTTTACGGTAGGAAATTTACAAAATATCTTCATGAAACATGATCTTTACTTAATATCGTAATGATTTTTGGCATAAAAGAAAAATCAATAATTTTGACCTATACAATGGCTATTGCTACAAATATACCCGTGCTACTTATGACTGGTTTTGTGGTCCAGAGTCATAGTTGAACTTGTAATCAAGGTGTTAATTTTTACATGGGTGGTGTTTTAGTCACCACTTAACTGATTGTTGATGTCTGAAAGCATATACATAATAAATTTACACAAAATTATTTCTTGTATTCTTTATTATATTAATTCAATTCATGCAAGTACAGTTATGATGACAAAAGTAGCACTTCAATTCCGAAGGCCTACAGTGTTTATTCGAGCATAAAAATTGAAATTTACCTAAATATTTAGAATGAAAACAAAGTGAGAAAATAAAGATTATTTCCAAAGTCATTTAAATTATATCTAATGAGGAAAAAAGGTCACAATGGGTTTCACCTCTCAGCTGCATAAATGCTGTTCACTCTAATCTTTCACTGCCATCTAGTGGCTATAATTTAGTAAGACTATGTCATTTATAAAGGTGCTGTGTATAAATGTTACAATATATACTGCATATAGCTTGTTTGTTCAGAGTTGTAAAATAAAAACACTACAATTATTTATTTATTTTTGTCATAAAGAGAAAAAAAGCACAATCTATGTGTCAAGCAGGTCAGAGGTAGAATGTTCTGGAAATACACTTTGTATGGAAATATATGGTTAGCAATTTTCATTTTGTTTTAGACTTATGGGTAGGACACTTGGGATTGCATTTTCATCATAATAACCCCTGCTAATTGTATCAAAACGCAGTGTGAATTTCAAAATCATTCTGAGCCAAAAGTATAACAAAAGGGTAGCAAAATGTTGATTTAGATCTTTTATTTTTCTTAAATGCATTGACATTTTTTATTTATATTTATACATTGACACTTTTTATGTGTGGAACGCGGAGGAGAACAATGGACACTTGAATAACCACCCAAGGCGACGGATCAAGAAACGCGCTGGGATTCGCAACAGACTGAGGAAAATGGCTCACAATCCTCCTCTACCGAGCATTCTGCTCACCAATGTCCAAACCTTGGAGAATAAGATGGACGATCTTAGCACCAGGATAAGTTTCCAACGGGACATAAGGGGTTGTAACATCATTTGTTTGTCTGAAACATGGCTCACTCCCTCGGTCCCGGACACTGCTGTAACGCCGTCTGACAACTTTTCTGTTTTACGTATGGACAGAACAGCCGAGGACGGTAAATCCAAAGGTGGAGGAGTGTGTTTCATGATTAACAAGAAATGGTGTGACCCCAGGAATATCTCCACTCTGTCGCATTCCTGCTCGCCTCATCTGGAACATCTATCCATTATTTGCCGCCCATTCTATCTGCCCCGGGAGTTTTCATCGATCATTGTTACTGCTGTTTACTTTCCACCACAGGCAGACACCGGCTTTGCTTTGTCTAAGCTTCACGATGTGCTCAGCAGCTACATTAACAAACATCCTGACGCTGCCTTTATCATCGTGGGGGACATTAACAAAGCCAACCTCAGGCAGGTCATGCCGAACTTTCATCAACATGTATCCTGTCCAACTAGAGGACCGAATACACTGGATCATTGCTACTCTCAGCTTTAGAATGCCTACAAAGCCCGCTCACTCCCGGCTTTTGGCAAATCGGACCATACCACCATTTTCCTCACACCGGAATATAAATAAAGGCTCGTTCAGGAACCACCTGTGCAGAGAGTAGTGACGCGCTGGTCCTCCCACTCAGAAGCTATGCTACTGGCGGCTCTTGATGACGTCGACTGGGACATGTTCCGGGCGAGTTCATCTGATGTCAGCGAGTTCACGGATGTAGCATTAAGCTTTGTAAACATGCTAACCAAGCAAGCTACAGAAACAATAACTGTAAGGACCTTCCCAAATCAGGAAACCGTGGGTGGACAGAACAATCCGTGCTGCGGTTAACAAATGCACTGCCGCATACAATGAGGCTCTTTTGTCTGGAAATATGAGCGAGTACAAAGCATCGTGCTATGCTCTCCGACGTGAAGTAAGAGCTGCCAAACTCCGATACAGGGAGAGAATTGAGTCTCATTTTCAGCTCAATGACTCTCGATGCATGTGGCAGGGACTGAGGACCATCTTTGCCTTTGGAAACAAATCATCTGCAGAGGTGAGAGTAGATCCGTTGCTGGCCGACGAGTTAAACACCTTCTACGGCCGCTTTGAATGCAATGGCAGCAGCGCGACTCTGCCGATCAGCGCGTCAGGAAGCAGCAGGCAGAGCAGCGATAATCATGTAATCACCGTGTCAGAGGACGAGGTTTGGAGGGCCCTAAAGAAAGTGAACGTCAGGAAAGCAGCCGGACCTGATGGGATTACTGGCCGTGTTCTGAGGTCCTGCGCTGATCAGCTTGCTGGTTTGTTCACTTCTATCTTTAATGAGTCCCTTGCTACCTCTGTGGATCCCACCTCCTTTAAAAAATCTGTCATCATCCCTGTGCCTAAGAACAATAAAAGAGCTGTTTGTGGACTTCAGAAAGAGTCAGCAGCGGCCCTACACTCCTCTTATGATCAGTGGGACCCCTATGGAGAGGGTGAGCAGCTTCAAGTACCTCGGTGTAAACATCTCCGAGAACCTGACTTGGACTACACACATTCAAACACAGGTTAAGAAAGCCAGGCAAAGACTGTACCATCTGCGACAGCTGAGGAAGTTCAGGGTCTCACCAGCAATCCTGAAAACTTTCTATTCCGGGACCATAGAAAGTGTCTTGACTTGGTATTGATTGGCTACCATCTGGTAAGCGCTTCCGTAGCCTGATGGCAAAAACTGAGAGACTTAGGAGGCGCTTCTTCCCCCAGGCCATCAGGCTCCTAAACTCCTAAACTCAAACTCGGTCTCATAACATCAACATGACTCCATTTAATAATCACTAATAATCAGTAAGTTATTAATAATTTTTCTACCATTCGTTTTGCTGCTATGTAAATACCCTGTACAACCTTTTTGCACATCTTCTTGCACATTCCTTCTTATATTATTATTTATTAAGTCTACAGTATACCGTCCTGCACACTTTTTTTTTTTTTTCTTCACATTTTATTTTATATTTTATTCTTCTTATTTTTTTTATATATATATTTATGTATATTCTTTGTGTTTGTATTCCATATAATTGCACTGTCCATGGAGCGGACCTGACTAACATTTCACTGCTGGTTATACTCTGTATAATTGTGTATGTGACAAATAAAAATCTTGAATCTTGAATCGTGTACACTAGCGTATGCATGTGCACCACTCGATTGTAACCATGCGTACTTTGTACGCGTAGGTCGCATATGTGCATTAAATTTGTTTTGAACTAATCGGTTGTTCCACAAGGTGGCAGCACTGATCCGGGCTGCTGTTCCACAGTAGAAAACGAATACGTATGTAGCCCTCGTTCCCTATCTGTCGGTCACTGCGCGTTATCCAATCATCTCTGTAAAGAGAAAACGCCAATGAATATTGGCTAGTGGAATTTGCATACCTGAGCCCCTCCACGTGCATACGGGTATAAAAGGGCGACAGGTGCATCCACTGATCAGATTTTTAGATCTCATCCACTCAGAGCCGAGTGGATGAGAAGTACGCTGATCTCCACAAAGCCTTTCGTCTCGAATTGTTCCTGGTTGGCGTCACGGTGCAGTCAGCGGAGTCCCTTTCACCAGCGATTCCCCTGGGCACTTCAACTAAAAGAGCAAATTCTAAAAGAGCAAATCACAGACGATCGCGTCTTTTTCAAGATGCCGCTTCGTCCGTGTCCTCTTGGTTGCGGTCGTTTTCTGTCTGTGGATGACGGACACGATCGTTGTCTTCAGTGTCTGGGCATTCAGCACGCTGAAGCTGCGTTCGTGGATGATTCATGCTCCTGTTGTGGGCGTATGAACATGACATCGCTGCGATCTCGCCTTTCCTTTTTGAAAGGATTGGCACCCTCTGCCGCCACCCGTCCTGGTCTCTCTGGGAGCAGAGGACCACCGGCTGGCGCTCTGGGAGATCCGAGGGCCACAGTAAGAGCTTCTCCGCCGGGCACGTCCCCACGGACCTCTTACTCCTCACGCAGCGAGGGTCCCGTCCGGCTCCTGGATGATTTTGCTGGTTCTTCCCACGGGATACCCAGCATATCATTCGGTGCGCCACCTGAAGATAGTATGTCGATCGCAGCATCGGGGGATGGGCTTACGTCCTCTGAGGATGAAGGTGCGGTGGAGCTGCCCCCTTCGGGTGTGGTTGCCATGCTCTACGAGCGACGAAAGTCACGGCGCGGTCCCTCGGGAAGGCGATGTCCACTATGGTGGTCCAGGAGCGCCATCTCTGGCTCAACCTGGGGGAGATGAAGGACGTCGACAAAGCACGCTTTCTCGACGCCCCCATCTCCCAGGCTGGGCTGTTCGGCGACACTGTCGAGGGCTTTGCCCAGCAGTTCTCGGCAGTGCAGAAGCAGACCGAGGCGATCCAGCACATCCTGCCACGGCGGGATGCTCCGGCAGCGGCGGCTGCCCCTAGGACTAGACCTCCGTCTGCTCGTCGCCGTGGACGCCCTCCTGCATCCTCCAGAGCTGCTCTGCCCCGTGCTGAAGCGGAAGCTAGGCCGGCGCGTCGAGCCTCTCGCAGGAGCGCGACGTCCCCCGCGTCCCATCCGGGCCCCAAGTCGTCCAGGAAGTCGACGAAGCGGCCCTGACGCGGGCAACCCAGAGATGTTGGAGTTTGCTCTTTCTCAGGAGATGACGAGGACAGCGTCGCTCCTTCCCCCGGTGGAGGGCCGGGTGGAGAATCCTATGTTCCCATTTATTTCTGTTCCGCCGCTGGCCCAAGGGTCAGCGGCACCCACATTTTCAAAGAAAGAGCAGTTTCCTTTTCCTCCGGGTTTTCAGGTCCACGGGTCGACAGTGTGCGACGCATTGCCTCCTCACTCTCGCCCGCGACCCATTTTGCCAGTGGCCAAGAGAGCGCGGCTCGGGGACGCAGTGCCTCCCCACGCACCTCTAGCCAGTCCCCTTTGGGACCCAGGGAGTTCCGCGTGGACGCTGCAGAACGCGCTGCCTTCTGTACCATCCAGCTCTACTCCCCTTCGCTGCACCACCGCAGGTACGTCGATTGTACCGTTGGAGCCACTTGCACGGCGTCTGGAAGCGTGGCTTGCGCTGCCCAGCCCGTCTCGCTGGCTCACGCGCACAATTCGACTCGGCTACGCGATTCAGTTCGCCAGGCGACCTCCCAAGTTCAGCGGCGTTCTCGAGACCTCGGTGAGAGCTCGGAACGCTCCTGTCTTGCGCGAGGAGATTGCTGTCCTCCTGGCAAAGGATGCAATCGAGCCGGTCCCTCCAGCTGAGATGAGGCAGGGGTTTTACAGCCCTTACTTCATCGTACCCAAGAAAGGCGGTGGTCTTCGACCAATCCTGGATTTGCGACTCCTGAACCGGGCCCTGCACAGGCTCCCGTTCAAGATGTTGACGCACAGGCGTATGATCAAATGCATACAGCCCCGGGATTGGTTTGCAGCGATCGACCTGAAGGATGCTTACTTTCATGTTTCGATCCTTCCGCGACACAGACCGTTCCTACGGTTTGCATTCGAAGGTCGGGCATGGCAGTACAGGGTCCTCCCCTTCGGGCTCTCCCTCTCTCCCCGTGTCTTCACGAAGGTCGTAGAGGGCGCCCTTGCCCCGTTACGGGAAGTGGGCGTCAGGATCCTCAACTATCTCGACGACTGGCTCATTCTGGCCCAGTCCCGAGAACAGTTGTGCGATCACAGGGATCTGGTGCTTCGGCACCTCAGCCAGTTGGGGCTTCGGGTCAACTGGGAAAAGAGCAAGCTCTCCCCTGCGCAGAGAATCTCTTTTCTTGGTGTGGAGTTAGACTCGGTGAGTATGACGGCGCGCCTCACGGAGGAGCGCGCCCAGTCAGTGCTGAACTGCCTGAGTTCCTTCGGAGGCAGGACTGTGGTTCCACTGAAACAGTTTCAGAGGCTCCTGGGGCATATGGCATCCGCAGCCGCGGTCACGCCGCTCGGATTGCTTCATATGAGACCACTTCAGCACTGGCTACACTCCCGAGTCCCGATGTGGGCATGGCGCCGCGGTGCACTTCGGGTGAACATCACACAGGAGTGTCGCCGCTCCTTCAGCCCCTGGACGGACCTTGCCTTTCTACGGGCCGGGGTGCCCTTAGAACAAGTGTCTCGGCATGTTGTTGTCACAACAGATGCCTCCAGCACGGGCTGGGCGCTACATGCAACGGGCAGGCAGCCTTGGGGCTCTGGACGGGGCCTCGGCTGCTTTGGCACATCAACTGCCTAGAGCTGTTGGCAGTGCATCTAGCCTTGCGGCAGTTTCGCCCACTGCTGTTAGGCAAGCATGTGTTGGTCCGTACGGACAACACTGCGGCTGTATCGTATATCAACCGGATGGGGGGTATACGATCGCGCCGCATGTCACAGCTCGCCCGCCATCTCCTCCTCTGGAGTCACACGCGGCTCAAATCGCTGCGCGCTGTCCACATTCCGGGGGAGCTCAATCGTGCGGCCGACGCGCTCTCACGACAGCTCACTTTCCCCGGAGAATGGCGACTCCATCCCGAGACGATCCGGCTGATCTGGAGTCGATTCGGGGAAGCTCAGGTAGACCTGTTTGCTTCCCGCGAGTCCTCCCACTGCCAGTTGTATTTCTCCCTGACCGAGGGCACCCTCGGCACGGACGCACTGGCACACAGCTGGCCTCGGGCTCTGTGCAAGTATGCATTTCCCCCAGTGAGCCTGCTCGCACAGACACTGTGCAAAGTCAGGGAGGACGAGGAGCAGGTCCTGCTGGTCGCGCCGTTCTGGCCCACCCGGACCTGGTTTCCCGAACTCATTCTCCTCGCGACTGCCCCTCCCTGGCGCATTCCTCTGAGGAAGGACCTCCTTTCTCAGGGGCTCGGCACCATTTGGCACCCGCGTCCAGACCTGTGGAACCTCCATGTGTTGCTCCTGGACGGGACGCGGCAGACTTGAGTGGTCTCCCACAGGCAGTGGTAGAGACCATCACTCAGGCTAGAGTTCCTTCTACAAGGCAAGCCTATGCCCTGAAGTGGAGTCTGTTCGCGAACTGGTGTTCTTCTCGCCGAGAAGACCCCCGAAGATGCACGATTGGAGTAGTGCTTTCTTTCCTGCAAGAAAGGTTGGAGCGTAGGCTGTCACCCTCCACCTTGAAAGTGTATGTGGCCGCTATCGCGGCCCATCACGATGCAGTGGACGGCCGGTCCCTGGGAAAGCATGATCTCATCGTGAGGTTCCTGAGGGGTGCCACGAGATTGAACCCCTCTAGGCCGCCCCTGATGCCCTCCTGGGACCTCTCTATCGTCCTGGCTGGACTTCAGAGGGGTCCCTGTGAGCCGCTGGACTCAGTCGAGCTGAGATACCTGTCGGCTAAGACAGCGCTCCTGACCGCGCTCACTTCCATCAAAAGGGTCGGGGACCTCCAAGCATTTTCGGTGAGCGAAGAGTGCCTTGTGTTCGGGCCGGACTACTCTCACGTTGTCTTGAGACCCCGGCCTGGATACGTGCCCAAGGTTCCCACCACGCCCTTCCGCGATCAGGTGGTGAACCTGCAAGCACTGCCCTCGGAGGAGGCAGACCCAGCCTTGGTGTTGCTGTGTCCCGTAAGAGCTTTACGCATATACGTGGAACGCACCCGGAGCTTCAGAAGCTCCGAGCAGCTCTTTGTCTGTTACGGAGGTCAGCAGAAAGGGAAGGCTGTCTCCAAGCAGAGGTTGGCCCACTGGATAGTGGATGCCATCGCCTTGGCGTACCAATCCCAAGGCGAGCCGTGCCCCATGGGGGTGAGGGCTCACTCCACACGGAGTGTTGCCTCCTCCTATGCTTTGGCGCACGGCGCCTCTCTGGCAGACATCTGTAGAGCTGCGGGCTGGGCGACACCGAACACCTTCGCAAGGTTCTACAATCTTCTCGTTGAACCAGTCTCTTCCCGCGTGTTAGGGAACAGGTAAGTAGCGGGAAGAACTGGCCGGTGTCACGCTTGCTGCGCCATTCCCCCTCACCCGGGGATACGAGCGCCTGTTTTCTCCTCCAGTTCATTTCCCCGGACGGCGAACCCTGGTGGAGTTCCTCCAGCACCCCCGGCAGTCAGACTGGGCGGAGCAGTCTGACGCCAGGCCCAGTACTTGTGCTAGCTCGCCCGGTCTCCGGTCAGCCCCTGTACTCGGCTAGGTGTCCGTATGGCTTTGATTCCCTTCGGGTAATCCCATACGTGTATTCTTCCACGGTAAGGTTTCCCTCACGGTAAACCCGTGTCTTCCCTTTGACAGAGCTCTCAGTCAGGCCCTGCTGGCAGCCCTCCTCCCTACTCCTAGGTAGGATCTGCCCCAGGGTCCAGTCGTATGTAGTACTGCCCCATGCCTGGGTCAGTCCATATCAGTGTCTCCACATGGTACCTCCCTTCGGGCAGGATGTGGCCTCCGTAGCGCCCTTCTCCGGAAGGCTCGCTTCCCCGTCGTTACTGCCTAGCTGTAACAACAAACAGGAAAGACGTGAAGCATCTTTCATTGAAGGTCGAAATCCCTTCCGACTCTGGGGTAAGGAACAGCGGCTTGGCTATCTCCAGCAGCGATGTACTCAGTGGTCCCTGCGGGCACCAAGGTTAGCGAATTTGCGCTGGGGCGACGGGAAGGTTGCGACCTTCGCATGGCATTTGTCTGTCACGCGCTCGTTTGTCAGCATCTGCATGCCACAAGGTCGTGACGGGGTTCAGGTTGTGGCGCTTTCCATAGGACCCCTATGTCGTCACGACATAACTCGTAGTGACCGACAGATAGGGAACGTCTCGGTTACGTACGTAACCCTCGTTCCCTGATGGAGGGAACGGAGACGTTATGTCCCCATGCCACAATCTTGAACCACCGCTGGTTGCCTGGGACTCGGTCTCGGCTCCTCAGTGGAAAACCTGATCAGTGGATGCACCTGTCGCCCTTTTATACCCGTATGCACGGGGAGGGGCTCAGGTATGCAAATTCCACTAGCCAATATTCATTGGCATTTTCTCTTTACAGAGATGATTGGGGCTTCCAGGTAAATCCCCGATGTCGTCACGACATAACGTCTCCGTTCCCTCCATCAGGGAACGAGGGTTACGTACGTAACCGAGACGTTCCCTGGAGGAAGGAACAGAGAAATGCAGCATTTCAAGGCAGGAAGGCTTCAAGGCACGTCCGAATGCAAAGTTAGCTTCACTTCCTGTCTCATGAGATACCTTCATCTGATCAATTTTTGAAGGCAGCGTAGATGTATCCTTCGCTGCCTTTGATATCCCACAATCCTGTGCGTTCCATTCCGTGACTGTTGAGCTAAAAAAAAATAAAGATGGCATCTGAAAGTTGCGTTTGGTGGTTAGTTTGTGTGTAAATGTATATTTCTGATTAACTTTTTGCACTTTTGATGTTATTTCTAGCGAGAAATTAGTATTATAGTAATTAAATATTTGTTTAGTTATCACCAAAACTCGTTCTATTTTGTTGTAGATCATTAAAATGTTACACTGCCCCAGAAGCCTGTCCGAAATCAGTTTTGTGAGGTGCCTTCATGCAAAAACACTGCCTGCAAAGTCATTGCCTCATGAGGCAGTGAGGCAGCAAGTCAGCTGCCTAAGTTTTCAGATGCAGCCAGTGTTCCCCAAAATGTCCACCAGGACGCAGCGTTGAAGTTCCCTAGAAGGGGAACAGTTGTTCTGAGGAATAAACTACCTGATCTCACAGAATTCCGTGTAATGACCACGGACCCTTAACTCCGAATCTGTGGTGGCATCACGGAATCACCGAAAATTCCGTGATGGGCTCACAGAAGTGATACCAATGCAAGTCAGTGACAGGCATCAGCCGTGGTCCACGCACGGATCCACTGGTTCAACACCAGCGCTGCCTCAATTGACGTGTGTGGACCATGTAAAAAGAGTGACTCCGGTGCAGTTATATTTGTATATAAATTTATTCTTTCACTGGAGCACCTAACCCACCCCTACCCTAAACCTACCCACCTATGAACAATATAAAACACGTAACAGGCAAAGATAAGTGCAGTCACAGGTATTTATTGCAAAAACTGACCATAAACAAGCAGTATAAAAGCATTACAAACAAGTCGTGTTGCATTCCAAGTCTTCTGAAGCCATATGAAGTCTTTATGCGAAGAAGAGAGTAAAACACAAGGTTTTAATCGCTGAAAATGATCCCGCTCCGTTAAGGCGCTCACATCTCATTCAAAAAGATACTCCCATCCCGTAGCATGACGCAATCGGTCACGAGACATAAAAGAGCCAATAGACTGTCACAACAGCATGACGCAATCGATCACGAGATTTCACAACCAAAGCTGACGTAAGGCTTCTTCTGGCGGCATTTTTTGAATTTACGCACAGAGACTGCAGCACATAGGAAGAGCTTTTACGGCGGACAGAGATGGCGATCGCGTCTATTCCTCTCACAAATCAATCGTTTTGCCTCGGAAGACTTGGAACATTAATACTTTTTGAATAAATTATGACGGTAGTTGTGTCTGTCTGTTATATCTTCTGTTTTATTGACAAATGTTAGGTTTAGGGGCAGGGGTTGGGTTACATGCTCATAAATGTGTAATGTAATATAAATAAAACTGTTGTGGCTGTTTACATTGAAAAATCACATCCCAACATACAGTATATGCAATAATGGCAATGTTGATACCCAATATATAATTTAATTATGACGATAAAATTCCCAGTATCGCATTGGTGACAACCAGTGAATCCGTGCGTGGACCACGGCTGATGCCTGTCACTGACTTACATTGGTATCACTTCTGTGAGCCCATCACGGAATTTTCGGCGATTCCGTGATGCCACCACAGATTCGGAGTTAAGGGTCCGTGGACATTACACGGAATTCTGTGAGACCAGGTTGCAAAACATTGATCCAAACTAGTGACAAAAACATTTACTACAACATTGTAAGTATTACATCACTGTGTTGTCTGAAGGCTCTCAAGAGATGAATCAGAAGATATATTTAGATGCAGTGACACGGATAACCAGATCTCTGCAGCATGAGAGAATACAGGTCTGTGACTCAAATATTATTCAAAGTTACATTAAGGTATATATATTCAGAATTTAAAATTGTATTTATAGGTTTGAAATGACAAATTTTGTACATTTCCTAGATTTTACTTATGTTTTTGTGGTAATTTCTGTTCACAGATTGTTCAAAACATCAAATGCAAAGCTGCCATGAATTCTTTAAATGCAAGTTTTTACAAGAATATCTCCATTGTTCGCCCTGAATACTTTTTCATTATTGGTCTTTCAGGTATACCTTACAGCAATTATTACTACATATTCTTATTTATCACATATTTTATCACTATAATTGGGAACTCTATAGTCCTTGTCATTATTGCTCTTGAACGAAGTCTGCACTGTCCAAAGTACATTGGTGTGTTTAACTTGGCCTTGGCTGATATTGGTGAAACTAATGCACTGATTCCTAACATGATGAAGACTTTTCTGTTTGACTCACGGTATATCTCATACAATGCTTGTTTGATCAACATGTTTTTTGTGTTTCTTTTCAGTTCCATACAAAGTGTCACTCTTGTTGTGCTGGCATATGATCGCTTCATTGCAATTTGTTTGCCATTAAGATATCATGCTCTTGTAAACAATACAAGTATGGTTTTAGTTTTCTCAGCGATTTGGGCATTTAATTCTTCTGTTGTGGCCTTGATGGTGTCTTTGATCACCCGACTTTCATTCTGTGAATCTAACATGATACAGAGTTATTTTTGTGATCACGGACCAGTGTATAGGTTGGCATGCAATGACAATAACATTAATAAGTTCATGGCGTTTCTCATCACAGGTTTATACCTTGTAGCACCATTGGTCATAATAGTCCTGTCATATCTAGGAATTTTTTTTGCTTTAATCAAAATTACATCTTGGCAAGGACGTTTAAAAGCTCTGAAGACCTGTGTTTCTCATCTGTTGTTAGTTGGGATATATTTCCTTCCCTTATTCTGTACGTACTTTGCGCAGCTCTTGCTTTCTCTTGCTCCCAATGCAAGGGTCATCAGCACATCTCTGGCATATGCTATTCCACCAATGCTAAATCCCATCATTTATGTTTTAAACACAGCTGAAATCAAAGACATAGTTCAAAAAATGTTTAAAAACAGATCTGCACCAAGTAGAGAGAACCTTTCTAAATGACTGAAATGTCTTATTTAATGATTGTTAACTAAATTACCCATATGAAGACTACATTCTCAGGCCTTACAGAGTTACATTACAAAAATAATGTCAGTGCACAATATCTTTTTAGAAATGCATACTTTGAAAAATGTTCTTTTGACAGAGTAACCAATCTTTGTATTTTTTTGCATTCCCTTATGGACATAAAAAATTCTGAAAGAAATGTTTGAATGTATGCAGCACAAGTAAAAAATTAATAGGAAAAAAAGCAGTTCAACTTTTTGTAAGCAGTCATTACATTTTTGACATTAAACACATTGTACACAGTCATCTATAAATGTGTTTTGGTTTATTTCGTTTTTTTATATATATATTGATTAGATTTTTTTAAAATAATAATAATAATAACTTCTGAGACATGTAACTAAGTAAAATAATATACATTTGCAATACAGGGGTAATTTTTTTTTTAATGGTCTGAGATCTGCTGATGTTGCTTTTGTTTCTCTGTATTTGTTGTTTTCCTGTTTTTTATTTCCTCTTTGCTATGTAATAATGAATAATAAAATGAACATGAACCCGTACACATAAAAGTGTATATTGCAGTTTATTGTGCCACCCTTTTTAAATGTGATCAGAATTATATAATGCCTATAGGACTGATTCAAACATAACATTGAAAATGTAGCATACTATTTAGTTGAATTAGAGGTAAAGTCTTTACAAAGTCTTTTAAGTAAAACTTCATGAGAAAATAAATTACACGTTAGTGTAAATCTGCATAAATGGTATTTTACTTCCATCTAGTGGTACATTTCAGTAAACGTATGTAAGTGTATCCAGTGTATTTTTAAGAAAACACGTACATTGCTTTATATACATTCATTTGTTTGCATATATTTGAGAATTTTGAGAATTATTTAGCAAATAGTTATCAAACAAATGTTTGTCTGTGTTTATAAAGTATAAACATACACATTTGCATTCTCTCTATTTATTTATTTATTTATTTATGTTAATGACTTTAATTTATGAATATATTTAATATAATTTATATATTTTAAGTGTTTCCTTTAGTATTCCCTTATGCTCATAGTCTTATGTGAAATTCTAAAAATATATACAGTAGGCTATATAAGTAAAATATGATTAAACTACATACAAAAAAGGTACAGCAGGTCTGCCCTAATTTAATGTCTGTTTTTTCCCTTTTAAATTTCTTATTAAAAACTTCTTCCCAGCAGTACTATTATATCATAAATAAATGCTGGATAACAATATTTATGATCTTATAACATACAATGCCAAAGAATAAAGCATTTCACATCATTGTAAATACACACACACACACACACACACACACTGAGAGAGAGAAATTCATGATACAAGTACATAGTAATAAGTAAGTAAGTAAGTACTTTATTTGTCATTTGTACATGTACAAGTGAAACTCTGGTGGATCACCCCCCCCCCCCCCCAGGCGCCCACCCGATACACACAAACAAGTGATGCACCATGCACCCACCACACAACAAAGACAACACTGTTATACATAATATGCAATACAATACAATATACACTTACATTAAACAATATACACAATATGCTATTCATATTGTGCTATGCAACACAATACTCAAGGGACACATAGCACATGACGACAAATGTGCATTAATGTAAATACTATGTGTATGTGCATAAGTGTAATCATTATGTGCAATTAAGCAAAAGTGACAAGTGCTGAGGCGGTATAATGACATCTTGACCTAGATAGACTTATACAATTAAATATTGCACAGCAAGGTGACTACACTAAAAATCAATAATAAGGAAATGGTTGGGGTCTCTAAGTCCCTATGGAAGATGTGGTGTTCAATAAAGCAACTGCTCTATGATAAAAGCTATTTTTAAGTCTTGTTGTATGGGCATACAATGTTCTGTAACGTTTTCCAGATGGTAGAAGAGTGAAAGTGTTGTGACCTGGGTGAGAAGGGTCTCTGATGATGGTTTTGGCCTTCCGAATGCAACGTGCCCTGTAAATGTCCTCCAGACCAGGGAGCTGAGAGCCGGTAATCTTCTCTGCTGTTTTAATGATCCGCTGGAGAGACTTCTTAATGAGGCTGAAGTCCAGCCCTGTTAAAAAAAATAAAAATACAGCATGCTCAGGACCAGCTCATAACCATCTTATAACCAGCTCAGGACCAGCTTAAACCAGCTCATAACCAACTTAGGACCAGCTTAAACCAGCTGCCATGCTTCAAAATCTAACAGCATATGCTGTTTTTTTCAACAGGGAGGAGAGCCAACTTGGACAAAGTCCTTTACAAACTGATGTGTCCCACTGACATGATGACTTAAAGTCCTTAGAACGGTTTTAGAGTTATGAATGTACACAATTCACAATTAACATGACACAGTTTTAATGAAAATGCACAAAAATCAGGCAAGTTTGATATTAAATTATTAATATATCATACTCATGGGCTTGAATGTGTGCGTTTTCAGTGTCAAATAATAGACTAACTTAGAGTTCATCTTTGAATTACTGTAATGATATGTACATATGAGAACACAAAAAGCAGTTCATGTGGAGATTGCTTGTTGACCAGTTAATAAAAAAAAAATAGATCAGACAACTCAATAAAGTGGTGTGTGAATGCTCTACTGTGTGGCAAAAAGAGTATATACAATTTTACAGCATGAATTTCATAACTTGTTTGTCCACCTTTGTAAAGCAGAATCACTAAATTAATATATATCATAAGGAAAAACACAAGCAAAGCAAAAAAAAAAAAAAAAAAAAAAAGGTGTCAATAGGTCAGAAGTAGGCTAAAGCAGATATAATAATAAGCTAGAATCAACACATAATCCAATGTAAATTGTATATTATGTAGGATTACTTTTAAATAATAATTCTAAAATTTAAATAAAAGATTACATTTTAGAGACATTTGCCTTGTCCAAATACCCATACTTGCAGTCTTGGCCACTTGAGGGCACGTGCGCGCGACAGGAAGTAAGTGCACAAGACTGTCCCAGGTCTTCAAAATGCCAAAGTGCAGTGCCCTTAGTGGATACTAAACCTACACTATCTATTCTAGAATACTGCTTCGGAGCGGTATTCGGGGCTAAGTATATCCCATCATGCATCATGTTCTGGAAAAAAATCGTGAGACTTTTTGCCGAGATCTCGCGAGAGGTCACGGAAACCTTTCCAATGTAAGTTAAATATTAATATAATTAGATATTACATACAATTTGGTAGAAAAACAGTGTTTTTACGTTTTATTGGTGCAAAGATGAGTAGTGGTGATATTTACTTTGTACAACATTTGCAACTGCTTTTTATCACTTAATTAGAAGCACCACAAATTAAATTGTCATGTTATATGGACTACTGGAAAACAGACATTTAGAAGTTTATTTTAAAATGCTAAGTATTTCAAATTAAAATAAAGCTATGTAAACACTTGCATTTTTACAACACTATAAGTGTGTCCCATCAGGTAATGAAAAGTTCGACACACACTTGTGGGCTTCATCCTCACTTGAACACTTGGGCTAAGTACAGGAAATACGTCATATAAGTTGCCAAGTGGTCAAGTGCAAAGACCGCAAGTGTGGGTATATGGACAAAGCAATGGTTTTCTGTGTCCAGATCTTTGTGCATTAACTGGGCCTGTTGACCCAAGGCAGAGGTGTTCAATTCTGCTTGAGGTTTAACTCCAACTTGCATCTTTCTAGTGATTCCGATGACCTTGATTAGCTGCTTCAGATGTATTTAATGAGGCCTAGAGCTGAACTTTTCTGGGAGGCCATTCAGGAGCAGGAGGGATCATTTATGGTCACCACAAACTGATTGTTGATAATGGTTACTAACTAATAATGTATAAATGATGAATAAAATTATTTTTATTTTTTTTTTACAAATGAAATGTTTTCATTTGTGTGCAACATTATAGTTATTTAAGGATGAACAGCAAGCATTAAATGAATAAAATTGACAAATCATATAATGATTAATCGCAATTAATGACATCCTGTTTATGTGTGTATTTATAATAAATATACTCAGTATACACACATATATTATGTAAACAACTTTTATTTTGGATGTGATTAATCGCGATTAATCATTTGACAGCACTAATATATATATTTGATTTTTCCATTTTATTCATTTAATGTTTGCTGTTCATCCTTAAATAACTATAATGTTGCACACAAATTAAAACATAATTGTGAGGATTGTATGTAGATCAGTAAATAAAACATTGATCCAAACTATAGTGGCCAAAACATTTGCAACATATAAGTATTACATCATTGTGTTGTCTGAAAGCTCTCAAGAGATGAATCAGAAGATATATTTGGATTCAATGATACAAATATCCAATGATCTTTCCAGCATGAGAGAATAAGGACCAGCATTTATAGCTGATTTCATTCAAAGCAGCTCACAGGTGTTCAGTCACTGTCCTTGTTTGTTCAGAATCTAAAGCTTTATATAAATGTGATTCAACTACTATACAAAGTTACATGAAGGTACATTTTCCGAATTTAAAATTGTAGTTGCAAATTTAAAATGTCAGTTTTGTAAATTTTCATAGATTTTGCTTATGTTTGGTGGTCATTTCTATTTTCAGCTTGTGCAAACCACCAAACGCAAATCTGCAATGAGTTCTTTAAATGTAAGTTTTTCCCACAATATCTCCATTGTTCGTCCTGAATACTTTTTCATCATTGGACTTACAGGTATACCTTACAGCAGTTATTACTATATATTTTTATTTATGGTTTATTCTATTACTATTATTGGGAACTCTATAGTCCTTGTCATTATAGCTTTTGAACGAAGTCTGCACAGTCCAAAGTACATTGGTGTGTTTAACTTGGCCTTGGCTGATATTGGTGAAACTAATGCACTGATTCCTAACATGATGAAGACTTTGCTATTTGAATCACGGTATATCTCCTACAATGCTTGTTTGGCTAACATGTTTTTTGTGTTCCTCTTCAGTTCTATACAGAGTTTCACTCTTGTTGTTCTGGCATATGATCGCTTCATTGCAATTTGTTTGCCATTAAGATATCATGCTCTTGTAAACAATACCAGTATGGTTTTAGTTTTCTCAGCAGTTTGGGCATTTAATTGCTCTATTGTGGCCTTGATGGTGTCTTTTATTACCCGACTTTCATTCTGTGAATCCACTGTAATACAGAGTTATTTTTGTGATCATGGACCAGTGTTTAGGTTGGCATGTAATGACAATAGCATTAACAAGATCATTGGGTTTCTTGTCTCAGCTTTATACATAGTAGCACCATTAATCATTATATTCCTTTCATATATGGGAATTTTTCTTGCTTTAATCAAAATTACAACTTGGCAAGGACGTTTAAAAGCTCTGAAAACCTGTGTTTCTCACCTGTTGTTAGTAGGGATATATTTCCTGCCCATATGCAGCTCATACATTGCTGCATTGTTGGTTTCTCTTACACTCAATGTCAGAGTCATCAGCACATCTCTGGCATATGCTATTCCACCAATGCTAAATCCCATCATTTATGTTTTAAACACAGCTGAAATTAAAGACATTATTCGAAAAGTGCTTAAAAACAGATCTGCACCAATTACAGAGAACCAGTCTAAATGACTGAAATGTTTATTTATTTATATTTAATGACTGGGAATTAAATTACCCATATAAAGATTACATTCTCAGGCCTCACAGAGGTCGGTATAACTTACAGTACAAAAATAATGCTAGTGAACAATATCTTTTCACAAATGCATATTTTTAAAATAAATACTTTTAAAAGAGTAATATTTGTCTATATTAAAATATGCAAAATTACTGTTATCTAACTTTTATTCATTAATCCAGCTGATTTCAAGTGTTTTGTACTGCTTGTGCAGTTGTTACTATGTTGACCTTGAACACATTTTTCACTGTCATCAATAAATGTATTGTGATGGATTTTCTGCAATAACAACTAAGACACCTGACTAAACATTATAATATTTCATAATGTTTTCCTGTTTGTAATTTGTATAGGGGTCCAGTTTGACATGAGCATTTTGGTCTGTGGTCTGCAGATGTTGCTCCTGTTTCTGTACATTTGTTATTTTCCTGTTTTTAGTAATGAGTAAAGAAAATGAACATTAACCCACATGCACACAAATATATGTGTTTCAGTTTATTGTGTCACACCCTATTCAGACGTTTATAAAGATAACAATGACAATGTAACATTATTTAGAATTAAAATGTTGTAGAGACAAATTTCTAGTCTTTAAGTCTTTAAGTAACACTTCATAAGAAAATCATTGCCACACATTTATGTAAAATCTCAGCTTCATAAATGGTATTTTACTGCCATCTAGTGGTAAATTCGAGTAAGTATATATTGTTTAAAGTTCCCCTATTATGGGTAATGAAAGGTTCATATTTTGGTTTTGGGAGTCCCCAACAAAAGGTTGGTATACATGCAAGGTCAACAAACACTTTCATTGTCTTATAATATGCATTTATTTTTACTGTACTTCCTCAATGACTCCCAAACGATTAATTTTTCCAAACAACTCCTTTGACTGACAGGCAATCTGACCAATCAGAACGCGGATATTATGTGCCGCTGCTGCTATCCGCGATCTTGCCCGACAGCTACAGCCGGTCTCCATAGAAATCCATGTTAAACGGGGTAAAAAATATCGACTGAATCGAAACTTTTTCATTATAACTAAATATAAAAATGTGCGGAGGGTTAAGCTGTGCTGTTGTTGCCTGCCTCAGTAACGGCAATAAGCTAAGGAATTATTTTAAAGTAGGCCTACTTGTTTTGCGCACCAGAAATCTGTCATGTCCAACGCTGCATGCATGGCTTGCAGCTTTAAGTTAAAATACTGAGTGTGAAATAATAAAATAATATGTTAAAACGGTCCGTGTACGTTTTGATAGTTTGTTTTCCAATTTGAAATGAAATAAGCAGAAACGAGAAAACGGACGTTTTTTCGTTTGTTCCAAAAAACGAAAAAATGAGAGTTTGGCTCAATTTCCGTTTTTTTGGTTCACGGGTAGAAAACGGATAAACGACAACAAAATTCGTTTTCCACGTCATGACACGCCCCTTTCCGCCGATTGGTCAACCAAATCTGACCCTGTGACGTCATCCTCAGTTCGTTTAACAAAATAATAATCCTCTGCTGCTAAATCAGTATATATCAATATATTGGTTTCTTCTGTGACACAATGCGTTTCACAGAAATATTTATTTCAGAAATATTAATCAGCACCCAGGCTGTTTTAATTAGCTGTGCGTTGTTAAATCTGTACGGTGAAGCTGCGCTACTCATAGACAGCAAGGAGCAGATGAGAATCACAGATTTAAAAAATAATAATAATTAAAAAAATGAATGTAGTAAATTTCATGTTTTAAGCTGTCATTGTGTTTTTAAAATGTAAATGCCTATACATCTGTAGACAGCCAAGCGCATGACATCGTTTTTGTGCTGCTCAGGTGAAGCTAACTTAAGCGAAAAAAATGAGACTAATAATACACTCTGCAAGATAAAACTTCTTATGCTGCTGATTCTTTTGACAGGTATAATTTTCTCTTTCTCTGTCTTTCTACCAGATATGTATTCACTCCATTTCAGAGCTTTTGTATCTTACCCGAATAAATTGGAAACGTGCACTCGTCATTTTTCTTTATTACAACTTTTATATATTTATATTTAGCAGAGCGATTTAACCAGTGAGCGCTGTGAGATCATAATTGGTCTATATTTATACTGCAGAGTCAAGGCTCATGGCATCAAAACTACCCAAAATGTAGAAAATGAATCAAAATTATCATGCACGACATTCCTTAAAGTATACAGTATGCAGTCATACAAAATCATTCGCGAAATCTCCACCAAGTGGTGCAAACGGATAGCTGGCCGTTGCTCAGACTGGAATTTGTAAATGAAGATTAGATAATCTTCCTAAAGCGAGAATAATCATAATTTATAGAATTTGACAGTGTGACCCTCCAGTGAGTTTATTTTCTACTTTCTACCTTTTTTTGTTGTTGAGACATTTCAATGTAGTTTGAAGTCACATTAAATAATTTAAGCCATTTAAAAGACGAACAATAGATTATCTCTTTTTAATTTATGGCCTAACATTGCCTGTACTGAATAATGTTAATAATATTTTGGTTAAAAGATTGGGAGAAGATGTAAAGATCAAACATTAAAGATCAAAAAGAGGTACAGATGCTGAATGTCATCTGCAAATATAGGCTATTGTACAAATATAGACAAATATCTTTTTTTCATTTTTACCATAAGTTAATTATGTGAGAAAATTAAGTATATATACCGGCACATATACTTAATGCTGGCTACATGTTTCAGGTTTACTGTTGAGTGATTGTAAAAGGCTTCTTAACATACTATTACGTCAAGAAGGATGTGTTAGTTTAGGCCTAGATTACAACTGTACTTATTTGGTGACCTAGCGTACTTATATAATACAGCATAAAAATCATGTAATACGTAACACGTAATAGCCTATATGTCTATAGCCAAAACATAACATTTTTTTTGCTTAACCTTTAATCGTCCCTTGATTAGAGCGACGTTAAAGTCCCTTGGGGTCAGATAGACCTCAAACTTTTACAGAGCGATTGCATAAGGAAATATACATTTTTTATATGACAAACTATATATCTTTTTTATTATTATTTACTTCTCAGCTATATACATTTATGCTGTGTTTTTGTGGATATTTGGTAGTTTTTTACCTATTTACTGCACAAATACTCAACTATGCCATAAATTGGCTTATGATTTTTTTTATGAAAAAATCCCTTAAATTATGACCTAAATTAAATATAAAAGGTTTCTGGATATTGGCCCATGTGTTAGGGATAGAACACTGCCATCTGCAGGTTAGAGGAAAATCTTTAGGTATTATAGTTAAAGAAAGAAAGTGCAATGACCACATATATCCAGCAGAGGTCCATAGGGACTCATTCATTTTCAGTTCAGTTTCAAGTCCATTTTTCTTCATGTTTCAACTTCTCCTTGTAACTTTATGATATATATTTTGTGAATATATATTTAAACATTCTAAAATACATTAAAATCTGTATTTTTGTATTTATTTTTGTTGTTGTCTGATATATTTTGAATTGTTTGCTTTGCAAATTATTATACATAAATTTCCAGAAATGTTACAAGTCACCACTAAAAGACATGACTGTAATCACATACTATTTATTTCAGAAAATTATTTAAATCACAAATTATTTATTTTTTTAGAACAAGAGATGAATTTTAAAAAGTAAATAAAACCAACACAATACGAAACAAAACAACAGCACCAATAACAGTAATAAACTATTTCTGTGTGTGTGTGTGGGGGGGGGGGGGGGTGTTATGTCTACTCCTTCACACTGTTGTGCATTTATGTCTGATTTTATTTGCCAAAATCTGAAAAATGCCCCAGACACCTGCGTGTGTGTGTGTGTGTGTGTGTGTGTGTGTGTGTGTGTGTGTGTGTGTGTGTGTGAGAGAGAGAGAGAGTGAACATTCTTGTTCCTTCATTTATGTATGGACATTTTTCAAATTTATGCCAAGTTTTGTTGATTTTATGTGCCAATTTCTATAAAAAATGCTCTCTGTTGCAGTCACACACGTGTGTGTTTGTGTGTGTGTTTGTGAGATAGAAAGTTCATTCCACTTTGTGTTTATGGTCTAGGACCAGACCTTAATTTAAGTGTAGAAATTTTCTGATTTATACTGGATTTATTTTATTTTTTTGACAAATGAAATGAAAAAAAAATAAAATTACATTTTCCCATTCATTTTCAATGTGGGGTCAATCTGACCCCAAGGACCTTTAACTGTGATTTTTTTTTTACAACCAAATCAAGTCCAGATTTTTTGTGTGTTTAGATAGATTATTTAGGAAAAGTCACAGAATGTCATGGCCCTGAGATGAAGGGAACACTTTTAAAAAATAAAGGAAAATTCAAATGGGGTCAGCAGGGACCGATTAAGGGTTAAACATGATTTATGAGTTGGCACTTATAATCAGATTGAGTAAATAAATATTTAGGCTACTAAAACAAATAATTAATTAATCGTTAACGTGCAGAAAAGATGACGTTTAGTAGATGTAGCCTAAACAGACTAACAAGGTCACCAACAGAGATGGAGGAAACATGGGAGAAGGTGAACGAACAGTGCAGGGGATAAAAGGGACCTAATTTAATTTGTAAAATAGTTTTATAATGCATTAAAAATTAACAATAAATAATTAATTAATTGAATACTAATAGAATAGTTCGAGTTTATTACAAATATGTGGCAATATTAAAGTTATCCCTTAGTGCTCTTGTATTGTTTTATTCTCCTTTTCCATCTCCATCTCTATTCTGCTCGTGATTGATCGGAGGATTGTGTGCCCTCCCTCTTTGATTTTTGTAAAATAACTTCTGTTTTTTGCTTTTCAAACTCCGAGTGGATTCAGTTTACTATGCTGCAGGCCCATTGATTGATAATAAACAATTGTTGATAAACAATTATGATAATAAATATTGGGGTTGTTTTTGAAGCAGCGGTTGCTTTATCTTGCAAGCGTTGGCAACGCTGCTGGCCACCTGAGCGCGTGTTCCCGGGTTCGATCAGAACTCGTTTGTGGATCTATCCCCATCCGAATCCATGAGTTTTATCACTGAAGTGCCATGAATTTATTTTTTTTATAGACGTCCACATGAGAAACAGTACCGTCCGAATCGGGCTTTTGTCATAAATTATTGTGGGCAGCCACTAATACGGTAATACCACCGAATCTAATACGGAGACAAAAAAAATATATATAAAAATAAATAATAAAAAAATAAAATAAAAATAAATAAAATAAAAAGAACACAAAAAAAGCCTACATCTGTTCCCCCACTTTTTTTCTTATTAATCATTACTAGATTAATAATCACATGGATATTTTTTATTTTATCTTTGTTATAGGCTAAATAAGAATCGAAGCAAAAAATAAATAAATATAAGAAAGAAACAACTGTATTACCCACTTTTTTTTCCATTTTACATCTAAACATAAGCATTCAAGAAAAACAACTAACTCGTGAAATAATTTTTGTACCAAAAAAACTGTCATGTTTTGACTATATACACTGTTAGACATTTTAAACAGTTTTTCCTTTACTCTAATTACTGTAATGAAGATTTAACTACATGGCACTGTAATCATGTAGCCTAATAGGCTACAGTACAACTGTTAAAAAGTCTCAAGTAGGCCTACACACACCGCAATTCATTAGTTTCCCAGACAGCAAGCAGTGTTGGCCCAGATCCGGCCCGCATGGATTTCACACGGGCCAGATGTGGGCCGGATCTGGGCCAAAACTATGTTGCAGTCTGGGTTGATTACAGATTTCATTAGATTTTACAGGATATTTTTTATATAGGCCTATAATTTTTTGTATTTTTATCCTACATACAGTAGGCTATTCAGACATTCAGTTCAGACACAATTATTACAAAATATCAAATCATTTAAAACAGTGCATAATACAACATTTAAACATAGGCTACACATCTTCCAGTCTTCATTATTTCTCATGTTTTATGACTTTTCGTAGTGTATTATGTTGTATCCTCTGGATTTGTACTCACAAAGAATGGCAACAGAAAAAATAAATACATAATATATATATATATATATATATTGGCTAAGCAAGGCCTAAGGCATCTGCAAAGCCCAGGTGCTGCTCCAAAACGTAGGCTACCTTTGCTCACCATCCAGGGGCATAGGCAGCAAGAGTTATGTAGGTGAAGTCTTAACCTCAATCAATTCATGCAGAAAGTGAAAGTAAAAAATGTCCGAGCTTTCGCATCTGACGCTGCATTAAGGGCGCATATTGTTTAGGGACGAATCTACTTCAACATAGCCTACTGATAACGGGCGTAACGGTTTTAATTTATTCCCTTAATATCTCTCTTGTTGCCCGTGCATGTAGTGAAAAAAATGAAAAGAAACATATTTAGTGTTAAACAGTTTTTTTTAATGTTGGTGCTTGAAAGAAGCTGCTCTTAATTTTTATCGATGAATGCAGTGTTAGTCATTTTAATGATAAGCCTATAATTGATCGTATATCCTAATAGACCTATTTTAAAAGACTTAAAAACAAACAAACAAACAAACAAAAAAACATTTTCAGTGAGGAGTAAATAGCATAGGGCCTAATCGTTTCTTATCCTCACAGAGCGTCAGTCTTGTGGTAAATGCGCATGAATAGCACTGAAAATATTAGGGGCAAATAGCCTAATTGTAATATTAATTTAATAATAAAAGTAATTTAATAATAAAAAATAATAGACCTAATAAAAATAATAATGTAACAGGCCTACATTAATTGGAAATGCCAAATCCTCTTAATATTGACAATAATTGATGTTTTTGACAATAGGCTATCTCTGGCTCAGAGCCGTTGAGAGACATCGAAACGGCTCTGCTCTGGCTATGGTCGTTAAATCGCTCTGCTAAATGTAAATATATAAAATATAAAAAATTGTAATAAAGAAAAATGATGAGTGCACGTTTCCAATTTAAGATACAAAAGCTCCGAAAGGGAGTGGATACATAGCTAGTAGAAAGACAGAGAAAGAGAAAATTATACCTGTCAAAAGAATCAGCAGCATAAGAAGTTTTATCTTGCAGAGTGTATTATTAGTATCATTTTTTTCGCTTAAGTTAGCTTCACCTGAGCAGCACAAAAACGATGTCATGCGCTTGGCTGTCTACACAGGGCCGGCGCCAAGGGGGGTGGGGGGGTGGCATTCGCGGGCCGTGCCCCCCCAAACGAGTTACTGTGCCCCCCACGTTTCATCCTCTCCCCTCCTTGCTGAACGTGATCGATTTCGAAAGCGAAAGTGAAATCGATAAAACAGCGCACATAAGAAAGCGATTGCATGCTTTAGCTAGCGTCAGCAACTGCACACGATCATAGATTGCAGGCTTCCCACCCGAATCCCCCCCCCGAGACACACACACACACACATACACACAATGTGATTTGTGCCCCCCCTAGAAATTCAAATGCCCCCCTGATGGAGGTGCCCTGGCGCCGGCTCTGTGTCTACAGATGTATAGGCATTTACATTTTAAAAACACAATGACAGCTTAAAAACAGACTTCAGTGACTGCAAATAATTAATGAAATTTACTACATTCATTTTTTTTTTTTTTTTTTAAATCTGTGATTCTCATCTGCTCCTTGCTGTCTATGAGTAGCGCAGCTTCACCTTACAGATTTAACAATGCACAGCTAATTAAAACTGCCTGGGTGCTGATTAATATTTCTGAAATACATATTTCTGTGAAATGCATTAAGTGTCACAGAAGAAAGCCAATATATTGATATATACTGATTAGAGCTGTCGCCATTCGTCGATTTTAGTCGACTAGTCGGTTTTGAAAAATCATCGACTTCATTTTGCTCCATCAACTAACTGGCAAAATACCAGCATTTCACGGACGAGAATCCATAAAACACATTATAAAGACTATTTTCCAAGGCTGCATGATATTAAACCCATTTAAAAATCATAATTATATTAGGTTAAGCATAATTGTGAATTCACAAACGCTATGATTTAATTAAATAATTATATGCGATGCAGTTCTAACACAGTATATGCGCTTTAATTATTTACATGCGTGTAGGTTAAGTATGTGCGTCTCACAGCGGCTCCGTTCACAGTAGCTCCACAGAAACTGTTATCATTTACATGTGGAGCATCTTAAACTCCATCTCTGCATGTTGTTGTGAGTTTGGGTTTATTATAACGTTCATCTGGGAACGCAACGTGCGCCATTTCATCAGATTTGTAAGGTAAATCATTTATAAACCTGTGCAAACACTGGAGAATATATCGCGATTTCAAAATAAAAGCTCAAACCCTCACTCTGAGTTTACACGTTTTGATGTCCACATATTCATTTAATTACAGTGGCTATAGCATTTCTGTCCTAAAGAAATGGCCAAATATTAAAGATTAAGTGGACATTTGAATTAAATGGTGCTTGGTCAATATTAAACAAGGATTAGATCGCGCAGTAATGTTTAAAAATAATCATCAGGCTGTTGGCACCCCCTGAAGGCCTTTGTTGTTATGCGTTATCTACATTAGCTCTATTGTTTATAATACAATATGTATTTTAACAGTTTTGTTCAATAAAACCAATGATTTCTTGCTTTTGATACTTTATTTGAACTAATTATTATTGCATCATTGCTATTATATATGTATTTTAAAAGCTATTGTTCACTTACATCTATTAAGATTATTTTTATTTGTCACATACACAATTATATAGAGAGTATATAACCAGTAGTGAAATGTATTCTCTGCATTTAACCCATCCTAAGTGAACACACACCCGGAGCAGTGGGCAGCCATGTTACAGCACCCGGGGAGCAGTTGGGGGTTCAGTGCCTTGCTCAAGGACACCTCAGTCGTGGTATTGAAGGAGGATACTCCCCCCACCAACAATCCCTGCCGGACCTGAGATTCGAACCCACAACCTTCTGCTTACAAGTCCGACTCGCTATCCATTAGGCCACGACTGCCCTGTATTTGTATTACCACAAACAAAAAAAATATTATAATTATAGGGCCCTATGAAATCCGTTTTATTTCCAAATTCAATTTTTTCCATTTTAATTTTTCTATACTCTGTTTTAATGGTTAAATTAAATTGTATTAATCAAAAAGCCTGTCTAATTAATTGAGTTTTACAGTTTTATCTGTACCAAATTCTGTTTTCCATTATTTTCTGGATTCCATTTTAATGGTTCCATTCAATTTTAATAATCAAAAGCATTGCACATTTGCGTTTTTCTCCTAAATAAATTCTGGTAAATAATATTTCTGGTAAATACTCCTTTATTTAAAATACTGATTATAGTTTTATTATTAGACTAGAACACGTGGATATGTTGTCTTTCTTACACTATAATACTGAACTTTGATTTCAGTGATTTGGACTGAGATGAGATGGACACTTGCTTCTTGCACTCTATGTTGCACTTTACTTTTGCTTTAAAAAAGGATTTCATAGAAATTTGGATTTAATTTGGTTTAATAAAATATTCTTAAGTAAAATTTTTGTTTTTTTTTTTTTGTGCGAAATTAATCGTTTAGATTAATCGATAAATTAGTCGATAGATTAATCGAAATAAAAATAGTCGTTAGTGGCAGCCCTAATACTGATATAGCAGCAGAGGATTATTATTTTTTAAACGAACTGAGGATGACGTCACAGGGTCAGATTTGGTTGACCAATCGGCGGAAAGGGGCGTGTCATGACATGTGGAAAACGAATTTTGAAGTCTGTTTTCTACCCGTGAACCAAAAAAACGGAAATCGAGCCAAAATCTTGTTTTTTCGTTTTTTGGAACAAACGAAAAAACGTCAGTTTTCTCATTTCTGCTTATTTCATTTCAAATTGGAAAACAAACTATCAAAACGTACACAGACCCCGCAGCTACTATAGAAGGCTAATCACAAATCAGACAGAGTATATTAAAGAGCCACAAAACGGTATTGATTGAATTTCTTTAAAAATGACAAAATTTGAAAGCTGAGAATCCTGAGACCTTGTTTCATATCAGAAGTAACCTGCTCTGCCTTGTCTGTTGGCGTGTTGTCAGTTTCCTCTTTGCTCTGCAATGTATTTTTTACTGCGTGAGAACATGAGTGTAGAGCGGGGTTGTTTGTCGGGGATGGCAACAGTAGGAGGGCGGGTCTTTGCGCACGGTCATTGGTCTCATTTTCATTTTCGTTTGTGAGCTCAGTGCAGCTTTGTGTACAGCGTTATTACTGGGAAAACCGCTATTTTTACTGCTCCAAGAGCGGCACCTGTGGCAAAGAATGAATTTGCATCTTCATTCAAACCAATGCGAAAAGACCAACAAGTGGGCGGGCAATATGCTAATGTTTCATGTTGATGTCAACATGAAATGGCTTGGGATTCGTTTTAAAAACGGCTCGTTTCAATGATTCAGATTTTACTCTTTCTTTAGTAGAGAAAATAACTATATACACAGTGCACTTTCAGATTTAAAAACTTTGCAGGATGTTTTTATTCACTTAGATCTGTGTTACATGAAAGGTCATTTTCAAAAATCCATAATAGGGGCACTTTAACTGTGTATGAAAACCTGAGATCAAAAGCTGGACAGAGTAATTCAAATAATATAGCCTAATGTTTTCCTAATTTTCCTAATTTGGAATCCAAATGTCAATTTGTTAGTGTAACTGCCAAATGTTGGTGTAACTGCACATTTTATTTTTAGTTTTTTTTTTTACTATAGCATGATTCTAATTAGCCTATTGACCAGGATGGCCTAATATCTGTCCATAACTCTAGAACTTTATTTTACATTATTTTATTTTATATATTTTAAATGATAAACTATCTGTGATATTAAATAAATATATAAAGCAAAGTACATATTATTTCTTTATAATACACAGGATGAAGTCATGAAATCTGTACAGACTTCACTGCTTTAGTAAAACTGAGGTCAAAAGCAGTGATGTTAAATGGACTCTCATGTGTAAGCAACATAAAAAAGCAATGTCCGTACGTTTTGTATGGAACAGTTATACTGTATTAGTGTGCGGACATTGCTTTTGTATTTTGCTTTAGTTTGTCTTTTTGTCCTGAGCCCTATTTGGGTGTGTGGCATGTGCTCACCTTTTTTGCATTTTTCACTAAAATGTGTAAGACCACACATATGTTTGTATTAAAATAGCAAACCAGTTAATTAAAGTTTTGTTTGTATTTCCTTTTAATCATGTCATGTATGTAAATTTCAGAAAATATATACTGTATAAAAATTATTTTTAAAAACCATTATAAAACTACAGACAAAAAGGTACAGTCAGGTCTTCGCTGATTTAATGTCATTTTTTTCCTCTTAAGTTTTTTTTAATAAAACCTTCTTTACCTCAACTGTTCTCAAACAATAAATGAGGGTTGATGATGGCTCTATATACAGTATAAAAGGTTATACATCATAATAATGACTAATCGCAAATCAGCTCTGAATTTTATATTAATATTGGTTGACAAATAATTAAAACATTTGGGTAAAAAAGGGTAATTATGATAAGCTGATGACTGCAGGTGGAGAAAGACTTCATCCTTCCTTGAGCACTCTAGGTGCATCTCAATAAATTAGAATGTCGTGGAAAAGTTCATTTATTTCAGTAATTCAACTCAAATTGTGAAACTCGTGTATTAAATAAATTCAATGCACACAGACTGAAGTAGTTTAAGTCTTTGGTTCTTTTAATTGTGATGATTTAGGCTCACATTTAACACAAACCCACCAATTCACTATCTCAACAAATTAGAATACTTCATAAGACCAATAAAAAATTTTTTTTTTGTGAATTGTTGGCCTTCTGGAAAGTATGTTAATTTACTTTATATATACTCAATACTTGGTAGGGGCTCCTTTTGCTTTAATTACTGCCTCAATTCGACGTGGCATGGAGGTGATCAGTTTGTGGCACTGCTGAGGTGGTATGGAAGCCCAGGTTTCTTTGACAGTGGCCTTCAGGTCATCTGCTTTGTTGGGTCTGGTGTCTCTCATCTTCCTCTTGACAATACCCCATAGATTCTCTATGGGGTTCAGGTCAGGTGAGTTTGCTGGCCAATCAAGCACAGCAACACCATGGTCATTGAACCATTGAGCTTTTGGTAACTTTGGCAGTGTGGGCAGGTGCCAAGTCCTGCTGGAAAATGAAATCAGCATCCCCATAAAGCTTGTCAGCAGAAGGAAGCATGGAAGAGCTCTAAAATTTCCTGGTAGATGGCTGCGTTGACTGTGGACTTCAGAAAACATTGGACCAACACCAGCAGATGACATGACAGCCCAAATCATCACTGACTGTGGAAACTTCACACTGGACTTCAAGCAACATGGATTCTGTCCCTCTCCACTCTTCCTCCAGACTCTGGGACCTTGATTTCCAAATGAAATGCAAAATTTACTTTCATGTGAAAAGAGGACTTTGGACCACTGAGTTCTTTTTCTCCACAGCCCAGGTAAGACGCTTCTGACGTTGTCTCTGGTTCAGAAGTGGCTTGTTAGCCCTTTTCCTGAAGATGTCTGAGCGTGGTGACTCTAGATGCATTGACTACAGCTTCAGTCCACTCCTTGTGAAGCTCTCCCAAGTGTTTGAATCAGCTTTGCTTGACCGTATTCTCAAGCTTGCAGTCATCCCTGTTGCTTGCGCACCTTTTCCTACCCAAATTCTTTCTTCCAGTCAACTTTGCATTCAATATGCTTTGATACAGCACTCTGTAAACAGCCACACCTTTCAGTAATGACCCTCTGTGATTTACCCTCTTTGTGGAGGGCATCAATGTTCATCTTCTGGATCATTGCCAAATCAGCAGTCTTCTCCATTATTGTGGTTTCAAAGAACAAGAGATACCCGGAATTTATACTGTAGGGATGGTAATTAATTGAAACTCAAATGTAAATATTCTAATATTTTGAGATACTGATTTTTGACTTTCATGAGCTGTAAGCTCTAATCATCAAAATTAAAAAAAAAACTTTTGAAATGTTTTACTCTGCATGCAATGAATCTAAAATATATGAAAGTTTCACTTTTTGAAATAACTTACAAGAAAAAATGAACTTTTTCACGACATTCTAATTCATTGAGATGCACCTGTATATACGCGGAACTGACACAATGATGACACAGTAAGAGAAAACAATAACAGCAAGAGAGCCCAGCAGTACTATCATAGCATGAATGAATGCTAGATAACTATATTATTCTCTGTCAGTGCATGCCAGTGTTGTGATGTTAATATGATCACAGCAACAGTGCACAATAGCGTTACTTGCACAGTAAGGGAGAGGATAAGCTCGGATGATCATCAATGAGCCTATTAAACCCAACAACCAAGAGCCCAGAATCAGAATCAATACATTTCTGTTTGTCATGATACTATGATACTAAAGGGGGAAAAGATTTCGGCATAGTGATCTATAGCCATTACTGCGAACAAAGTGCAGTGACTGAGCCAAAATCCTGCACAAAAAACATCTGAAGTAAGCAGCCCAAGAATGAAATGGTTCCACCTTGAACCTGCCTATTATCTTCGGTAATGTTGTGGTCCTGAATAGTACATCACACACAACTACATGACACAGTTTCAATGAACATACACAAAAATACACACCAGTGAGGGTCTGTCGCAAGGAGCATGAGTTCAGAAAACCAGGTCTGATAGGCCACAGCCAGCAAGACCTGTTCCTCGTCCTCCCTGAACTTACACAGTGTCTGTGCAATAAGGCTCACTGGGGGAAATGCATACTTGCGTAGGCCGTGGGGCCAGCTGTGTGTCAGTGCATCTGTGTCAAGGGGGGCCTTGGTCAGGGAATAGTACAGCTGGCAGTGGGAGGACTTGTGGGAAGCAAACACGTCTACCTGGGCTTCCCCTAATCGACTCCAGATCAGCTAGACCACCTGGGGATGGAGTCACCACTCTCCGGGGAAAGTGAGCTGTTGTGAGAGCAATTTGGCTGCACGGTTGAGCTCCCCTGGAATGTGGAAAGGCACAGTGATTTGAGTCGCATCTGACTCCAGAGGAGGAGATGGTGCGCGAGTTGTGACATGCGACATGATTGTAGACCTCCCTAGCGGTTAATGTACAAACCCCAGGCAGCCTGTCCATTGCAAGTGGAGGCCCAGCCTGTCTTGGAGGCATGTGTCATGACAAGAACATGCTGGGACACTTGTTCTAAGGGCACCCCAGCCTGTAGAAAGGCAAGGTCTGATCAAGGGCTGGATGTGCGTCAGCACATCAGCATGATGGTCACGCCATGTGTACCACGGCGCCATGCCCATCTTGGGACTCGGTTGTGCAACCAGTGCTGAAATGGTCTCATATGGAGCAATCCAAACACCGTAACCATGGCTGCGGATGCCAAATGCCCCAGGAGCCTCTGAAATAGTTTCAGTGGTACCACCGTCCTGCCCCTGAAGGATCTCAGGCAGTTCAACACTGATTGGGTGCACTCGTTGGTAAGAGACGCCGTCATGTTGACCGATTCCAACTCCATACCAAGAAAAGAGATTCTCTGCACAGGGGAAAGCTTCTTTTCCATTGAGGCTGGTCCCTGTGATCGCACAACTGTTCTTGTGACTGGGCCACAATGAGCCAGTCATCAAGATAGTTGAGGATCCTGATGCCCACTTCCTTTAACAGGGCAAGGGTGCTCTCTGTGACTTTGGTAAAAACATGAGGGGACAGGGACAGCCCGAAGGGGAGGACCTTGTACTGATACATCCAACCCTCGAACGCAAAACAAAGAAATATCTGTGTCGAGGAAGAATTGAGACATGAAAGTATGCATCCTTCAGGTCGACCGCTGCAAACCAGTCCTGGGTCCAGTCCACCAAAGTCTTGATAACGCCGCTGAACCAGGGGGGTCGCCTGGCGAATTGAATCACGTAGCAGAGTCAAATTGTCCTACTGAGCCAGTGGGATGGATTGGGTAGCACTAGCCACGACCCCAAGCTCTGTACAAGTAGCACCAAAGGGGACAATCGACATACCTGCAGTGGTGCAGCAGTGAGGAATCCTTCTGGTCGGCCCAGGGGGCATAGCGTCTTTAGTCACACTGACATAATTCATGGTGTCCCCGGAGGGACTGGCTAGAGACGCGTGAGGAGTCCTCAAACTGCAGTCTCTTGGCCACTAGTGATAGGGGGCATTATGGGTGAGAGTGAGGAAGCGCTGCATTGCTTACTGTCAACACACGAGCCATATAACCTGAATGAAGAGGAAACTGCTCTTTCTTTGAGAATGTGGGTACCAGAAAGAGAAGGAATCAAAAGATTATCCACCCGGCCCTCCTCCAGGGGAAGGAGTGGCGCTGTTCCCGCCATCTCCTGAAAAAGAGCAGCTCCCCTCACCCCCTGGTTCGGTGCCGGCTTCGTTGTTACTTAAGTGCAAGAGGGAGCTGCTGTGGAAAATGCAGGAGGGCACCCACGGCAACGAGCAGGCTGTTGGCCGGCCCTCGACAGAATGGTTGCATAAGGAGGGTCACGTCGGGGCAAGATGTGAAGGCCTTAGTCTGTTTCTGTACTGCTGAGAATTGCTGGGCAAAGTCTTCGACAGTATCACCAAACAGGCCAGCCTGGGAGATGGGAGCGTCAAGAAAGTGCAATTTGCCAGTGTCTCTCATCTTGACCAGTTTGAGCCAGAGATGACGTTCTTGGACCACCAAGATGGACATCGCCTGCTTAAGGGACCGTGCCATGACATTCGTCACCCAGAGGGTGAAGTCAGTCGCCATGTGCAGCTCCTGCATCAACCTTGGGTTAGTACTACCCTTGCGTATTTTTTGAGTGCCTTGGCTTGGTGCAGGATCCTGACCTACAGGATCCTGACCTGCAGGATCGCTATGGCATGCAGGGCAGGGGCGGCCTGGCCCGCAGCACTGTAAGCTTTGGCAGCATGTGCTGACGGGAGGGAAGTTGCGGATGATTCCTCTTGGTTTTGTGGAAGGTGCACCGCAACTGCTCTCTCCACCTGGGGAACGTCAACGTACCCCTAGCCACCCCACCATCGAGGGTAGTGAGGACGGAGGAGGTCGACGAGCGGCTTCTGGTCGTAAAAGGGGCCTTCCACGACTTTGTGACAACCTCATGAACCTCCGGAAAGAAAGGACGCAGAGCAGAAGGAGGTTGTGAGCCGTGCTCTGTGCCAAGAAACCAATCATCCAGCCATGAGCACTCAGGGCTGGGCAGTGTGCTCACCTCCATCCTGATGCTCACAGTTGCCTGGGCAAGCCTGACCGTCAGCTCTGGGTACGAATCTTCATCCTCAGATAATGATACCCCATCCCCCGATGCTGCTATCGACATCTGATCCTCCGGCAGATCTCTGAATAAAACGCTGGGACTGCCATGAGATGGGCCAGCAGAATAGTCCGGCAGCCAGGGGCGTAGAATTAGGGGGAGACGCAAGGGACGTGTCCCTACCAATACCCAGCCACTACCAAACTGTCCCTAGCAATATTTTGATCAAATAATTAAATATATCTATATGTTTTTGTCATTTCAGATGCATCTGACAACAAGTTAAAGTAACAAGTTAAAGTAAAAACTGCGCGTTCTCAAGGATGCACATTTAATACATGTGTGGAATGTAGTCGCACACCGCACGAGAAGCGCAGCCGCATTTAGAACAACTCGCGGGTATTGCACCCAATTCAAGACAGCAGTCCAAAACAGTTAATATAAAAGCCCACTTCAGGAATGAACAAAGTTGCATCGATGAGTTTGAAGTGGTGTTTGTTTGACAAAACAGAGCAAACGGAAAGAGAAAGCACGATCTATGGCTATTATTAGCTCCCTATATAAAGCATATGGACAGAAAGACAAACGTGCGGAAAGATACACAATCCTAGGATAAAGTCATGAACATCAATAATAATTTGGAACAAATATAATGTGATTTTTTTTTTTTTTTTTTAACTATGTAATTGGCAGCAATAAGTGTGTGCAGCAGGATTTGGAACAGCATCCTGAGTCGCCGCGGACAGTCTTTAACTTTAAATTAATGTTGTTCAACTGAATGTACAAATCAAACTGTTAGCTGAAATATCCACAAAATAAAAAACAACACTGATATAAGAGTGTGCAGTTTATCTGTCAATCAGATGTGCACGAGTTTCGTTACTACAGCAGCAGAGTATTCTTTCAGAATCATCCTGGGTCTAATTCAATTAATATTAAAATAAAGTGATGTGTGATTAAGACACCCAGCGCTCTGATGCTGATGTTGTTGGTTCACAAAATTATAATTGTGTAATTATTGTCCGTTAAACATACTATAAAAAAAATAAATAAAAAAAAATGGGGGGGGGTGTTGGGGGGGAACCCCGTAGGTAGCAAACCTACGCCCTTGCCGGCAGCTATATGGGACAAGCACTGCATGGGGCGTGAGAGGTCCGTGGGGACTGGCCCGGCAAATTTGCTCTCACTGTGATCCTCAGATCTCCCAGAGCACAAGACGGTGATCCACTGCTTGGAGCAGAGAAACCTGGATGGGTAGTGGTAGAGGGGTCTTGTCCATTCCTCAGAAAGGAGAAACGCATTCGCAGCAATGTCATGGTCATGCGCTCGCAGTGCAGGCATGAACCATCCACGAATGCATCTTCAGTGTGCTGTAAGCCCAGACACAGAAGACAGTGATTGTGGCCATCATCAGAGGACAGGAAATGACCACTACCAAGAGGACACGAACAGAGTGGCATCTTTAAACTGATGGGGTCATCAGCACATCTCTGGCATTTGCTCTTCAACCAATGCTTTATATCATATAAATCCTATAATTTACAGTTTAAACACACCTGAAATCAAAAACCTATTAAAGGGGTGGTTGACTTTTTTTTCTAGGCTTGATTGTGTTTATGGGGTGCAGTCTAACATGTGTTAATGCTTCATTAAAAAAAAGCGCATTATTTTTCACATAATTTACCTTTATTCCACACCGCTCTGTCCCTTCTCCTATAAATGCGCTGATCATTTCCTGGTTTTATGAAGCCCCTCCCTCAGAAATATGCAATGGGCTCAGATGGTTCAGTGTGTTGTGATTGACTAAACCACCTCTAGTGCGCGTCTAAATGTCCTGCCCCTCACCTCAGCGGCATGTGCTCCAGTTGTATTGTAAACAATAGTGTCGTCAAAATTGCTTATCAATTTGAGCCCGATTGAGACGCAGAAGATATTAGTGTTAAGGATTGTGCAGAACCTGTGCAAGCACGGCTCTTAATGGTATGTCTTTTGTTTGTTGTTGTTGTCTTATACTTTTAGATATGCTGTTATTTGTAAATGTTACTGATGTTAGCTTTAAATATACGATTTTATCCTGATTAAAACTTTAATACAGTACGGCAACCGCACCCGTGTCCATGTATAACGCTTTTCATAGCTATGTGAAAAATATCTGTCTATCTATACACATAAAGTGCATAATTGGAACAGTTTATTGTTGGTGCTGAGCTGGTGATCTGAGAGAGAGAGAGAGAGAGAGATGCAGAGCGTGTGGCAGAGCAGGGCGGCAGGAGGAATAGAATTGCTTTAGAACATTGATTTTGAAACTTGTGAATCCATTAGAATCGTTAGAAGATAGAATTGGATTCATACATGAATAGATTTTTACATGCACTCCTAGTTTTCTCTTCCTCTTCTCTAAAGCAGCACAACATGGCCTCGCCCCCTTTGCTGCATGTTCCTGGGGGTGGGGTTCATCTGGGTTCATGATGTAACGAACCCGGAAGTAACTCGTTGTAGTCCCTACGAGCCATTTTTGTAGGCCTTAAACTGCCAAAAAAAATTTAAATATCTCTGTTTGCATTGAACTTTCAGCACCGCAACTTTGCAGATATTGTTTATGCTCAAACAGCAACATTACACACTAACTAACGTTAAAAAAGTGAAATCGCAATCAACTACCCCGTAAAGAAAAACGATGTGTTTGATCAGGATTGGAACTTAAAATCTGCAGGTAGATCTTCAGGAACAGGATTGGGCATTGCTCTACATCAGTGGTTTTCAATCCTGGTTCTGGGGACCCACGGCTCTGCACAATTTGTGTGTTTCCCTTATTTAACACTGATTCAGATCATTAGCTCCATATACTGAACTAAGTGTGTCAGATAAGAAATAGATAAAAAATATGCAAAGCGGAGGGTACCCAGGACCAGGATTGAAAACCACTGCTCTAAATTGTTTGGTAAAAAGCTGTAGGATATAACTACTACAAAATAAGTTGCATATATTTACAGCTTGTTTTCCAACAGCACTACAAATCAGTCAACAAACAAAAGTACTTCATTTTTTTTGTCATAAAAATGTTCACTTGTGTGTACAATCCTGCTCCTGAAGAGCCACTTTCATGCAGAGTATAGTTTTTTCTAGTGATCCCGATGACCTTGATTAGCTGCTGCAGGTGTATTTAATCAGGCCTAGAGATAAACTCTTCTGGAAGGCCCTTCAGAATGGACAACTCAGAGGGGATATTTTTGGCCATCACTAAACTGATTGTTGATATTGTTACCAACTGGTAATTTATAAATGATTAATACAATATTTTTTTCTCCAAAATATTTTATGATTTTCCATTTTATTAATTTAATGCTTGCTCTTCATCCTTAAATAACTATAATATTGTTGTATGACAATAAGTGTCAAATGAGAACACTGTTGTGAGGATTGTTTGCAGATCACTAAATAAAACATTGATTCAAACTATAGTGGCAAAAACATTTGCAGCATATATTACATCACAGTGTTGTCTGAAGATCTCATGAGATGAATCTGAAGGTATATTTGAATTCAATGACACAAACATTTAGTAATCTTCGCAGCTCGAGAGAATAAGGACCAGCATTTATAGCTCGGTAATTTCATTCAAAACAACTCACAAGCGTTCAGATTGTCATTGTCATTGTTTGCTCAGACTTTAAAGCTTTATATACTGTATATGTATTTCAGATATCATGCAAAGTTACAAGAAGGTATATTTTCAGAGCTTTAAATTGTAGTTACGGTTTTGAAATGACAAATTTGTAAATTTCCTAGATGTTACTTATTTCTATACTTATTACTAATTTCTGTTTTCAGCTTGTTCAAAACACCAAACACAAAGCTGCAATGAATTCTTTAAATGCAAGTTTTTACCAGAATATTTCCATTGTTCGTCCTGAATACTTTTTCATCATTGGACTTTCAGGTATACCTTATAGCAGTTATTACTATATATTCTTATTTATGGTTTATTTTATAACTGTAATTGGGAACTGTATAGTCCTTGTCATTATTGCTCTTGAACGAAGTCTGCACAGTCCAAAGTACATTGGTGTGTTTAACTTGGCCTTGGCTGACATTGGTGAAACTAATGCACTGATTCCTAACATGATGAAGAATTTTCTGTTTGACTCACGGTATATCTCATACAATGCTTGTTTGGCTAACATGTTTTTTGTGTTCCTCTTCAGTTCTATACAAAGTGTCACTCTTGTTGTTCTGGCATATGATCGCTTCATTGCAATTTGTTTGCCATTAAGATATCATGCTCTTGTAAACAATACCAGTATGGTTTTAGTTTTCTCAGCAGTTTGGGCATTTAATTGTTCTGTTGTGGCCTTGATGGTGTCTTTTATTACCCAGCTTTCTTTCTGTGACTCTATTGTGATACAGAGTTATTTTTGTGATCATGGACCAGTGTTTAGGTTGGCATGTAATAACAACAGCATTAACAAGATCTTTGCGTTTCTTGTCTCAGTTTTATACATTTTAGCACCATTGTTCATTATAGTCCTTTCATATATGGGGATTTTTCTTGCTTTAATCAAAATTACAACTTGGCAAGGACGTTTAAAAGCTCTGAAAACCTGTGTTTCTCACCTGTTGTTAGTAGGGATATATTTCCTGCCCATATGCAGCTCATACATTGCTGCATTGTTGGTTTCTCTTACACCCAATGCCAGAGTCATCAGCACATCTCTGGCATATGCTATTCCACCAATGCTAAATCCCATCATTTATGTTTTAAAGACAGCTGAAATCAAAGACATTATTCGAAAAGTGTTTAAAAACAGATCTGCACCAATTAGAGAACATGTCTAAATGACTGAAATGTCTATTTATTTATATTTAATGACTGGGAATTAAATTTACCCATACAAAGACTACATTTACTGGCTCTTTATGACTTACAGTACAAAAATAATGCCAGTGGACAATATATTTTCACAAATGCATGCTTTTAAAAAGTAATAATTAAGTAATTAACTTTTAAAAGATTAATATTTGCATTAAAATTACTGTTATCTAACCTATATTCATTAATCCAGCTGATTTCAAATGTTTTGTACTGCTTGTGCAGTTGTTACTATGTTTATCTTAAACATATGTTCACAGTCATCTATATATGTATTTTGATTGACTTTCTGCAATAACCTACACTCTTAAAAATAAAGGTGCTTAAAAGGTTCTTCACAGTGATGCCATAGAAGATTCATTTTTGGTTACACAAAGAACCATTCAATCAAAGGCTCTTTAAAGAACCATCTCTTTCTTACCTTTTATAATCTGAAAAACCTTTTCACCACAAATAACCTTTTGTGAAACAGAAAGGTTATTCAGATGTTAAAAGTTCTTTATGGAACCATTTAGACAAAAAGGTTCTGCTATGGCATCGTGAAGCACCTTTATTTGTAGTGTATAAACAAAGACTAAATGAAATAATATTTGATCATGTATTCCTGTTTGTTTAGCATGAGCATGTTGGTCTGAGATCTGCTGATGTTGCTCTTGTTTCTGTACATTTCTTATTTTCCTGTTTTTTGTAATAAATAAAGAAAATTAACATTAACACATGCACACAAATATATGTAAGTTTCAGTTTATTGTGTCACCCTTTTCAAATGCTTATAGATTTGATTCAAACATAACAATAAAAAAAATTAACAAACATTTAGGCATAAAATTAAGTAGAGATTTACTATTTTTATTTTATTAATTTTAAGTAACACTTCATGAGGAAAAACAATGCCACACGATTATGTAAAATCTCAGCTGCATAAATGGTATTTTACTTCCATCTAGAGTTAAATTCAAGTAAGTGTATGTTGTTTAACTGTGTATGAAAACCTGAGATCAAAAGCTGGACAGTGTAATTCAAATAATATAACTTCCTAAAACCAGAATTGCTTAATATCTATTAATAACCCTGGCATTTAATGGTAATTTTACTTTATTTTATTTTTTATATTTAAATGATAAACTATCTGTGACATTAAATAAATATATAAAGCAAAGTACATATTGTTTATTTTAAAACACTGGATGACATCATGATATCTGTACAGACTTCACTGATGTTTATTAATTACGGAACATAACATATTGTAAGTATATGCAGCCAAATAAAAAGAACTTTCAGTATTCATATCACTATTTTATTTAACACATAGTTATCAAACATATTTTTAGACATTTAGACATCAAAGGCATTTACATTTTATATATATAACTTTTTTGTAAAGTACTCAAATGTATTAGACTTATTCAGAAATGCATAATTTAAAATAAAATATTTTTTTAAATAGCAAACCAGTTAATTAAATTTCTGTTTGCATTGTTTGTTTGCATTAAAATAATTTAACACATTGGTAAGAAGGGTCATTTTGTCTTTTGTTTGATTTATTTAATATTTTTATTTGCAGAACGTGTCAAAATGAGCATACAGATAAGTATACTGTGTTGGGCTGAATAGCTGTAATGTTCATCTTAAAATGTAACACTCATTTAAGTCAACACTTAAAATGAAGGCTACTAGTAAGCTAACGGAGTTAACTTAGTGCCCACGCTACAGCTAAACTAAATGGCTTCATAGCAAAAAAGTAGAATTTATTAGTAGGCTTCCCATAGCAAACGGACTTGGCCCAAATGTGGCCTCAAGCTGGAACTGCTGGCCTCCTGTCGGCAATGCATGTACCCATTCAGCCAGAGCTGGGCCATGTATGGCAATGATGGCACGGCGTGGATCACGGCAAACAATATGAGGGCTGATTGTTGGTGGGAGGAGTGTGGCCCAGATCAGTCCGGTGATCATGTGGGCCAGATCAGGCAGTGACCTGACAGCATATTATGAGACCCATGAAAAACAAGATAAATAAATATGATAAAATGATCACAGAAATTTTAATTAAGTGTAGTATTGTTTAAATTTAATCTTTGAAATAGCAAGTCAAAACAGCAACATAGTGTTGGCCCAGATCTGGCCCACATCTGGCCCGCGTGAAATCCATGCGGGCCAGATGTGGGCTGGATCTGGGCCAACACTGCTTGCTGTCAACATTATCATTTCAAAATAAAGCAAATCAGTAAAACAGTCCACTGCACTTAATTATAATTTGATTATATATTATTATTCTCAGTACAAATAATCTTAGAATATTTACATAAAGAGAGAGAGAGAGATGGAGAGAGATATCATTTAATCATTATCATGTAATATTTATTTGGTTTACCATGGGGCACATTTTATTAATATGCTGTCATGCACAAGCATTAAATAAAATGATCATACTTTTTTTTTTTTTTTTTTTTTAAATCCTCGGTATCCATGTGATGATTTGTGTGAGGAACAGATCCAAATTCAAACCATTCATCGGCAATATGTATCTCTTTTCTCTGTAGCTATAGTAACAATTTAAAAATTTGCTGTTAAGCAGTTTTACAACAAGTTTTACGGCAGCGATATCAAACGCTCATTGGCTCTCGCCGGTTTCGTCATAGATTGCAACATGCCGTGTTTCCGGTGATGCGTGTTTTGAATAGGGCTGCCACTAACGACTATTTTTATTTCGATTAATCTATCGACTAATTTATCGATTAGTCGATTAATCTAAACGATTAACCCCCCCCCCCCCCCCCCCAAAAAAAAATACTTAAGAATATTTTATTAAACCAAATTAAATCCAAATTTCTATGAAATCCTTTTTTAAAGCAAAGGTGTAAAGTGCAACATAGAGTTCAAGAAGCAAGTGTCCATCTCATCTCACAGTCCAAATCACTGAAATCAGTTCAGTATTATAGTGTAAGAATGACAACATATCCACGTGATCTAGTCTAATAATACAATTATAATCAGTATTTTAAATAAAGGAGTATTTACCAGAAATATTATTTACCAGAATTTATTTAGGAGAAAATGTAAATGTGCAGTATTTCTGAAAAATAAAAAAGAAATAACAAAAATAATTAATGGAACCATTAAAATGGAATCCAGAAAATAATGGAAAACAGAATTTGGTACAGATAAAACTGTAAAACTCAATTAATTAGACAGGCTTTTTGATTAATAAAATTTAATTTAACCATTAAAACAGAGTATAGAAAAATGAAAATGGAAAAAAATGAATTTGGAAATAAAACGGGTTTCATAGGGCCCTATAATTATAATAGTTTTTTTGTGGTAATAAAAATAGATGTAAGTGAACAATAGCTTTTAAAATGACTTAAAATACATATATAATAGCAATGATGCAATAATAATTAGTTCAAATAAAGTATCAAAAGCAAGAAATCATCTGGTTTTATTGAACAAAACTGTTAAAATACACAATGTATTATAAACAATAGAGCTAATGTAGATAACGCATAACAACAAAGGCCTGCAGGGGGCGCCTGATGATTATTTTTAAACATTACTGCATGATCTAATCCTTGTTTAATATTGACCAAGCACCATTTAATTCAAATGTCCACTTAATCTTTAATATTTGGTCATTTCTTTAGGACAGAAATGCTATAGCCACTGTAATTAAATGAATATGTGTTAATCAAACCGTGTAAACTCAGAGTGAGGGTTTGAGCTTTTATTTTGAAATCGCGATATATTCTCCTGTGTTTGCACAGGTTTATAAATGATTTACCTTACAAATCTGATGAAATGGCGCACGTTGCGTTCCCAGATGAACGTTATAATAAACCCAAACTCACAACAACATGCAGGGGCGGACTTACCCATTAGGCAAAGGTAGGCGACCGCCTTGGGCCCCCAAAAGCCAAGGGCCCCCTAAAAAGCTTTTCATATACCAGATGCGCATTAAGCGCGGCCGCGGACACGCGAATGGTTGCTGTTTACTGTGTTTATTGCCACGACAACCGTCTGCGTGTCGAGTTGAACGTGCTTCTTGTGTATCCTGCTTGTAGCAAATATAAATATAATGCATCTGAAGATGACTGCCGCGCGAGCGCGAGGTCTCTCTCTTTCCCAGCGCGCGCACACACCTCTCTCTCTCTCTCTCTCTCTCTCTCTCTCTCTCTCTCTCTCTCTCTGCGTCTGCTCTGTTCTGATAGGAGCTGCGCTTTCAGTTAAAACAGATATGTTGCTTCTATAACTTTACATGCAAGTATAGCCGAAATCACAGCACAGCTATGGTCTTTATCTTATGTGTAGCCTTTTTGATTTTATCAGACGACGGCACGATTATAAATCAGGATTTTTGTGCAGATTAACATCTTGGAAGGGAGAGCTGGTTATGTAGTATTAATGGATCGCGTTTCAGTCACTATTTCATATTCATCCCATTGTCTGACAACAGAAACAGTAAAATATATTAATGAAAATTTATTGAGAATTTAGCTGCATCAAAATACAGTATGTGGCACAGAGAACCAAACAAATGTAATAATAAATAATAAATGTACATTTTGCATGTTCAGAAGAAGTGAGCTGCCCTGTCTTGCGAAAATGTCAGTAAATTGCTCAGTGCAAAGAAAGAGAAGTAATAGGAACATGGTATTTCTATGTTTTTTCTTCATGTGTCTAATAGACATGAACAAGTTATTTGAAAAACATCTATGACCTATGAAACATGTCTAACATGTTGACTATGGTTTCACTAATAATAAACATATATTGCATAAAGCATCCATATTTATCCATGCCCATGTTGATTAGAGTATTAAAAAACTTGAAAAGTATTAATTTAAGGTACATTTAGAACAGATAAAAATGTGCGATTAAGTTGTGATTATTCGCAAGTTAACTCATGACAATCATGCGATTAAATATTTGAATCGATTGACAGCCCTAAGTTACAATGACTAAAATTAAATGTAGGCTTACGCTGGTAACTCATCAGTGGACTTTCCTCGTCAATATAGGCTATATTTTTCACACTTATTTTTCACTGAATGAACCTCTGAAGGGAACCGATTCTCTTCAGAAAAGTTTCGATGGCATTTTCTTTTTACCTGATAAAGTATCATTTATCAGCCAAGCGCTGCTTTGTTTACAGCCGTTACCGGGGAAACCGCTATATTTCTGAAGTTCCAAAAGCACCTCCTACTGGCAGAGAATGAATGCGCATTTCAATAATCCAGTCTGCAGTTTTTGTTCAGATTGTTTTGTTCGAAAATCCACCCACATAAATCCATTTTAAATAATATAATAATTTATACTTCTGACTCATCCCTTTTCTTAAAAAAAATGGTTTAAAGGTTCAGTTGTGAGGTTTATCGTTTTATATATTTTTTATTTTTATTTTTGTTAAAACTTGTATCTCAATGGTAAATCAATTGCTATTTCATGGTCTACAACATGAAAGAATAAAAGTGTCTGCTAAATGAATAAATGTAGATGTAAATGAAAGAATCCCATTATAACATGTACATGAAAAATGTAGAAACATTGGACATAATGGGGCACCATTGTGCAGCAGCAAGCATCACGACAAAAAAGGAACCTCAAGGTTGATCTAGGTAAATGTGTGCAAATGTATAGGGCCCCATTCCTATATTTGCCTGGGGCCCCCAATTCACTAAATCCGCCCCTGACAACATGCAGAGATGGAGTTTGAGTCGCTCCACACATGTAGATGATAAGAGTTTCTGTGGAGCTACTGTGAACGGAGCCACTGTGAGACGCACGTGCTTAACCTACACGCATGGAAATAATTAAAGCGCATATACTGTGTTAGAACTGCATCGCATATAATTATTTAATTAAATCATAGCTTTTGTGAATTCACAATTATGCTTAATTATGATTTTTAAATGGGTTTAATGTCATGCAGCCTTGGAAAATAGTCTAATAATGTGTTTTATGGATTCTCGTCCGTGAAATGCGGCACTTCCGGTATTTTGCCGGTTAGTCGACGCAGCAAAATGAAGTCGACGATTTTTCAAAATCGACTAGTCGACTTAAATCGACGAATCGCGACAGCTCTAGTTTTGAATGAGAAACGCGCGCCCTCACAGAGTTGATCGGGATAGTATTTTCAGTATTTAACAACTTAAATTATGCCCTGCGCCTCACACTAAACAATTATATTCCATCAGAGTGGACCGCGACTGCAACGCATCGTCATTTGGACTACTGTGGTACTGCTCTTTGACATTTCTGCAATACATTCTTGTGATTACAAGTGTCTGTCTGTTACGTTTTTCTTGTAGACTGTATACTTTATACACTCACTCTATTTTGGTTGAATTGTTCTTTATAAAAAATAAAACATTTTCAATGCAATACGTTTTTTATTGCACAGGTACATGACCTGTGAATTTTAAGGCTGATTTTCTATTGTTTAATGTACTTTATTGGCATAGTTTGTGTGTACATTACCAAAACATTTCACAAAATGAATAATGGCAATTATAGTAAATGCAATAATATCAAATATAAGATTCTGTATTGGATCTGGGCTATATAAGGTCAGGTGTGGCTCAGATTTGGAGATTCTGGTTTACTTAAGGCTGAGAATTGGTACCAATAATAAAACCTGTTTTGGCCCAGTTAAGGGTGATTACTGGCTGAGATTCGGGCCGGTGTACCGACGAAACATTCTACCTATCAGATTGTGCTACCAATAATATATTTGCATTGTTTTAAGGGTAAGTTTAGGGTAAGGGTTCGGGTTGTAAATTTGCTTGTAGATCTATATGTACGAAACTACTTACATATAAATATCAGCTGTCATTCTATATCCCCTATTAATACGTCTTAGATGATATTTCAATGCATAGTTTTTATTGTGGGGTCAAAACATAATACAATACAATACAATGATGATTGAGTGATATAATAAATGCCTGAAAACCCCTTAAAAGCCTGATGTATCATATTTGCCATATTACCATAATTACTCTAAAAGTAAATGCTACAGTCCAGTAAATGGATTTAACAGCAAAAAGACACATGTACCACATCCTGAAGTGGGACATTTTCAGAATTATACTAAAAGGCCTCATACAGACAGCCTTAGGTTTAAGATACTGAGAGGCAGAAACTAATTAACCTTTACCGTTCCTGTCAAATTTGCCTAAAACGCCTAAAAAAAGGCATACCCAAAGTAAATTGCATGCTGTTCTTGAACCATTTGGATTATATGCATGGTTTTGGTCTCTTTTGAAAGGTGACAATCTGAGGTTTGTTTCTCAACCATCAGAATCACTGTAAGTCTTACTGATATTGAGTAATAGAACTTTGAACACACTGAAAAAGTTACAAAAAAAAATCAGTCTACATTTTTTTGGTAAACAAAAGCCTGCAGATGACTATAGCTGGGAGCTATGAGCTGGAAAACACAATGGGATCACAGAATGAAGCCTTACCAAGCTACATTTCAAATTTGATAACAATACCTTAGAGAATGAGTGTTTTACACATGTTTATCTAAGTTTATGTCTAGGCGCTTCCCAAAAAAGGACACTCGGAGACTCCAAATGACCATTTGTAACCAACGACACATAAAAAGCTGTAATACTTGAATGCTTTAATGTACAGTCATAATTTTGGGCTCTAATGAAAGGTTACACTTAGATCTATTCAATTCCACATCCAGATTCACTGTCAATAATTGCTGACACATAGTAACTGAAGCATAAACACATTATAGTGACATTTATACACAGAATCCAAAATTTGTACACTTGTAAATAACATCTATTTCTAAATTCTAATCTAATTACCATTTTTTCCCTATACTTCTATTTTTGTACATAGTACATTATTTAATTTCAGTTTTTTTCTTATATTGGCGTTATATTCCATCCCTACTGTGTTATTCCTATGCATGTCTGCACTATGTCTGTACTTTTTTCTGCACTGGAAGCTCCTATCATCAGGACAAATTCCTTCTTGTGTGTGTAAACATACTTGTAATAAAGCTCTTCTGATTCTGATTATAGTGTTTTTTTAAATGTTGTCATCATGTCCCTCAGTATATGGCTTTTCGCTGACTGGCTCCCAGACTTCATTCGATTCAATGTCAGATGATTGTCTGTGATTATAAAAAAACAACACAAAACAGAAGTTAGCAGGAACACCTCAAAACACACACACACACACACATATACATATACACATATACACACACATATACATACATACACACATATACACACATACACACACACTTGTTTCACTATCCTTGTGTGGACTCTCCATAGGCATAATGGTTTTTCTACTGTACAAACCGTATATTCTATCGCCCTACACCTAAACTTAGCCCTCACATGAGACATTTTGCATTTTTAGATTTTCAAAAAACTTCATTCTGTGTGATTTATAAGCTTGTTTACCCATGGGGACCTCAATTTAGGTCCCCACCGTGACAAGTCCCCATGAGTCTGTGTATTCAGGTTTAAATCCCCACCAGTATATAAAAACAACATGCACACAGACACAGACACACACACACACACACACACACACACATACACACTTGTTCCACTATCCTTGTGTGGACTCTCCATAGGCATAATGGTTTTTCTACTGTACAAACCGTATATTCTATCGCCCTACACCTAAACTTAGCCCTCACATGAGACATTTTGCATTTTTAGATTTTCAAAAAACTTCATTCTGTGTGATTTATAATGAGTCTGTGTGTATTCAGGTTTAAATCCCCACCGGTAACCAGCGCACACGCACAAACAAACAAACAGGACATAAGTGACCAGGGACGCATCAAAACACATACACATATACTGTAAATATGTATAAGACACATAAATATGTATAAAATATATAAATAATTATATTATATAATAAAACACTTACTTGTTGACAGCGTTGCGTCGAGGTGTTCGCTCCACGCTTCATGGCTGAAACAATGGCTCCACTTCAATGGCTCTCTTCATCAAAAATGTCCTCAAACATCGCTATCTTCGTCTAAAATGTCATCTCTGTCACGCCGAGCACATTATTCAACAACTTTAACCATCGTCTTAGTGTAAAAAGTGTGTTTTTGTCATTTTTCGCCTCTCACCGTCTCTTAGCCGTATGCTATCAATGCGTATGCGCCAGAGCGCATCTGAGCTTATCGTTCTGCGCAGCAAGATTTGAGAATGATCGCCTGGACCGACCCCCTAAAGCGTCATATCAGTCTGTTTAGAAGCTCATTGGCTATCAGAAACGACAGTCATTTGCAGACTATAATGCAATTGGTTCGATCTACTGTCCATCAAACAAAAGCCGCCTCATTTCTCAAGCCGGACGCTCATTCGGTTTCACGAGATTGTTGACCCCTCTAAGATGCAGCTATTGGTTCAAATGAGGTGTCAATCAAAAGGTCAGATCTCAGCGGCCATTTTGACATCAAATAATTCCGTTTGTATGAGAATAGACGGAAAACACAGAAGAGTGGATAGCAGCGCCAAAAAAAAAAACGGAAGAAGAAGAAGAGTGGATAGCTCCGTCGGCTAATGTGAAATGATACTATGCCATTCCGTGGATGTTTATCAACATATACATGTGTTATGGACTAAATATTGAACTGAATTGGATCTTTGGACCCTTTGCAGTGTAACAACACCGTTTTTGGTGGAATTTTATGGATCAGGAGGCTTCATATGTGAGTTATTTCATGTTTGTTATTGTTTATTTGGTTGTTGGTGGTCTGACAAAGACCCTGACTGTACCTGCTGTGTTGATTGTATCTTAAAATGCCTTACATCGTTCGAATCAGAAGAATCTCAGCTTTCCAGAGATATATGACATGTTCAGATTTTTTTTGTTGTTGTTTTTGTGTCTGACGAACTTTACCCCCTGCTGGGGCAGTGTACCGTCGACGGAACACCGGCACGCTAACAGGTTTTAATTAACTAACTTGGTCAATAAATAACCAGCAAAGTGTGCCCAAATGTTTAATTGATAGTGTAGTGAAAATCACTCTGGACCCCTCACATCCAGCACACTCCCTCTTTGATCTGCTGCCGTCTGGTCGACGCTACAGAGCTCTGAGCACCAGAACGACCAGACACGGGAACAGTTTCTTCCCCCAAGCAATCCATCTCATGAACACTTGACATTAACGTGGAAAAAACAATAGTATTTTTACAATTATTTATTCACCACACATACATATATAATATATATATATTTTTTTCCATTTCAAATTTGCACGTCAGACCTGTACACACATGATTTTCTGTATTGCATAGTGTTTTTGCTATTTTGTACATTGCCTATTTGTATATTTGTATATTGATCTTTTGTTGTCTGTGTCCTGTCCTGTTGCTGTCATTCTGTTGCACTGTGGAGCTTTGTCACTATAACAAATTGCTCGTATGTGTAAACATATCTGGCCAATAAAGCTCATTCTGATTCTGATTCTGAATTGCTTGCTCTTTGCAACTTACTTAGTTTGATGCCACTAGATGCCAAAATGTACCAGAAAAAAATATTTTTCAAATAACAGCTTCCAAACAGGAGTTACTGCATCATAAATGAAGCATGGGAAATTATCCTATTTTGCACCTAGAAGTGTCATTTTGAGTTTCCTTTGAAAAAACAGGCTATATAAAACAAATTACACCCAGAATCCTATTTTACTATGTGCCATAAGCACTTTTCTTGATTATTGATTGAATTATGTGTCATTTTTATGTTATTCTAAGTCGTAAAATACACAATTGCAAAAGCGTCGTGGAGCAAATTTCATATTTTGTGTTTTATATTATCACTTTTATTCTTTTAGGATACACAAGACTGTATAAATTATAAAATATATCTAGTCTATCACAATCTAAAATAGAATCCACATCATCCAGCTTAATATCATTCCATTTATGTGCATTCTGTATTGTGTACTGTTTGGAGCATCACTTACCTGCTTTAGATGTGGCCGCATCCCTCAGCATCATTCCTTTGTTGCCCATGGGAACAAGCTAACAGCTAATCCTCCATGCTACAAGAGCTGCCTGTCACTGTTCTCTGCCCTTCAGACCATCAAACAAACAAACATACCGGTTCAGCCACACTGCACTGTAATATCATGTATAGTTACTGTATATTCACCGAAATGAATACTGTACACAATTTGATATCGCTATTGATTCATACGAGCATTAGCTGTGTCATGGCATTCAAACAGAAACGATTTCATCAAAAAACCGGAGCAAAGACACTCAAAGCGCGCATACACACTAACCAGAAGCGCGTCCTCTCCTATCCATGACGTGGCTGAGCGATCTTCATCATCTATAACTTATATTTTTATGTCCAACGATTGCTTTATCCAGGACGCATGTGTTCGCCATTCTCCGTCTTCAAAACAAACCAAAAACAACATTTCCCAGAGTGCAACACCATCAGAGCTCAACCGGACACTGAATGCGCACATACTTCCTCCTAACCCAGAGGTGTGACGTTTCACACCTCTCACTGGCTCACTGAAATAGAATGACATCTAATCTGACCTATAGTAGCCTCTAAAAAGCACAGCTTTGTAATACATTAGAGCGCTTGTATCCAAGATGGCGGCGCGTTCAGACGCAGCGGCTGCTCCAGGTCCGAAAGACGGTGCTTTTATGTCTTTTAATGTCGTCTGTTTGTGTCCAAATAGTGTAAATTTACCGCTAACTCATAAGGAAATCACTCCAAAACACATATATGATCGCCGAAGTCTTCTGGATATCGGCAACGCGTACAAACACCAACTCGTGCCGGCGGCTATTGAGAAGCTACGAGGCCTTTGTTTACTGCTGGAGCCTGACCTCGAGACCGCGGCCTCGCCTACTGACGCTACCCGCACAAGGCAGCGTCGCAAGCGGTGTGAGAGAGGACGGAAGCGCGGTAAGCGCGGAGGTATACGAGCGAGGCTAAGAGCTAATCCCACAAGACCGGCTCTTCCAACACTCATGCTCTCAAACGTTCGCTCTCTGGAAAGCAAACTGGACTTAATACAACTCAGTCGGTCTACACAGCATGAGGCAAGGGATTGTTGTGTGTTTGTTTTCACTGAAACATGGCTAAATGACAACATCCCGGACTCCGCAATTCAGTTGAACAGGCTAACATGCTGCCGATCGGACAGAGACACAACACTTTCTGGTAAGAGCCGCGGTGGTGGCTTGTGTGTTTATATCAACAAAGAATGGTGTAACAATACTGCTGTATTATGAAAACACTGCTCATCACTGGTGGAGTTTATGTTTGTGAAGTGCCGACCGTTCTATCTGCCGCGGGAGTTCACGGTCATTGTTATTGTCGCGGTTTACATTCCACCGTGTGCAAACGCTAAGGACGCGCTTCGTGAACTGTATTGCGCCATCAGTGAACAACAAACAAATAACCCTGACGGCTTTTTCATCATACCCGGTGACTTCAACCACGCAAATTTAAAGACAGTTTTGCCAAAGTTCTACCAACATGTTAACTTTGCAACAAGGGGAAATAATACGCTGGACTTTGTTTACACAACCGTAAAGAACGCTTACAAAGCTGTACCCCGCCCCCACCTCGGGTACTCAGACCACATCTCTGTTATGCTAATCCCAGCATATAGACCACTTTTGAAACTCGCCAAACCGGTTCAAAAACTCATCACAATCTGGCCAGATGATGCTACCTCAACACTGCTTTCAGTGCACAGACTGGAACATGTTTAAAGAGGCGGCCACCTACAACAACCACACAGACCTGCAGGAATACACTGAAACTGTGACTGCTTACATCAAAAAGTGCATGGATGATGTGACAGTCACTAAGACCATCACCACACGTGCAAACCAAAAGCCGTGGATGACAGCAGAGGTTCGTGGGCTGCTAAAAACCAGAGATGAAGCATTCAGATCAGGAGACAAAGCAGCCCTCAAAACAGCAAGAGCCAATCTGTTCCGTGGCATCAAAAATGCAAAACGGTCACATGCTCAAAAAATCAATAATCACTTCACGGACAGCAGAGACACACGGAGCCTGTCGCAAGCCATTCAGACCATCACTGACTACAAGCCCCCGCCACAGGCCTGTGATGATGATCCATCCCTCCCCGATACACTCAACCACTTTTATTCACGGTTTGAAATGCAGAACGACATACCTGCACAAAAACTGCCCACACCTCCCAACGACCAGGCGCTCTGTCTGTCTGCAGCCGACGTAAGAAAGACCCTATCCAGGATTAACCCACGAAAGGCTGCGGGTCCTGACAACATACCTGGCCGTGTACTGAAAGACTGTGCTGCACAGCTGACGGATGTCCTAACAGATATCTTCAACACCTCGCTGAGCCAGGCAGTCGTCCCCACATGTCTAAAATCCACAACAATCATACCGGTACCAAAGAAATCACCTGTGTCCTGTTTAAACGACTACCGTCCCATAGCACTGACCCCAATCATGATGAAGTGCTTCGAGAGGTTAGTCATGCAAAAAAAATCAAAAACAGCCTCCCCAACACACTCGATCCGCTCCAGTTTGCATACCGTCCAAACCGCTCTACGGACGATGCAATTTCCTCTACCCTCCACCTGGCTCTTACCCACCTAGAAAACAAAGACTCCTATGTTAGAATGCTGTTCATTGACTTCAGCTCGGCATTCAACACAATAATCCCACAACAGCTCATAAATAAACTAAACCTGCTGGGCCTTAACAATTCCCTCTGTAATTGGATCCTGGACTTTTTAACCGGAAGACCTCAGTCAGTCCGTGTCGGCCACAACACCTCGAGCACTACCACACTGAGCACAGGTGCCCCACAAGGCTGTGTGCTCAGCCCGCTGCTCTTCACGCTGCTGAGCCATGACTGCACTGCCAAGTTCAGCTCCAACCACATCATCAAGTTTGCTGATGACACAACAGTGGTAGGTCTCATCAGCAACAACGATGAAACGCACTACAGAGAGGAAGTGGCACAGCTGGCTGAATGGTGTGGTGCTAACAATCTGTCCCTAAATGTGGAGAAGACAAAGGAGGTTGTGATGGACTTCAGGAGGAGGAACTCTACTGACCACCCCCCACTGACCATCGACAGCTCGACTGTGGAGAGAGTCAGCAGCACTAAATTCCTGGGGGTGCACATCACGGAGGATCTCACCTGGACCACCAACACCATGTCACTCTCCAAGAAGGCACAACAGCGTCTACACTTTCTCCGCCGGCTGAAAAGAGCAAGTCTCCCACCACCCATCCTCACCACATTCTACAGGGGCACCATTGAGAGTGTGCTGACCAGCTGCATCACTGTCTGGTACGGGAACTGCAGTGCTGCTGACCGCAAGACCCTCCAGCAGACAGTGAACACGGCTGCAAAGATCATCGGTGCCCCTCTCCCATCCATCCTGGACATTTTCCTTGCACGATGCTCCAGCAAAACCAACAGCATCGTGAAGGACCCCACCCACCCCTCCCACAGTCTCTTCCAGCTCCTACCATCAGGAAGACGGTACCGGAGCATCAGAGCCCACTCCGCCAGACTGCTCAACAGCTTTTTCCCCCAGGCTGTGAGAGTTATTTGCAATTCAAGTGTGCTACACACAGGTGATTGGGCCCGTACAAACCACCTGTAGTAACACACTCTCCTCTATGCACTAGACACTTTTCTTACACTGCTATGTGTACACAATCCCACAAAAGACTCAGCAATATATGTATGTTTACATGCTCATGCACTACTACAAATCATCTTGTACTGTTCCCCAGCCAGCTGCTTGACTCACAATGTTTCTCTCTGCACATGTACAGTATTTATGTGAAGCATTCGCATAGTTTGTATAGTTTGTATTTTTTATCTTTATCTTTAGTTGTATAGGGTAAACATTTATATATAGTAAACTTAGTCAAAATCTGTCAGTAGGTTAGTTGTGTATAGGTTTACAGTGTTTTACTTCATTGTTGTATGTCTGTATTTATGTAGCACCGTGGTCCTGTGAGGCACGACATTTCATTCCACTGTATGTCCCCACATGTAGTGGAATGACAATAAAGCTCAACTTGAACTTGAACTTGGAGCTTGGAGGAGCGCGCTTAGTTTGGAGATCTGATGGCTGGGATAAAAAGTGCGTCATTCTTCTCTGGAGCGCGTCTGGCTCACACGATGATTTCTCAGCATTGGAAGCACGCAGAAACGTGAAAATGGTCTCGTTTGAAAGAAGTAATCCTAATCTAAACGATAATATAGAGTTTGTGGCTGTTTGCGGCTGACTGAAGCAGTAGTAAGAGTAGGAAAATGACAAAAACAAAGTTTGTGAAAAATGTATTTTTTGACATCGCGATTCTATTGAAGATCATTCGATCTGTGGTTGTCACACAGTGAAATAATTTATATAGTCAGATTCCTGAGAATGAGAGCTTTCTTGTGATATATGACTTGACTGTATTGTGAAAAATATAAAAAATACACATTCTTAGGAATAATTGTTCGCAATCATTAGGCGAAAATTCGTGTGTGGGACGACTACATTTCTAAGCTTAATTTTACTGCTTTATCTATCATAAAACCAAAAGTTATGGTATTCTTTGTAAAGAAGAGGCTCTCAGCTTTCAAATGAGACCATTTATGGGCTGATACCATATAAGGAAGGCTATGTAAATAAAGCAAGCATTTTTTTCGCAAAATTGTTTAATTTCACAAAGAAGCTAATCTATTGCATGATGAAATACTCCCAGTGGAACAAAAGTTCAAATTCTCTGTTCAAAAGTTCTGGAGATTCTCTTAAATTATCCGTAGAGATTATTTAGAGGCCTCCAGGTCAAATCCCTATAAACATAATTCAAGCTAATGATTTAATACAATTATGCACATTTCCCATACTTGTTTTTTAAGAGTGCTTTTTATACTTCTAGGCAGTATTAATGAAAATGTTAACTATGAAACATTGTGGAGGGTCAGTGCATGGGTGTTATATGGTATTTTACAAACATTAATTGCCAAAGAAGCTGGCTGTTCACAGAGTGCTGTATCCAAGCATGTTAACATTTGGCTACAGTTGTCGTATTCCTCTTGTTAAGCCACTCCTGAACCACAGACAACGTCAGAGGCGTCTTACTTGGGCTAAGGAGAAGAAGAACTGGACTGTTGCCCAGTGGTCCAAAGTCCTCTTTTCAGATGAGAGCAAGTTTGGTATTTCATTTGGAAACCAAGGTCCTAGAGTCTGGAGGAAGGGTGGAGAAGCTCATAGCCCAAGTTGCATGAAGTCCAGTGTTAAGTTTCCACCGTCTGTGATGATATGGGGTGCAATGTCATCTGCTGGTGTTGGTCCATTGTGTTTTTTGAAAACCAACGTCACTGCACCCGTTTACCAATAAATTTTGGAGCACTTCATGCTTCCTTCTGCTGACCAGCTTTTTAAAGATGCTGATTTCATTTTCCAGCAGGATTTGGCACCTACCCACACTGCCAAAAGCACCAAAAGTTGGTTAAATGACCATGGTGTTGGTGTGCTTGACTGGCCAGCAAACTCACCAGACCTGAACCCCATAGAGAATCTATGGGGTATTGTCAAGAGGAAAATGAGAACCAAGAGACCAAAAAATGCAGATGAGCTGAAGGCCACTGTCAAAGAAACCTGGGCTTCCATACCACCTCAGCAGTGCCACAAACTGATCACCTCCATGCCACGCCGAATTGAGGCAGTAATTAAAGCAAAAGGAGCCCCTACCAAGTATTGAGTACATATACAGTAAATGAACATACTTTCCAGAAGGCCAACAATTCACAAAAAAAAAAAATTTTATTGGTCTTATGAAGTATTCTAATTTGTTGAGATTAATTGGTGGGTTTTGTTAAATGTGAGCCTAAATCATCACAATTAAAAGAACGAAATACTTAAACTACTTCAGTCTGTGTGCAATGAATTTATTTAATACACAAGTTTCACAATTTGAGTTGAATTACTGAAATAAATGAACTTTTCCACGACATTCTAATTTATTGAGATGCACCTGTACACATAGAGAGAGGCATTTATATATCACCCATACATTTGACATTTGCACAACGGAAAATGAATGGACAAGCAAGCCCAGTGACAGACTGAGCAAAAAAGCAAATCTGTAGAGAAGCCTTGTACCTTTGTGATTGAAATAATGGTGGACATTGTGGATCGTGGCCAGTGCCGGCTACCGTTCTTTTTGTTCTTCCACTATTCAGTAAAATTTTTTGTGAATATGCTTCTCTTGTGAGAGCCACTTTTGTGAATCCAAATCCTTATTGTAATATGATATCCACTGTGACTTTGTACTGCTGTTCGGCACATTCTCATTCATTTGAAGAATTACCTCAAAGGGCAACAAGAAGAAAACGTTTCATAAGTGCTTTACTGACTTGTTAGTAATAGTTTGTTTTTATGTTCTGATGTTCATATGAATAGTCTTGACCCGGATTGGTGTGGTTTTAACATTAGAGGAACATTATGGACTACTGGTTGGGACCATCCTTGGCCCTTCTCTAGTAAATTTCTTCCCCTTCTCCTTTTATATACTGTTTTAGAACCAAAGAGATCAGAAACAAAATTGTTTTGAATTGTGTCAAAATTTGCACCTGAATAAAGTCTTGATGAAGCACAGACAACGTGTGACCGGTAGATTTGTTTCTAGGCCTTTCTTACAGTATTTTTCTAATTGAACATGCGTACAAAATTAGTCAAAGGTTTAAAAGACTTTAAAATGTTTCTGAAAGAAGTCTGTATACTATTATTGTGAACTGTTATTACAATTCAAAAGAAATGTTATCTATTTTAATATATTTTAAAATGTAACTTATTTCTGTGATGGAAAAGCCATTTAAAGTGCCATGTGAACCTTTAGAAATCATTCCAATATGCTGATTTGGTATTCATGAAACATTTTTTATCATTATAAATGTTGAAATCAACGGTGCTACTTAATATGTTTGTAAAAACCATGCTAATTTTCTCAGGATACGTTGATGAATGAAAGGTCAAAAGAGCAGCATTTATTTAAAAACAGAAATCCTTGTTAACATTATAAATGTCTTAACTGTCAATTTAATAAATTTAATCAATTGAATGCCTCTATGCTGAATAAAGCTATTGATTTCTTTAAAACACATAAATAAATAAAATCTTACTAACCCTAAACTTTTGAATAGTAGCATATATTCACAGTACTTGAATAAAGACAAAGATTACAATGTAGAAAGATCTTAAACATCACCACACAAACCATTACCAGTGATGACAAAAACAGCACCAACAACACAAAGTCAGAAACTAATAATCTCATAACAATAGCCACATGATTTATTCCAACTGCGATTCATGCTGGGAGCTTTGCAGACCCTTAACAATTCAAAACATTCTGCAATATGAAAGTGTTTGATTAAACAACACTTTTTATGCTAGTTAGGACAACATTTGGGAGAATATTGTTGATATAACTGTTTTTTTGTTTGTTTTTTCTATTGTACATTTAAAGTAATTCAGTGCTTGTGTAACTGGTTGGTTTTTAAGAATTCTTGATCTTTAATTCATCTTGAATTAAATCTTTGAATTATTCATCTTAATTCTTGATTTAAGATTTGAATTATGATATATTTCCTAAGTAAACCTGCCATGGTTATTAAACAGAATAGTATTCTTATTTAGGATGTTTCTGTAATATAACCCAGATCACTCTTTAGATCCCTTATTGTTGTTGCGTAGTGTATATATGCTTTTCTAGGAGTGCATACAAAAGGGAGGAAACAATATTAAAATTCTAAAAATCTCTAAAATAATATACCATTTTAATAAAGCTATTATATTTGTAGTTATGAAATGCTCACTCATCAGATGATTTCTAAGGATACTGCTTATTTAACTTATTTATTCAAAGTGCATTCATAATCTTGAGGTGTAAATAGTCAACTGCAGTGCATTGTTTCCTTTTTCCGCCATCTAGTGGGTAAATGAGAGAATGACTCTTCGATTCCACATTGAAATACCCAGTTATTACACAGGAATGAACATGAATTATTAAGAATTATTTTGACTTCTGGTGTTCTTAAGTATGAAACAGCTCCGAATGTACTTTGTCTTGATTGTAAATGGCAACATGTGATAGGACATATTAGATATTATATCTTATATTAGAAGATAAGATATATTCCTATTTTTAAAATGTGTAATACACTAAAGGTATATTTGATGTCTGTATGAGATGTCTATTTAGTGTGTTTGTGTTTTTGTTCATTTTAAAGTCATTCAGTCTCTTAAATTTACAGCTTTTTATGGACACTGGAACTTATTACATTATGAAACACTAATAACTTTGCTTCCATGTAACCATTTGTGAATGACTAGATAAAACATCTAAAAATGTGATATTTACAAAAATTACAGTACTAGAAATTATAAGTGAATAAAAATGCTGGACTAGAGACATAGTAGCAAATAAAATTAAATCAACCAACTAATATTTCCATCATTTATTTTTTTTTTGCACTGAAAGATGAGTAACTCACCATGAATACAATGCAATAATTATACATAATGCATGGGGTCAAAACATTGGATCATTGGGTCAAATTCAGGACATAATTAACAAGTTTACAAATTATAAGTACTTTGAAATGGGAAAATTGTTATTTTTATCCATTGGCCTCATTTTTAATGATCTGTTGTGCCACTTTTGGCTTTCCCAGAAGCTTGACTATCTTGTCTCGGAGTTCATCAGTCTTTAAGCTGTAGATGATGGGGTTCAGCATTGGTGGGATGGTAACAGAAATAGTCAGAATTGCTGTGAAAAGATCTACATTCTTAACTAATCGCAGGTTCCCTAGTATATATGCTAGAATGACAGGCATATAATAGAGCAGCACCAGTAGCAGGTGAGTGAGACAGGTGTGGAAGGCCTTCCAGCGCTGTGATATGGATGCAATCCTTGTCACAGCAACCACTACAATCACATAGGTGAAGATAATAAAAGACAAAGGACCTAGTAAAACAGTCAGAGTCTTAGCTGTAGCCAGTTGTCGGTTGTAAGAAATGTCTGTACAAGCCAACCTGTAGACTGGGCCGTGTTCACAACAGCAGCTGTTTACCTCTCTCGAGCCACAGTAAGGGAGTCTGGCTGCGAGACCGACTGGGAAAATCTCCAGCAAAATAACCAGAGACCAAATCCCTACTATTATGAGCAGCATCCTCAGGTTGGTGTTTATGGTAGAGTAACGTAGAGGCCAGCAGATCGCAATCAGACGATCATACGCCAAAAGAGCAAGAGAGAAAGATTCCATGTCACCAAAAAAATGCATGAAGAACATTTGGGAAAAACATGCTCCAAATGAAACATAATTCTGATTGAACACAAAAACAGGCACCATTTGAGGAATAACAACACTATTCATTGAAATGTCAACAATGGCTAGATTACATACAGCAAGATACTTGGGGTTCTGTAAGCTGGAGTTCATTAGCACGACAATCAAAAGAACAAGGTTACCCAGCAAGGTGACAATATAGATGATCGCCAAGGCCAAAATTAGGTAATTTTTGTTTGCCAGAGTGCGAAAGGCAGTTAGATAAAATCCCTCATTGAAAGAATTTGTTCCATTGCTGAAAGCAACTGAAAAATTCATTTGAACTCTGCGATTCTGAAACAAATATACAATTAAGAATTTTCAGCTTTTAAATATTCAGTTTAAGATAGGAAAAGCATAAAGACATTGTCCTACAATTAACTTAACAAAAAAAGGAGCAGGAAATTTGTGAATTAACACTGAAGCAGCCGATTATATTGTTCCATTTCATTTTTATAACATCAGTGTCATTATCTTCATACAACTGTAAAACTAAATACAAGCACTGGAACAGAAAAACTGTGTAAAAAACATTGGAAGTGTTAAGTTAATTTACAACCGGAAATTAAACAAAAACAAATAATACCCACCAACTGTTCTGTAAATCTTGCTTTGGATTGAAATCCTGCAGTGTTACAGGGAAAAGGGGGTTTTAAAAGGGCTGTTAAACGAATGAACAGGGTCTAATGGGTCTAATTATCCACTGTGTACAAACAAAGAAATAATTACCTTGACTGAGGTCTTGTTATTTAGCAAAAATGTTTCTCATGTGTATTTAATTACTGTTGTAATTAAGGCCATGAAGTTGTTGGTGTATTTAGGCATGAATTAGGCATTTATTTTACACTTTTGGCCCACAGAGGCAAACAAGGTAAAAACAAAATGTAATAAAGGCAAGATGTCATCATTATTGAATGAAATTTCATGTCTCATTAATCTGATGTCTGTATACTGTGGCGGATGTATATATTAGAGCAAATCTAAATCATATTTTTTTTATATATAAAAATGAGGAATAGGAAACAAATATCCATTCATATTTGATCTGATCTGAAGAAACTTGCCCTCCACAATTAAAACTACAGAGTTTGATCATAAAATCAAGCATCTTGCTAAGATATATAGTTGGGAGATTATAGCTGATATTCATATGCATTTATGTAAGTAGTATGTTATACTGTTGTAAAAAGTCTCACTGATTTACATTACAAGCTATCAGTGTTTCACCTTACTTTATGGCCATATAAATAACAAAACTCTAAAAAAATGGTGTTAAATGGTGTTAAGCCCTAAAAGTGGTTAATTGGCATAGGGGAACCACTTTAAATGCTATGTTGCACATATAGGTGCTATATACAGCACCTTTTTCAAGTAGTGCTGTGTAGAACCATGAGAGGAACCCCATTCTCCTCCTAAGATTTTAGATATGGTTCTCCACTCTCATATGTTTGCTATAACAGGAATTTACTACAATGGCAAAAGCTGTTTTGAATCACTTTTATGGTTATCTGAGGTCAAAAAGTCTCATGTGGGGGCCCTGGAATAATTCCTTATGGGGGGGCCTTAGGGGCAAATAGGTTGAGAACATGTTGTCGTCAGGAAATACACTGTATTTTAATGTTGTTTTTAATCCATTCCCCAACTGAACTAAGAGACAAAGAGAGAGAGTAAAAAAAAAACTATACAGGGGCTTAATGGGTTCTTTGTATGTCAGTGATGCTATAGCACCTTAACAACCCAATAAAACTGTTAAAGAACCATTTGTATTTGTGTGTGTGTGTGTGTGTGTGTGTGTGTGTGTGTATGCACCAAATTGCATATTTTTGTTCAATTTTGGCCTCTGAATAGAACTGATGTGTTTTTTCTTTTCTAGTGTGCTTTCCATATTGTCACTATATTGTGTGAGTCATAAAATCCTGATGTATCAAATGCGATATAAAACACAAAACACACCTACAGAAACTTTTTTTTTTCTTGTATATTTTGTCTAAAGGGTCAGTAAACTGTTGCATTTAAACAGAAAGACTTTTTCACTGTTGTTTCTGTTACTGTATGTCAAGCTTTGCAGGGTTAAGATTGGTCCATGTCTAAATTTCACAACATATATTTTTTATAGTTTTTCTGTCACACAGAATTGTTTTGGAAGGACACATTTTCAATTTCATTACGACTGATTGAATTAACCATATGACTATCTTTCACAGCCTCATTTTAATTATGGCATCTGCCCTGACTAGGTCTATATAAAATAGTTTGTTTTGTTGCATGTGTTTTTTATGCAGATTCTAATTTATTCTTTTTTGTTATATAGGACAGTGAAAATTTACAATTATATTACAGAAGCACCATGGCCTTTATGTATAAAGAGCATGTGAACCGCAGCTTTGGCAACCATTATTAGAAAAGTTTCGTTCTGGGTCCACTGATGTGCTGAGTGGTCAGTTACTGCGCATTTAATTCACGTCATGTCATCTTAGTTTATTTACCTGTCAGGTGTGAAAATTCAGTTCTTCTTTTTCTGCTTTTGTGATTGTGTCATGGTGCACACAGCAGGGAGAAACGAGGAACACGCAGACGAGGATTAAACTCAAATTAACACTCTTTAATAAATCCAAACAAGGCAGGGCAGGGCAGGGCAGGGCAGGGCAGACACACAGGAACACCGGGGAGTAACGAGTAGACCAGACCAACACTAACTCAAAAGGGCAGGATTAAATACACAGGCAAATTAACTACAAACAGCTGGAACATAATAAACTAATACTGACACTAGACGAGTACAGGAAACAAACCAAATAAGGACACTAGAGGCGGGAACACATGGCACACACGACACAGGACTGACAGATTGATTGATTTATATTTGAATTTCCCTGATAATATTGTTCAGCACTTCCTTGCAAAAACATTGTTAATATAATTTTGGCAGTTTGCCAATATAATAATAATAATAATAATTATTATTATTATTATTTGCCAATATAATATACAATCATATATTCTGCTTGTGTGTCTAAATACACACATTGTGAGGTTTATGAGACATGTGTGCTTTAATCAACTGCATGCATTGTAGGAGTGTTTCTTGTCTTTCCCTGCCATCTAGTGGGAAAGTATTACATCCTCATGATTTTTCAGTAAAATATGCAACAAATTGCTTTGTATTCTGGAGTATCTTATTTATTTTTAGTGTATCTTATATTTATTGTCGTTTCTTTATGAATAATGTTTTTTTTTGTAATCCACTCCAAAAATGCACAGACAATAATTGGCAAAAAAAAAAAAAAAAAAAAAAAAATATATATATATATATATATATATATATATATCATATTTTTTAAAATGTATAATTTGATTATTGTATACTTTTAATGTGCTTGCTGTTAGTGTGTATCTCATTGTAGCACAGTCTCATAACTGTTTTCTAAGGACAGTGGGTCTTACAGTGACCTGAATTTTGTGAAATTATGAAACACTAATTATTTTGATTCTCTTTAATCATTTGTGAATAACTGAATAAAACAAACTAGATATGTGATATTTACAAATGCAAATGGGCTTGAATCAAGTGAATATGAAAAGATGCTTTATGCTTGAGAAACATTGCCATCTTCTGGACTGCTGAACATGCATTAATTATGTGTAACGTATGGCTAAATTGCAGGTAACATACCATGAATACAAATCAAAAATCATGCGTTATGGAAATATTGTGTCTTACACTAACCCAGAGCATTTAAAATATATATTTGTAATAATCAATGGTTATAAGTGCATTCTGCTTAACATGGATTATAATGTGAAATATTAAAAAGTATATCTCCTACTATGGGAAGACTTTAGTTAACCATTGGCCTCATTTTTAATGATCTGTTGTGCCACTTTTGACTTTCTCAGAAGCTTGACTATCTTGTCTCGGAGTTTATCAGTCTTTAAGCTGTAGATGATGGGGTTCAGCATTGGTGGGATGGTAACAGAAACAGTCAGAATTGATGTTAAAAGATCCACATTCTGAACTAATCGCAGGTTTCCTAGTACATATGCCACCATGACAGGCATATAATAGAGAAGCACTAACAGCAGGTGAGTGAGACAGGTGTGGAAGGCCTTCCAGCGCTGTGATATGGATGCAATCCTTGTCACAGCAACCACTACAATCACATAGGTGAAGATAATAAAAGACAAAGGGCCTAGTAAAACAGTCAGAGTCTTAGCTGTAGCCAGTTGTCGGTTGTAATAAATGTCTGTACAAGCTAACCTGTAGACTGGGCCGTCTTCACAACAGCAGCTGTTTACCTCTCTCGAGCCACAGTAAGGGAGTCTGGCTGCAAGACCGACTGGGAAAATCTCAAGCAGAACAACCAGAAACCAAATCCCTACTATTATGAGCAGCATCCTCAGGTTGGTGTTTATGGTAGAGTAACGCAGAGGCCAGCAGATCGCAATCAGATGATCATACGCCAAAAGAGCAAGAGAGAAAGATTCCATGTCACCAAAAAAATGCACGAAGAACATTTGGGAAAAACATGCTCCAAATGAAACATAATTCTGATTGAACACAAAAACAGGCACCATTTGAGGAATAATAACACTATTCATTGAAATGTCAACAATGGCTAGATTACATACAGCAAGATACTTGGGGTTCTGTAAGCTGGAGTTCATTAGCAGGACAGTCAGAAGAACACCAGCAAGGTGACAATGTAGATGTCAGGGAGACGCCAGGGCCAAAATGAGGTAGTTTTTGTTTGCCAGAGTGCGAAAGGCAGTTAGATAAAATCCCTCATTGAAAGAATTTGTTCCATTGCTGAAAGCAGCTGAAAAAATAATTTGAACTCCAAATCTGAAAAGAGGAAACAAAAAAGAATGATTGTTACACAAGTAAAACATTAAAATTGATAAGAATTGATTGATAAGAAAAGCCACTTTGAAAAGCCGATGTCTTTCATTAAAAAAGTATGAGGGGATTTAGGGAGTGGATTAACATTTGAAGTGTTACATTTTCCATTTCAGTGGTATAAAATCAATCTCACGTTGATTCCACATATTCATACAATCATAAAAAGTGCAGTATCGTACTGTAACAGAAAATAGTGACAAAACTATTAGAAGTTGTCATTACAAATGAACAAAGTGAACAAACAAATAAAATACCTACTGATTTCTCTTAAAATCTTGCTTTGGGTTGAAATCGGGCCGTGTGAAAGGAAAACAGATTTTTAAAGGGCTTCTAAACTGATGACCAGGGTCTAATGTGTCTAATTAACCACTGTTGTACAAACAAAAATACAATTACCTTGATTGAAGTCTTGTTATTTAAAAAAAAAAAAGTTTCTCATGAGTATTTAATTAGTTTAATTATGTCCAAATAAAGCTTTTGTTGGTCTGTACACTTTGAGCCATAGAGGTATACAAATTCAAAACAAAAATGTTTTGCTCTCTGTAAAAACAAAGGCAAGATGTCACCATCCAAGACAATAAGAAACATGTTATAAAAGCATGGTAAACATTTCCAAGATTGAATATGATCTTCATCTAACATATATATATATATATATATATATATAATGTGTGTGTGTGTGTGTATCTATATATATATATATATATGTATATACAGTATATATAGATAAAAAACATCCATAGAAAGAAATAAGATTAATTATTCTTAAATGTTTTTGTCCTGTTCTTGTGCAGAATTAGCACTGTATGCTATAAAAGGCTATTGGCACTTGTAACAAACCTTCCTGTAACAAACCTTTAACTTTCAAATATTTAAAGAAAGTAAAAATAAATGTACTTCATACTGTATCTGTATGAGTATATTGCAGATTTTAATTGTCAAATAAAATTAAATGTCAAATATGCCCAAGTTACTGTTATGTTATGAGGTCTTATGTCAAATTATAACTAGAAAAACATCAAATTCACAAAAAAAACAGTTTTATACATCAAACCTTCATCAGACCAATAGTTTATATAAAGATATGAACTAAAATAGACTTTGTATAGCCATATCAGATTTAATATCTAATAGTAATAAAAGTATTATATTCTCATAGTGTAATGTTGTTATGAAACTTTTGATTGATCATGCATATCCCTAAGAGGCTCATTATCTTGTTTTGACAAACCTACTGTGATTCCCTGTTGAGACACCAGAGACAAACATGACTAATTTAAACTAAGTACATTCATTAAACTAATGACTAATTACGGTTGCTACAGTATACAAAAGGTTGGCATGCAAGACTAACAACTAATGGGTCTCCAGGTAATAAATGAGGTCATGGTGACACAGTATTTTGGCAGCCAATGAGAGACAAGTCTACTGTGGCATGACACTGTTTGATACAATATATTATGACACGTTAGACAAGCTCACACCAACATCTTGAAATATTGCATGCAAATGTCCCTAACAGCTGTTTAACCCATGTGTACAAAAGCCAAAATAACAATAGTTAAATGAACAAATAATCATTCAATGCACTTTAAAATTGTATGACCATGAATTCATTGCAATAATATCTATGTGCACATAGGCCTATATTGTACAGCGGGTCAATATTACTGTCAATACTATTATATGCTTTGGTACACTTACATCCAGAATTCTGTTTATGATAAAAACAGATGAACTGAAACTCAATTCTTCATGTAACAAAGGTGCATCATGTATATTTCTTATATATTTTCACTGCTTTTTATGAGTGTAAAACATTTGCCCTGAATGATTAAAACAAAAACCATTACAGACAAGTTTTACAATCACAGGCACAGGCCTAGTTTTAAATACAAAAAAAAATAATTTAATATGCTGTACAGATTGCCTTAAACCTACTACACTCTCAGGGAAAAAAGTACAAATCTGTCATATGCACACTTTATGTATATTTTGTATTATATATGTATTTATATGTAGTAGTACTTTAAAATGTGTAATTTAGTAATATGTACAATACATTTAAGGTACTAATATGTATAAGTTATTGTTAAATTGGTACAAATATCTACCTTTTAACATTTGTACTTTAGGGTATCGTGACAGCTTTGTGCCTTTTTTTCTGAGAGTGTCGATCACTTTGGTCTGTCTGACATAACAATAACTGGCTAAAGTGTCAGTTTACAATTCCTACAAAATATATTACAAAAATATTTCACATATTGTATCAATATGAATCTACAAGACTTGTCACTGTTTTAGAAATTAGTGTGTTTGTGGTCTGTGCTGCATGGTCCTGCTATGGTTTAGCTTCCTTTATTCCATGATCACCTGTATCTTACTGATCCTGTGTTCCTGTGGCTCAGTGGTAGAGCAAGGTCTTGGGTTCAATTCCTGGGGAACACACATACTGATAAAAAAAACAAAATGTATAGCCTGAATGCCCTGTAAGTCGCTTTGGATAAAAGCGTCTGCTAAAACAAATGCATAAATGTAAATTTTACTGTGGCCTATTTCTAAACTTAGGACAGTATAAGGCCATATTTTAAATTGGTCACTAAATGGTTTAAAGAGTAAGACATTCTTTGAAGAGATAAAATGCTTTCCCCAGAAAAATAAACATGCCCCTGGCCCACGCTCAGTCAGTAGGCCATTCTGTGTGCACGTTCCCCCTATGTTGGTCATTCACATCTGCAAAAAGTACACACATCCTTCACTCAAGTAGAAGTACAGATACTAATGTTTAAAAAGACTCTGGTAAAACTTGAAGTACTGACTATACTTTTTCACTCAAGTTAAATAAAAGAAGTATAAGCTCTGACATGTAAGTCAAAAGTAGCCATTACTACTACCTGTTTCAGTGTCACACTGGTAACTGGACCTCACATTAATACAAGAGACCTTACATTTCAAATTTTGTTAGCTGTTTTTTGTTTTTGCTAATGTATCCAGGCTGAACAAAAACCACATAGAACACAAACAGAGAAAAGACTAAGCTGACAAGAAAAATATAAATATTTGCTATCGCCTATAGGGTGATTCTGTTTCTTGTCTCTTTTATGATGCTTTAAAAATGGCAAAATTGAGGTGAGTTATACTGTAATTTTTATTCAAATGCAAACAGAAAGAAAATCAGAGTGCAAGCATAATTTAAACTTGTTTACCCCTGTTAACATGCAGGGGGCCTATAACTATAAATCATAAGATATCTAAGATTTTATTATAGAATATTAAAGTCTTATGATAAAAAAAAAATCGGTGATAGTAATTTCTTACATTTTGTCAGGAAATCTTAAGCATCTACTAAGAGAAAAAAAACTTGTATGGATATCGGTATTTACTTCCAATTTCCGAGAAAAGTGTTATTTTTCCTATTTTTACCCAAAATAAGGTGTTGTAAGCATTAAAGTCTACATACTATATACGATGTCTGTTTCATTCATACTCTTAGCCAGAAACTCCACAAGTGAGACTCACAGAAGTAATAAGGTGCTTTCGCAACACGTAGTTCTACGCACTCATTCTAGGTACTAGCCAGCATGGTGGTTCCAAGAGAACCAATTTCCCCATCAGACCGTTTTCCTGGTTGCATTCACACAGTCTCCGAAAAAAAGGTACAAAAGCTGTCACTGGGGTGGTACCTTTTCAAAAGGTACACTTTTGTACCTATTAGGTTCAAATATGTACAATTTAAGTACTAATATGTACCTTTAAGGTACCAAAATGGACCATTTAGGTACAAACATGTACCTTTTGAAAAGGTACTTCCCCAGTGACAGCTTTTGCACCTTTATTTCTGAGAGTGCACTGGCAGCAGGAACTCTGAAGCAGCTGACTGCGACGTCTTTATTTGTGGCATTTACAAATGTCAACAACCGGTGAATGGAGGATGCCGTGATCAGATCTGTTTTCGATTTGTGTCATGGAATTTGTGATAACAGAGATAAAATGTAAACACACAATTTACACGATTAAAATAGCACAAAAATCTGACTAAATCTCCCATGACAACTAGTGTTAGTACATATCATCAAGGCTGAGAAAAGAACAACGCTGCAGACAACAGGTAGCTAAATGCCATTATATTCACTTTTTTCCATGTTCGTAGAGTAAATATTTTTACTTCACTTTTTAAAAATGTTCGTAGCCGGTGTTTCGTATGCATTTGGCCAATCAGTGTATGTTTACGTCACTGGTAGTTCCTATAGAACTGTTTTAGACCCTACTCTGAAGTAGGAGCTAATTTAGTTCCCCCAAACAGAGTTCCTAGAACTAAATACGTTCCTAGTTCCTGTGGTGCGAACACACCAAAAATGTAGTTTCTGTCTTCTGGTTTAGGTTCCTGTTTGCCCATATTTGGTTCTGTTCCTGTTGTCATTAGTGCTTTAGTTCATTAATCATTTCAGTTAACCCTCAGCACCTGTATGTCCCTCAATTACTGCCTTATTTAAGATCTCTCCTTGGTTGTTTCACTTGCCGGTTATTATTTTTGTGAATGCTTGTGTTCCCTTCTTTCTTGGATTAACCTTCATTGTCTGGCGATCTTATTAAAAGTCTATATTGTATTATCTTTGTGTTTGTGCTCTCGAAGTAAGTGTGACACCCCTATAGTTCCCTGTCGAACAGTCTCTCCCATCGCATAGCACGCTATGGGGAAACTCCTGTTTACTCTGAATTCTGAAGCAGGGTTTCTACAGGGCAATGAAAAGCATTAAAAGTTATTAAATGGATTTTACAAAAAAAGGCCTTAAATAACATTAAAAGTCATGTTTCTACAGGCATTAAATTTGTTTTAGATGGTTTTGAAGATTTTTTTTTTACCAGTTTATTTTTAATATAGCGGCTTCATAATTAATAACTTTTTAATTTACTGTCGCAAAATATGTATACATGTATATGGTGTGATACACAAGCGCAACCAGTTTGGTAATTTGCAATTCCGACAAGCTAAGTGAATCCTACACGTAACTGACAGGATATGATGCTGCTTCCTCGTGTGCCTACTTATACTACGCCCTTAAAGTATGTACTCTTTTGGTGAAGAAAAAAGTACACACTTTTGAGTGTGTAGTAGAAGAGTAGGCAAGCTTTGGGACATGCTTTGCTGTCGCAAAGTTACACACACCCTGTCTGTTACGGAGCCGACGAGACGAGAGACATGCAGATCCATATGCAAGGCTTTATTTTGAGACATGGTCAAAACACAGGCAGGGTCAGACAGTGGCAAACAGGTATAACACAGACAAGGCAGAGAGTAATCCTAGGGCAAGCGTGGGTCGACGGACAATATCCAACAGGGCAAGGCAGAGAGATAATCCAGGTACACAAGCAATAATCCAAACGAGGTGCGAACAGAGTCCGAACGGCTAGGCAAAGGGTTAATCCAGGAAACACGGGCAGGAGGCGAGGCGAGGCGAGGCGAGGCAAAACTATGACTACTACAAAAGGCTCTGTAAGGTAGCTATCGGCTAGGGTAGCGATATGCGCATACAATACTCGGCGATCACAGAGAGAAAGTCCAAGGCTTATAAAGAGTGTGCAAATGGGAATCAGCTGTGTGTGATAAGTGCAATCAGTTGTGTGTGCGTCGTCAGTGCCATGGATGATGGGAACTGCAGTCCGTCGGTGACCTGCAACAGTTAGTGTGGTGCAAGAGTCAATGTGGTGAGCGAGTGACCTCTGGTGGTGAATAAACAGAAGTTCATAGACCGGATTCGTAACACTGTCACTGTAAATTGGCCTGTCAATCATCTTGTCACATTTAACATCCTCCACATTTCATTTAATTTAACTTCCTACCGTATTGAAGAGAAAAGAAGTAGCCTGTTGATCGTACAGCCATGGATCTTTATGTGGAGAAAATCTGCTCATATTTTTTGGCTTCGTTCTGCACTTATTTATAGCATACCTCTATAGAATGCATTCCCCATAGCATGCTATGCAATGGGAGAGACCGTTCGAAAGGGAACAAGTCAGCCACAGCAGCGCCATTGTTTGTGCAGCTTCACAAACGTGAACAAATCAGGCCTCAGTATTCAGAGTAAACAGCAGTTTTCCCATAGCGTGCTACTCAATGCCCGTTCCCTTATCTCAGGGAATCAAGGTTAGGTTAGTAACCGGAGCAAGCTCATGACGTTTCAGGAAATACATTATATGGACAAAGGCATCCAGCTATCGCTGTCGCTGAATAAAATACCAATAGAGATCATACATCTGTGGTGTGTGATAGCCAGGAAATTATTCACAAATGGGGGTCGTATTTTCTGTATTACATTAGGTTGAAAAAGGTGCACAATGACAAGAAATAATATTGATCATGCCACCAACTACAGATTAAAACTAATGTAACAAGCCTGGGTTTGAAAATGTAATCAGTAGAAAGTACAGATATATCTGTGAAAATGTAAGGAGTGAAAGTAAAAATTTGTCAGAAAAATAAATAGTACTGATACCAGAAAAATTTACTTAAGTACAGTAACGAAGTATCTAGGGGAAAAGTATATAGGGGAAAAAATATAATTAACTAGTCATTCATTCATTCATAAATATTGTTTTTATAAATATATAGTAATAATAATTCCTTACATCACATTTAGAAGACTATAGCAGTAAACAACTAGATCTTGTAAAATGATTACAGAGGTATTAAGAAAAAATAATAATAATAAACAATGCTGTGAGTATTTTATTGAGGAGAACATTATCCATAATATTGTACATATGTACATACAGTTACGTTACATTATGTTTAAACCTAGTGATGTGTATGTATGTATATATGTATATATATATATGTGTGTGTGTGTGTGTGTGTGTGTTTGTGTGTGTGTGTGTGTGTGTGTGTGTGTGTGTGTGTGTGTGTGTGTGTGTGTGTGTGTGTGTGTGTGTGTGCGGGTTTATGTGGTTTATGAGGACACAAATTTGTATAATAACATGGGTATGACAGAGGTATTACAATTTGAAGGTGTTTTATGAGGACACTGCCTATGTCCCCGTAATTCAAAAGGCTTAAAAAACATACTAAATGGTGTTTTTTTGAAAATCTATAAATGCACACAGTCTCCTGTGAGGGCTAAGTTTAGGTGTAGGGTAGGTGTAGGGCAATAGCACACACAGTTTGTTCAGTATAAAAACCATTACGCCTATGGAGAGTCCCCGTAAACCACAAAAACCAACATGTGTGTGTGTGTGTGTGTGTGTGTGTGTGTGTGTGTGTGTGTGTGTGTGTGTGTGTTTATAACATTCTTTTTATATATTGCCACTGGTAACATTGCAAAAATTGGTTAAGCTTTCCATCTTGTGGTCATGAACTAGAATCGCACACAGCACTTCCTTAAATATGAAGCAAATTAACTCCAGCAGAAAATGATATGTCAGGATATGTGACAACCTGATAAATTAGTATTTAACCAAAGGAATATTTATGGTTTTCCCACAGTTACAGTGTTGATTGAAAGCATTCTCAAAGGATGCACTGTACTCTCTTTCAATATGACAGCAAAATCAACATGTCGAAGTTAGAATCATATTGGAACTAATCAGGTTGACATCAGAAAGAGATGGTGGGTATTTTAAACAGTAAAAATTTACAGACATGGTACTGAGAAAAGACAGTAGTCAATGAGAGAATATAAAAATATAAAGTAGGCCTATAGTACACTGTAAGAAATTAATATGTAAAATAACAGAAAAAGTACTAGCAGCTCATTACCAGGATATTATCCATTCATTTTAAAGACATTTTCTTTAACTCTAAAACATAACGCAATGCAATGTGAAATTCAAAATACAGGTAAAACACAAAATAATAAAAAACAGGTAAAAAAAAATGTATAATAAAATAAATAATACAAACAGAAAATTCCCTCAAAATGAATACAGTACATTGTGCCCCAGATTGAGAAATCTCGTTTTTAGAGTGTAGATAAAACAAACCAGAATAGATGTTTAGGATCCATTTTAATAAAATCTCATGATTGACTTTGTTAAAGGAATAGGAAAATAAGCAAACTGCTGGTACTACTGAAATGTATGTGTGTTAGAGAGAGAAAGATTTGACAGAAAGACAGATTAATATGTTACATTAATGCATATAACTGATAAACTTTGCAAAGTAAGTTTTGTAGAAACAATATTTAGCACAACACCACAGTGTTATTTGTTCATGATGCAAAAACCTTTCGCTGGAAAAATTTGATCCCTTTGACCCTGATTTCCTTAGTTCTCAATCCATATATAACAGGATTCATTGTCGGTGGCAATATCATAGCACCAACCGCAATGAATTTTCTTAAGTGAGGAGAAATATCTTTTATCCTGTACGAGATAATTGTGAAAAGACCCAAACACTCAAACAAAACAAAGACAACTAGATGTGTGCCACACGTCTGTAGAGCTTTACTCCTCGTGTCAGAGCTTTTGTTGTGGAAACAGGCTATGAGTATCCGTAGGTAAGTGTACAAAATCAGACCCACAGTTAATACCTGACATAGAGCTGTTATCAGAAGTCCGTAAAGGTTATTAATGGTCGTGTCTGCGCAGACTAGTTGAAGCAGGGAAGGATTGTCACAGTACGGATGGGCAAGGTAAGACCTACAGCGAGGCAAACGCAGGAGAAGAATGAAAAGAATGGCCATCAGTGTCAAATTAGAGAGCCAAACCAACGAGATAATCTTTGTAAGGTGAAGTTTGCTCATAATGGTAGTGTATCTCATTGGCTGGCAGATGGCCACATATCTGTCATATGCCATGGCAGTCAAGATGAAGACCACTGATACGGCATATACATGTATGAAGAACGCTTGAGTGATACAGATGGAGAAAGGCATGGTCCTGGTGTCAAACAGGAGCTCCCACATGACATGAGGGAACAGGCATGTAGAACCTATGAGGTCATTAATGGGCAAATTTAACAGGAGAATATACATTGGTTCATGAAGACTCTTATTGGTTATGACAGTGAACAGGAGGAAAGAGTTGCAGAACAATATGATTATATAATTCAGAGCAGCAAAGACAAATGCAACAATGGCCTTCTCAGGGGACAGATCAAAGCCCTGAAGAGACAGATCAGATGACACATTGTAGATATTGCCAGCTGAAGACATGATATTGTCCTAAACAAAGTAAAAAGAGAAAATATATATATTACAGCTTGATTAAGTATACTATGGGTAAATTTCAAACATTTAAAATACTTACAACAATCCTTTGCTCCTCTACGTAAGGTACAGTGACAGATATTTGCTTTCGATAACATGGTGGTTATTAAATGTCTGATTGACTGAGCAGTCATGCAGCAACTTGACCTGTTCTAACAAGTGTGTATGCTTATGTCTTGGGTCTTTTATACTGTCTTTGAGTTATTAGTCTTTGTGGATTATAAATCTCATGAGAGGAAATCCCCACTATGATTATCTCATTGTCAAGTTCAACAAATCATGTTTGTCATCTTGTCAATCCATGGAAGAGCAACTGTAGGGATAATCATGATAAGTTTTCAAATCTGTTGAAATATTATTACATTATGTTATATATATAAATTCTGCAGTACATATATAACAGGAATAAATTCTTGAAATATATTTGATTTAGTTTACAGATAAACAAGGGTAAAACAACAGTGCGACACGTAACATAGCCTATAGGTTTCAGTTATTTTTTGTGACATGCTTAATTTGTTCACAGAGAGGAAACTCAAATGGCAGAAAGCTACATCCTATTTGTTTTCTTTATATTTTTTTTTCATTGTGAGTGTACACAAATAAAAGCAGACCTTTATACAGAGACGCATTTTTAATAAGACAATAAGTGTTTAAAGTTGATTCTGCTGGTATAAGGAAACAGTTGAAGTGATTGTGCCAGAGAGCGTGCGCGCGCACACACACACACACACACACACACATACACACACAAAACACATCAGTTCCAGCATTGCTAACTTGACAGAACAGTTGGTACTTTATCAAAATAGAATACAGTGAACCAAACATCAGCGCGCCCGCCTCTGTGTCACCGCTGGAATGCGACTGAAGTACAAAGCTTATCATTTACATAATAAATAATAGTTTCGCATTCAGATAAGTTACATCGCAAATATGGAAATATTATAGAATATTTGGATTTGTGCCGAATGAGAGAGGTAGGATACACGAGCACAAAGCTCCATTTCGCAAACAGTTGAGCGTGCAAGCCTTTAAAGTAAACTCCTTTGTCAGTCTATGTGAGAGACACATTCAGAATCAGCACATGGTCACTGTCTAGTGGCCTTTGTTTTCAAGTGCGCAACTCGGCATTTACTGTTCTTCTGCTGGCAGTTATCAAACAGCATTGCATTACTGCGGGCGCCCCCTTCTGGATTGAGGGTGAATTGCCTGTATTCGTCGTAAGGCCTCATGCACCGAACCAAGAGGTCCGTACCGTGACGGTTCGATACGAATACATGTACCGTGCCACCCCTAGTATTCACATGAACACACTCAGTTATGTTTTAAGTGAACGGAAACAGTTGGGAGAATATGGTGATGATTTGAAAGTATGTTGACTACAAGTTTACTAACAGTTGAACAACATTTCACAAATAAAATATGCATGAAGTCTGATAATTTGTTACTGAATAGTTATTAATTTAGAATAAATGTAATAATGCTTTAAAAATGTAAGGTTAATTACATTGTTATAATAAAAATACAAAATGGATTTTTTTGGTAGTGACGTTTATTTATTGAACCTGGAAATGAGAGAAACATTCATTTACTTTGAGTTTTTAATTAAAAAAAAAAACAGCATGAACTTTACCTCATTTCAGCCTCATTTATTTACTACAAACTAAAAACATTAGCATTATACACTTGTAATGCTGAGATAAAAAAAAAAAAAAAAAAATACTTTATTTATCCTGCAAAATTTATTAGAGGTGCAAATTATGCATATAAACAAGCCGAATCAAGAGAGTAAGAAATAAAAGCATGTATTTATGAATAAAAAAATATTTAATGGTATAAAGTATTGCATTTGAAAATATTTAATACATAATTTGGATAAATAACCACTTTCAGTGGGCAGCAGAGGGCAGTATACTTGGTGAATTCTGTCTCATGTGAAATATTGATCTGTAGAACATGTCACTTGATTAGAATCTAATGATCACATGCTAAATGCCATCACATATTCCTAAACAGAGCACAAATATAAATCAGATGACTTTAGATGACACCGTGCTTTCCAACAGCACTGAAAAGATGCCGCCTTTGAATAGCTTCTGATAGATTAATGTTATGCAATAATTTTATCTTATTGTGTATGTTGTGAAGAATCAAATGTTCTGTAGTTAAAAGTACTGTAGTTAAAAGTTTTCAAGGTTGTATGAGATAAAACAAGGCAAAATGTAATAAATGACAGCATCATATTTTGGACAGCATCATAGATTCAATGGTTTGCTAAGATTTGGATTTCTACAACTTTCTCCATGTGTCTGAATAGATCTGTTCTCTCACTGGTCCTGACTTTGCACTCTTTGGAACTGATTGAGACAGGCATGTAACTTGCATTCATATTTGGATTAACACCATACATGTTCATCTTACATTGCAATGTAACAATTGTTGTCACAATTTGCTTGAACGGAAATTTTCATAAACCAATTATGTGCTGTTGCTTGACATGCCTATCAATGACACAATGGGTGCTACAAGCCTTTTTCCTCAGGACACGTCAATATCCGACCCTGCATGTTTACTGCAGGCATTTATTGTACACTTGTATGGTGGCGCATCGTATGTTATTCTTACCTCTATGGCCTATGACAGGTATATCGCTATCTGCTCCCTGTTGAGATATGAAGTCATTATGAATACCAATAATGGTGAAAATCATAACTGGGGGTTGGCTTTCATAATTGTAATTTTATGTCTTTTTGTGAATAAGAACATTTGCCAGACACACATGGCAGATCTTATCTGCTATAATCCAACTTTAATGAGACTAGTTTGTGAAGACACAAGAGTGAATAATATCTATGAACTGTTTACTCTGGTTTTGTACCATGTCTTTGCATTTTCTGTTGTGGCATTTACATACATGCATATATTAATCACTTGTGTTACTAATAAGCAGTCTGATGCAAAGAATAAGGCACTTCAGGCATGTGGTACTCATTTGGTCATCTTTCTTTTCTTGATTTAAATTATTATTATTGTTGTTGTTGTTGTTGTTATTATTATAATATTTTAAAGTTACAGATTATTGTTTTCAATTACTATGCATTCATTTTTATTCATCTATAGTCAGTAGTCAAAAATGCAACATTATTTGAAATTTTGCAAAACTACTGTTGCACTGTAAAAAAGGGTCAAATGACTGGCAGCTACGGCAAAAGTAATATATCGTAATTGAAATAAGAAAAAAATCTGTAAAAAAGGTTTTTCTGTGAAACCTTTAATGAAAATTTCTGTAATTTTTATTGTTTTTGCACTTTATTTAAATAAATGTTACTGTAATTTTACGGCTTTTGTTTGGCAGCCGTAGCTGGCAGTAATTTTACTGTTTTTTAATGATTTTTTTTTTTACAGTTCATGGTGAATCTAACCTGTTGTTGATAAAAATTATGAAAAATTATTAAATAATTTTGCTGTATATGTCAGAATGAAATTATCATATAGGTCCATTTTGGAAAGCAACAAAACTTCTAATGGGGTTTAAATAATTTATTTTAATTAAAAAAATCCTGTTTAAAATAATGTGAATTAGCATTTTTAGCTTGTTGATACTGTTCCCTTTCAGTCAGTCATGTTCGACGTTACGTCAGAGTGACTGACACAAATGGGATCTCGCCCGAGAGCCCAATCACCTTCGAGTGTTAACAAAACAAGCCAATGACAGTTGGCGTGCGTGCTTTGCATCGCGCACCCCGCCCCGCAGCGCAGGTATAAAAGGAGAGCGCGTGCAGACGCACATCAGCTTTTCGCTTCGGAGCCGAGCCTTTTCAGCAAATCTCCAAGAGTGTCTACATACAGCAAGTCTCAGTGTTGGTGTTACGGCGCATCAGCGGGGGCTGCTGTCCAGTGCTGCTGCTTTCTCATGGCCTGCTGCAGCCCATCAAACTGCGGTCACGCCTCGACCTCCCCTGGGCGCTTCAGCGCTTTCTCTGAAAGAGTATTTCTAAAAGAGCAATATCTAAAAGAGCTCCACGAGCGACGGGCGTCTTTTTTAAAGATGGCTTCCCGCTCATGTGTTTCTGGATGTGGTCGCTTCCTGGCTTCGTCTGACGATTACGATCGCTGTGTCTTGTGCTTGCGCTATCAGCACGCTGAGGCAGCACTCGTGGATTAGTCATGTTCTCATTGCGGGAACATGACCATCCCGATCGCCGGCAGCCGCCTCCAGTTCCATTCTTCCCGGAGGTGCATCAGGAGGTCACTAGGTCTTGGAAGGCACCTTTTTCTGCCCGAAACAGACCTAGCGCTTCCTCCATCCTCACCACCCTCGATGGCGGAGTGGCCCAAGGGTATGTGGAGATCCCCCCAGTCGAGCGCGCTATTGCGATGCAGCTCTGTCCGCAAGGCACTGCCGCCTGGTGGGGTAATCCACGCCTTCCGTCCAGGGCCTGTAAGTTCTCGTCCGCTCTGACGGCCAAGGCTTACAGTGCTGCTGGGCAGGCCGCTTCCGCCCTGCACGCCATGGCCCTCCTGCAGGTCCACCAGGCCAAGGCGTTAAAGCAGCTGCACGAGGGTGATGCTGACCCAGGTGTGTTGCACGAACTGCGCACAGCGACGGACCCCACCCTAAGGGCGACAAAAGTCTGGCTAGCGCTCCCCAGACAGTCTCGCTGGCTCACAAGGACCATCAGACTCGGCTATGCGATTCAGTTCACCCGGCACCCTCCCAAGTTCAGGGGCATTAGGTTCACCTCTGTGCTGAACAAAGATGCTCCTGTCTTTCGTGCAGAGATCACGGTCCTGCTGGCGAAGGACGCAATACAGCCGGTCCCTCCAGTCGAGATGAGGTCAGGGTTTGAAAGACAGTGGGTTACGACCAATCTTGGACCTACGCTTTCTGAACCGGGCCCTTCACAAGCTCCCGTTCAGGATGTTGATGCAGAAACGCATCTTTCAATGCATCCGTCCTTTCGTTTGGTTCACAGCGATCAACCTGAAGGACGCGTACTATAATGTTTCGATCCTCCCTCAACACAGACCGTTTCTCCGCTTTGCGTTCGAAGGGCGAGCATATCAGTACAAGGTCCTCCCCTTCGGGCTGTCCTTGTCGCCTCGTGTCTTCACCAAGGTCGTGGAGGCAGCCCTTGTTCCATTAAGGGAAAGAGGCATTCGCATCCTCAACTACCTCGACGACTGGCTCATACTGGTAGAGGGACCTGCAGGCATTTTTGTTCGACGATTCATGCCTAGAATTCGGACCGGGTGACTCTCACGATAACAGACACGATAACGCGCCTCGATAACAGACATTTGTAGAGCTGCCGGCTGGGCGACACCTAACACGTTTGCGGTTCTATAATCTCTGTGTAGAGCCTGTGTCTTCCCGTGTACTCTCCTCAGGTGGCCAGTAACACCAGACCCGCTCGGTGTCGATCACGCTTGCTGCGCCATTCCCCTCTACGGACCGGATGCGTGCGCTTTTACTGCTTCTCAGTTTAGTTCCCCTTGGCGAACCCTATTGAAGTTCCTCCCGCACCCTCGGCAGTCAGGCGTGGCGGAGCACCAGACGCCAGGTCCAGCACTCGTGTCTATACCCAAGGTCAGCCCTTGTGTGGCCGTTTGCAGTGATTCCCCTTCGGGCGATCCCACATGTGTATTCTTCCATGGTAACGTCTCAGAGACCTTCTGCCATCTCTGCTGTGTATTGATCTCACACCAGGCTGGCTGAGTCTACCTCAGAGACTTCCATATGTAGTACTGCCCTTGGCCAGTCCATGTGTGTATCTCCACATGGTACCTCCTTTACGCAGGATGTGGCTTCCGTAGTGTTCCCCTACTTGGAGTACGCTTTCCCAGTGTTATCCAATATCCACTGTATGGTACAGCAGTGGCTGTCATCTCTGCCTAAGCCCTATCCTATCTTCCCTCCCAACTGGCGTGGGGGGACTTGCCGGCTTCCGCAGGGCACTGGAGGGGGTCAGCAATAGTGGCGTTTTCATAGGGATCCCATTTGCGTCAGTCACTCTGACATAAAGTCGAATGTTACTGACTGAAAGGGAACGTCTCAGTTACGTAGGTAACCCTCGTTCCCTGAAGGAGGGAACGGAGACGTTACGTCCCATCGCCACAGTTGCTGTACCACCGCTGTACGGCCGAGGCACACCGTCTCGGCTCCTCAGCGAAAAACTGATGTCACGCACTCTCCTTTTATACCCGCACTGCAGGGCGGGGTGCGCGATGCAAAGCACGCACGCCAACTGTCATTGGCTTGTTTTGTTAAAGGTCCCATATTGTACACCTTTCTGGAGTTTAATTTTAGGTTTTGATGTCCTTAAGAATATATATTTGCAGTATAAGTACCAAAAAACATCTCAATATATTTTTACAGCTCTTCTCTCAGGAGCTCTTGTAAAAACAGGTTGATTTGTCCTGTCTAATTAATATTCATGAGCCTGTCCTCTGATTGGCCTGTTGTTTTCTGAGTGATGCACGGCTAGGCCAACCACAGGTAACTAGGGTCATGTAGGGCTGATGTCACAATTACGTCACAGCGTTAGCTGGAAGCAAAACAAAGGAGGCGGCCCATTCAAACCAGCACAGATTCGGCTACATAAGGAGCTTAAAATATCATCTTGTTGTGATGTTGGGTGCAAGAATCGATGAAATTGATGTACACCCCTCACATTTTTGTAAATATTTTATTATATTTTTTCATGTGACAACACTGAAGAAATTACACTTTGCTACAATGTAAAGTAGTGACTGTACAGCTTGTATAACAGTGTAAATTTGCTGTCCCCTAAAAATAACACAACACACAGCCATTAATGTCTAAACCGCTGGCCACAAAAGTGAGTACACCCCTAAGTGAAAATGTCCAAATTGGGCCCAATTAGTAATTTTCTCTCCCCGGTGTCATGTGACTCGTTAGTGTTACAAGGTCTCAGGTGTGAATGGGGAGCAGGTGTGTTAAATCTGGTGTTATCACTCTCACTGACTACGTTTACATGGACATCAGTAATCTAATTATTTACCTTATTCTGAATAAGACAATATTATGATTAAGGTGTTTACATGAGTTGCTTTTAGAATAATCCTTTCATGTTCCCGTTTTACATGTTATAGTACATAGATCGATTAATGGCATGCGTCATTACGTCACCACGCGACGCCACCTGACGTCCCCTCAAGAATTTCACGTATAAACACATAGTTCGTCTTCGTGATGATGCCATATACAGTTTTGGGTGTTTAATTTTTCATTTTATGAAAGTTTCAAGTGCAGTTAATTATTTTTGTGCATACAGACGACGGCGGTGTTGAAGCTCTTTTATTTGCCGTCAAACGGTTGATCACTGCCGTGTGTGTGTGTCCTGTCGCAAAATGCGGCGAAAAGTCCTACATGACGGTAATAGTTTGATTAAGGTGTTTATGTGTCTGTACCGCACTTCAGTAATGCGACTAAAATAGGAATACTCCACATGTCTTAATTCGATTTGTGTTTACTTCGATTAAGACTTTAGCCGGATTAAGGTAATCAAAAATCTCTGTTTACATGGTAGATTCTTAATCAGAGTATTGTCTTAATCGTATTAAAATCGGAGCATTGATGTCCATGTAAACGTAGTCACTTTCTCATAATGGTCACTGGAAGTTCAACATGGCACCTCATGACAAAGAACTCTCTGAGGATCTGAAAAAATAATTATTGCTCTACTTAAAGATGGCGTAGGCAATAAGAAGATTGCCAAGACCCTGAAACTGAGCTGCAGCACGGTGGCCAAGACCATACAGTGGTTTAACAGGACAGGTTCCACTCAGAACAGGTCTCGCCATGGTCGACCAAAGAAGTTGAGTGCACGTGCTCAGCGTCATATCCAGAGGTTGTGTTTGGGAAATAAACGTATGAGTGCTGCCAGCATTGCTGCAGAGGTTGAAGGGGTGGGGGTCAGCCTGTCAGTGCTCAGACCATACGCCGCACACTGCATCAAATTGGTCTGCATGGCTGTCTTCCCAGAAGGAAGCCTCTTCTAAAGAAGATGCACAAGAAAGCCCGCAAACAGTTTGCTGAAGACAAGCAGACTAAGGACATGGATTACTGGAACCATGTCCTGTGGTATGATAAGACCAAGATAAACTTATTTGGTTCAGATGGTGTCAAGCATGTGTGGCGGCAACCAGGTGAGGAGTACAAAGACAAGTGTGTCTTGCCTACAGTCAAGCATGGTGGTGGGAGTGTCATGGTCTGGGGCTGCATGAGTGCTGCCGGCACTGGGGAGCTACAGTTCATTGAGGGAACCATGAATGCCAACATGTACTATGACATACTGAAGCAGAGCATGATCCCCTCCCTTCGGAGACTGGGCCACAGGGCAGTATTCCAACATAACGACCCCAAACACACCTCCAAGATGACCACTGCCTTGCTAAAGAAGCTGAGGGTAAAGGTGATGGACTGGCCAAGCATGTCTCCAGACCTAAACCCTATTGAGCATCTGTGGGGCATCCTCAAACGGAAGGTGGAGGAGCGCAAGGTCTCTAACATCCTCCAGTGACTCCAGTGGCAACCTGTGAAGCTCTGGTGAACTCCATGCCAAATAGGGTTAAGGCAGCGCTGGAAACTAATGGTGGCCAAACAAAATATTGACACATTGGGCCCAATTTGGACATTTTCACTTAGGTGTGTACTCACTTTTGTGGCCAGCGGTTTAGACATTAATGACTGTGTGTTGAGTTATTTTGAGGGGACAGCAAATTTACACTGTTATACAAGCTGCACACTCACTACTTTACATTGTAGCAAAGTGTCATTTCTTCAGTGTTGTCACATGAAAAGAGATAATAAAATATTTACAAAAATGTGAGGGGTGTACTCACTTCTGTGAGATACTGTATCTGCTGCCACTGCCAGACAAAAAAACAACGACAGCTGTGGTTAAATGCGATAGAACGAGTGGACTGGACAGAAATCATCGTCAAAAATGCTCATGTTTGCACACTTCTTATCAGAAAAGGTTTAATAAAGTGTTGTCTTTTGTTGTTATGGGCGCCTCTGAAGATTTCTTGCATCTCATGACTGTCATGTCGTGTATGAAATAATAAAACAACAAACTGACGATTTATATATAATCATTTGTAATTGTATATAGAGTGTTGTGATTAATTGTGGAATAATAATGTAGCTGTAAAAATAGTAAGATCGTCCATCCTTTGAGTGAGTGTAACGTTACAGGTCAGCTGATCTGGTTTCGTCCATTAAAGTTAACCTTTTCGACACGTTTCCGTGTTGTTGTTGCTCAGCAATGGCATGGACGCGATGCTGTCTGGGGGTTTGGCAAAAGGACGGTGGGCGGTGCTCGGGATGGTGACTAAAGGCGGTGACTGAGTAGTTCGGATGTCACATTTTTGCATAAGTCACAAGGGCTCGTGAAAAATCACAGCTACTTTATGCAGGCTGTGTGCACTTTACTGTGGATTGACTGTTTTGAAACTTATATGGTAGTTACATATCCCCAAGACCTCAGTTATCATGAAAAAAGACAGGAATTTAGGTTTTGACAATATGGGACCTTTAACACTCGAAGGTGATTGGGCTCTCGGGCAAGATCCCATTTGTGTCAGTCACTCTGACGTAACGTCTCCGTTCCCTCCTTCAGGGAACGAGGGTTACCTACGTATACCGAGATGTTTCTTGATTATGCAAACAGATTTATGGATAAAAATGCACATGTACATATACTGTATGTAATATGACAAAATTCTTAATAAAATTCTATAGATCTCTGGGGATGATTTAAATCGTATATATATATTTGAATTATTTATTTAAAATAATATACATTTGAAAAAGAAGGTAATTTCCAAAGGCTTAATAATTTATTTCAGTTTGAAGAAAACAAAACAAAAAAATATATTTGTTCACAAACATCATAACAATATTTGACATAAACATTAATTCTCATAATGATCTTCATTCACTAACAATTTCAAACAATTTGTGCACTATATCTCAAGGGGAAATACAGAGGGCAATATATTTAGACTTCTGTCTCATGTGAACTATTGCTCTGTAGAGAATGTCACTTAATTAAAATCGAATGTGCGCATGCAAAATAACATAACCCATTCCTATAGCACAAGTATAAATCAGACAACAACAAAGTGCTTTCCAACACCACTGAAGTAGGATAAGATGACACCTTATCTTCTGATATGTGAATGTAATGCAATCATTTTATCTTATTGAATATGCTGTGGATAATCAGATGTGCTGTAGTTAAAAGTACTGCTGAGTTTTCCAGGTTGTATGAGATGCAACAAGGCAAAATGAAAATATGACAGCTCAAGTTTGGACCACAACATAGATTCAACAGTTTGGTGAGATGATTAATTTTCATTTATGTACGTATACTGAAATTTAAAATTATTCTATATTCAACTTTTATACACCCGTTTACATTTTATTTAAACAGACCATTAACAATTAACATTAACTATGTATCCAAATGGATCTGTCCTCTCACTGGTCTTGACTTTGCACTCTTTGGAACTGCCTGAGACGAGCATTTATCCTGCATTCATATTTGGATTAACAACTTACTTGTTCATCTTACTCTGCAATGTAACAATTGTTGTCACCATTTGCTTGAACAGGAATCTTCATAAACCAATGTACATACTGTTGCTTAACATGCCTATCAATGATGCAATGGGTGCTACAAACCTTTTTTCTCAGCTGCTGTATAGTATATGGTCTCAGGACACATCCATATCCTACCCTGCATGTTTGCTTCAAGGCTTTATTGTACACCTGTATGGTGGCGCATCCTATGTTATTCTTACCGCTATGGCCTTTGACAGGTATATCGCTATCTGCTCCCCGCTGAGATATGGAGCCATTATGAATACCAATAACTTGGTGAAAATCATATCTGGGATGTGGCTTTTTCATTTTACTGTCATATTTGTTCTTTTCTCTCTTTTTCTGAATTACAAGATTTGCCAGACACACATGACAGATCTCATCTGTTATAATCCATCTATAATGAAACTCATGTGTGAAGACACAAAAGTGAATAATATCTATGGATTGTTTACCCTGGTTTTGTACCACATCCTTGCATTTTCTGTTGTGGCATTTACATACATTCATATATTAATCACCTGTGTTACTAATAAGCAGTCTGATGCAAAGAATAAGGCACTTCAGACATGTGGCACTCATTTAGTGGTCTTCCTGTTCTTGGAGTTCAACACTCTTTTTCCCCTTGTTGCACATCGATCTGAAAGTGTTCCAGCTTACATACGCAGGATGTTTTCCATAACAGTTTTTGTGTTTCCTCCTCTTGTCAATCCACTTGTGTATGGTTTTAAAACTAAAGAGATCAGACAGAAAATTCTCACCTGTTTCAAGAGTAAGATACATAGTGTCTGAAGATGTTTGTTTAAAGCAAAATGACATAATAAACCATATTTGATATTTATTGTTATTATTATGATTATTGTGTTATTTTACTATATATTATATTATTTACTCAATATGGTATTATCTTACTTAAAAATATGATGCATTGTCATGAAAGTAATCAATATACTGACCAATATGCAAATTATTCCAATACTGGATGTCTTAATACAGATTGTAAATCTGAGGGCCTATCCATTGGGCAGTACTGGTGGTTTCCATTGGAACTGTACCAGTGAACTTAAATAACCCTATGAACTTTGGGTGATTTCCAGAATATGACAGGTACATTTAAACAGGGTTGATGAATATCTCATGTGACCACCGCCAACCAATGGGAGGCGGCGGAATAAAAGTAAAAAAAAAAATGGCTGATTTGGCCAAATTTCAACATTAAAAAATTGACCAGGTGGGCTAGTAATGAATTGTGGCAAACCAGCATAACCAATAAAAAAAACGGAACTACCAATTTTGGTTAGAAAGACAGGTGTAAAATGTATGGGCAGACAGACAGAGACTCAGATGTGGTAACTGTTATCTCGGCTTTGTTACTTTGTTTAATAAAGTCTTATTTTGACATCTGGAAGTCTGCTTCTCGAGCTTCATTGACTACATTGAAGAAATCCATCACTTGCTCCGCGACAAAACATGATTATTATTATTATACTTTACAGTTTCTTCCTCACAGACAGTAATTGTTTTTTTCACTGTACTATTCATTTTTATTTATCCAGAGTCTGTAGTATATATTTTCTTAAAATTTAAATGTCTTAAATCTAAAGTTGATAAATGTTTTTTTTGTTAGCATTAATTGTTAAAATATAATTAAAATAATTTTCATTAATCTGCTGACCAGCTATGTCTTATCGTAATTAAAATAAAAATCATATATATCATCATATATGAAAACAGATTCATGGATGAAAATGACAAAAAGTTTAATATTATTAATAATTATTTCTTCCTCTTTCACAAATGTGTGTTACTGTTTTTAATCACTGTACATTCAGTTTTATTGATAGTCAGTAGCAACTCTGACAACAAAAGTAGTCATCACCAATCCACTTCTATAGTGCTTTTTTAAATGTATACAGATGCTTAAAAATGTTTATATAAAAGTATAAAATTACATAAATAATCATATATTAGTCAGTATTTAGGCTTTCCTGTAGCTCAAATGGTAGAGCATGGCGCTAGCAACGCCAAGATCATGGGTTCGATTCCCAGGGAAAGCAAAAGCTGATCAAATGTAAAACTGTAACTTGAATGCAATGTAAGTCGCTTTGGATAAAAGCCTCTGCTAAATGCATAAATGTAAATATTATGTAATATGACTACATTTTCTATGTATTTGAATTTTTTGTTTGATATATTTTATATTCCAATTTTTATATACATTTAAAAAGGAAGGGCATTTCCAAAGGCTTAGCAATTGCAGTTTGATGAAAATTAAGAAAAGTATTTGTTCACAAACATAATAACAATGTTTGACATAAACATTAATTCTCATACTGATCTTCATTCACAAACAGTTTTGACCAATTTGTGTATTTATGTGTGGAGAAAAACGTTGCAGATGTGAGCCCTGGCTAGTCATTTGCATAAATACATGAAATGTCATTACATCTTCTTGCGCATACTTGATTTCTCACTAGAGCATGTACTTGTCAGAGAGCACAATCAACAAGAGCAAAGCGAAGTGTGTCATTTTCAAAACCAGTAAACTCTGTAATAAAAGTATGTACTCTTTCATTACATTTTCCATTTAATATTAAAGGAATAGTTGGCTCAAAATTTTTTTTTAAATCTGCAGTGAATGGGTGCCTTCAGAATGTGTCCAAACAGCTCATGAAAACATTACAATAATCCACATGACAACAATTAATGTCTTGTGAAGTGAAAAATGTGTGTTTGTAAGAAACAAATCCATCAAGATTCTTTTTTTTTTTTTTCAAATCGTTGCTTCTGGCTATAATCCAAACAAAAAAATATATCCCCTGTTGTCCTCTCATATCAAAATACATGACCTACTGTATTTGTGTAGAACTGTTTTTGCCTTTTTTTTTCTGTGCATATTTTTCTCCTGATTCAGACCAGATGACCTTTTCAGTGAGAAAGCAATATTTGTTTAAAATTTGAAATGAAAAATGTCTTGATGCATTTATTACAAACACACAGCTTTTTTGCTTCAAAAGTATCAATTGATGGACTGGAAATTATTGTGATATTTTTATCAGCAGTTTGAACTCTCGTTCTGACGGCACCCATTCACTGCAGGGAATCTATTGATGAACAAGTGATGTAAGGCTAAATTTCTCTAAATTTGTTTAAATGAAAAAAAAAAACGTAATTTTTATTTGAACTGTTCCTTTTAACAGTCAGATATAGGATGTTAAATGCAACATATCACAGTTTAAATCAATATATGTCAGCATAATGCCAATATAATTTGCAGCCCAAATGTGGTCCTATACGTGATAACTCTCCTTTAAAAACGTGAACAGGATCCATTTTGGTTTGTTTTGTTGATTTTTGTTTTGTTGTTGTTGTTGAGTATTTAATTAACTAACCAAGCTAATCTAAAAAGAATGCTACAGTACGTGGATATTATTTCTGGTCTACTGGAATTTTCAGTGGGGATTGTGGTAGCATAAAGTGTCTTAATACTCTCAAGGAAACTCAGAAGTATAATTTCCCATATGAAATATAATTCTAAAGAGTATCTCAGTTGTTATGTTCAAGATTTGAATGTCATGTGCACATGCCACATAACACCACCCATTCCCATGGTTAACCCAAAGTAAACAAAGATATTTCCACCCAGCACCGTCCATGAGTATAAATCAGATGATTACAGATGACAGCAACACAGCACTTTTCAGCTGCAGTGACGGATGATCACTTAAGGTGGTTAAATATTACGTTTACAGCTTTTATGAGATTAGCAGCTCATGTGAACAAGTAAAAGTTATTAGACATTAAAATGGATGTAAAATCTAAATATTAATTATTAAAATGTAACTATTTTAAGTCATTTGGATCATTGATCTGCTAACAACGACTGTCTTGTATATTCTGTTATGCAGTTGTTTTTTTCCCTTGTTTGCTTAGGCTATTTTTGAAGACTTTATGGAGGTTTTAACATGCTTTTGATAGAATGATTGCTTTTTTTCCCCAGGTTGTATGAACAATGATTCTGGATGTCAGAATAAAAAGATGATGTAAGTCCATTTTGGAAAGTAACAAAACTTAAAAAGTTCTAATGAGATTTAAATAATGTAACCACGCATTATTAGCTTGTCTATACTGGTTTTTATGTTTCAAGGTCATAAGTGCATTCAGCATGTATCCAAATGGATCTGTCCTCTCAGTGATACTGACTTTGCACTCTTTGGAACTGCCTCAGGCAAGCATTTACCCTGCATTCATATTTGGAATAGCAACGTACTTGACTATCTTACTCTGCAATCTCACAATTGTTGTCACCATTTGTGAAAACAGGAATCTTCATAAACCAATGTACATACTGTTGCTTAACATGCCTATCAATGATGCAATGGGTGCCACAAGCCTTTTTCCTCAGCTGCTGTATAGTATATGGTCTCAGGACAGATCAATATCATATCCTGCATGTTTGCTTCAGGGCTTTTTTGTACATCTGTATGGTGGTGCGTCTCATGTAATTCTGACAGCTATGGCCTTTGACAGGTATATCGCTATCTGCTTCCCATTGAGATATGGAGCCATTATGACTACCAGTAACTTAGTGAGAATCATAATTGTGATGTGGCTCATTCATTTTATTATTATATTTGTGCTTTTCTGTCTTCTAATGCCATACAAGATTTGCCAGAAATACATGGCAGATCTTGTCTGCTATAACCCATCTTTAATGAAAATCATGTGTGAAGACACAACAGTGAACAATATCTATGGACTGTTTATTTTATCTTTATACCACTGTATTTCGCTTTCTGTTGTGGCATTTACATATATTCATATATTAATCACTTGTGTTACTAATAAGCATTCTGATGCAAAGATTAAGGCACTTCAGACATGTGGTACTCATTTAGTGGTCTTCCTGTTCTTGGAGTTCAACACTTTTTTCCCTCTTATTGCACATCGGTCTGAAAATGCTCCAGCTCACCTACGCCGGGTGTTTTCTATATCTATTCTTGTGTTTCCTCCCATTGTGAATCCACTTATTTATGGGTTTAAAACCAAGGAAATTAGACAGAAAATTGTCAGCTGTTTTAAAAGAAAGATAAACAGTGTATAATAATCCGTAAACTGACGCTTATGTAAGAAATTACATAAAAATGTCATATTATATATTAAAATGATGATTTAATCATATGATATATCCAAATTTCTATTTGCTATATAATTATTTGTATCACACGTTTATATTAGCTACATATGTATCTGATTTTTTTTATCCCAAGATCATCAAAGTGCTTGTTGTTGACAGTTACCATATATTATTATGTGACTGTGTCAACCATCCCCACTCACACCCATTATCCGAATAATATTATCCAGATGGCATAATTTATCACAGGCCAAATGTTATATCAAAATATAATTACTTTACACCTCTGTGTTTATATAGAGCTTTCGATTTTGTTTTGACAGACAGTCTTGACAAAATCAATGAGTATAGACTATTTTTGGCTATCTCTATGATCAGAATTAGTGTGCTCTGTTTTTATAATCAATCAACAGCAATTTTTTATTTATAAAAAAAAACCGGCTTAGTGATACTTTTTAGGAAGTGGCTATTTGCAAATAGTATATTTTATTAGCGATAGATACTATTTACACTAAGTGCAAATAGCAATGGATTCTATTTACATTAAGTGAAAATAGCAGTATTTTTTAACGATATGCTATTTACACTATGCAAATAGCTATAGATTCTATTTACACTATGTTAAAATAGCAAGATTTTCTGCTATTTATACTACTTATCGCAAATAGTGGCAATTATTTGCACCTCAGTATTGTTGTACATGTTGTTCCAAACTCGTAAAAGCTTTGTTCGTCTTCGGAACACAATTTAAGATATGTTGGATGAAAACCGGGAGGCTTGTGACTGTCCCATTGACTGCATAGTAAATTGCACTGTCAAGGTCCAGAAAAGTATGAAAAGCATCGTCAGAATAGTCCATCTGCTATCAGTGGTTCAATCTGAATTTAATGAAGCGATAAAAACACTTTTTCTGCACAAAGAAAACAAAAAAAAACGATTTTATTCAGCAATTTGTCTCCTCTGCTTCAGCGTAGCGCTGTTTTGGAGAATATCCGCTGGATGCAAGCAGCGTGTCAGCCGTGCCACACGGATGCGCTGTTTTCATTCAATTTAAAGCGTAAACAAGCGTAGAAGACATATCCTTGTGGCGCGGCTGACACACAAGAGCGTACGCTGCTTGCATCCAACGGATATTCTCCAAAATGGCGCTACAGTGAATCAGAGGAGACGAATTGTTGAATAAAATTGTTGTTTTGTTTTCTTTGCGCAGAAAAAGTGTTCTCGTCACTTCATTAAATTCAGATTGAACCACTGATGGCAGATGGACTATTTTGATGATGCTTTTCATACTTTTATGGACCTTGACAGTGCAATTTACAGAGCCCCACCAAAACATTCATCCAAAACATAGACCTCTGTATAAACTGAATCAATAATAAATTGTAAATGTGTTCAGCATTCTGCATCAAATATTTTTTCGTATTTTCTATACTATTTTAAGTCGTAAAGTAAGCAGTATATATTAAAATCCCGTGCATGGCTTTAGCAGGCATGTATACATGATACTAAGCGGCAGAGCCGATCCTCCCTATACACAGAATACGCAAGCGCGTAGGGCCCCCGAAACACCAGGGGGCCCCCTTGCTCTCAAAGATGATTTAATTTTAGTTTTGTTTTTGAATTTGGCCAGCGGTTATGAAAACATGAATGATCATTTATTTCACCCTTTCTACGTAAAAATCAGTCAAATCATGTAACATGAATGTCGTACTGTCTCTTGCTTGAGACTGAAAAACAAGTTGAAAGCCGCGGAAGAGATAACGTCACTGTTTCTCAAGCGCATTTCGTGAACGCGATTCGCGACGGAGTGAACACGGACAAATGCGTTTCATCCATTCGTTCACCCCCCATCCGCCCCAACTCCCCCCACCCTATTTTTTTTCTATTTCCAATTTTATCTTTCCTCCTCGTGTGAATCCACTTGGTTATAGTTTTAAAACTAAAGAGATTAGACAGAAAATGTTCACCTATTTCAAAAACAAGAAGATAAGCAGTTTCTGACGTAATCAGATCTGTGTGTGAAATTATCATGAACTGATATTATATGTAACTTATTTTCTGCTAAGTGCCTGGGGATGCAAGTTTGCCATTATAAAGTTTAACCTGTTTATCATATTGTAATCTAGCTCAAAGCAGTCAGTTTGTTTGACAAAATGAAATTCCCTTTGCACAGATACATTTTCTGAAAGTGTCTAAAATAGGCAGATTACTGAAATTAAATGAATAGTATTCCCCAGGTCATGTGATCTCAACACAGCCACCATGAAGGGACGACCCTCCTTATGAAATCAGTTTTTCTAGGCCACTGATGATGACACAAGTCATGTAAGTGTACTTAATTTTAAACATATTTGTACTATTCATTGTTTGGAGGTGTACATCTTTTTCAATCTTAATAATAAAGAAAATGCAATCCCAGATAGCAAAATTTGTCGGGCCCACCTCTGGGCCACAACCTTGCTTATCTTCTGGCCCAATTCTGGCTGGGTCCCCGGCCCAAAACTGGCCCAAACACTGAAAACCGACTCAAACTATTTCCTCTGGCCCAGATGTGGCCCATGCCCTGTAAAATGACTCTTATTTATTGACGTGGTCCAGATCTGGCCCGCATACTGTAGAGTGACTTCTATTATTTTATGTGGCCCAGGTCTGGCCCAGACACTTTAAGGCAGATCTGGCTGAGACTCGGCTTGGTCCCCTGGCCAAATGTGGCCCAGAAACTGCTAAATGTAATTCAGCAGTGAAACACAAATACAACCATTTAAAAACATTAAAAAGGCTTTAATTATAAAACTTTAATATAAATATATATTAACAATGAACAAATGCACTACAGTATAAACATTAACACACTTTTTAAACCACAAAGTAACAAGTAAATTATATTTACTGTATATTATATATATAAAAAACAATATGTGTCATAATTCAGTTCAGTTCTTAACAAATGGCATCAGTGCAGTCAAGTCAATAATATTGCTGAATATTAGTAGTCTTCAACTAAGCAAGACAAAAGGCAACAGTGACAAGGAACCCAAAACCAAACATGACCAGGCTCAGTCAGGAAACCAGTTCTCCTCTGGCCAAACGAATGAATGTGGCGTGATTATTCCAAGCTGCATCACAAGTCAGATTGTGGATTGATACCATTCAGAATATTTCATCTGACTTCTTCTGCTTGAAGAAACATCATGCCAGTAGGTGAAGCTGGTAAAAAGGGTCTGTGCAGAGAGCTTGTCTGGTTCTCGTAGTCTTTGCTGAGGATCTGTGCTGGGGCCATCAATGAGGTCTTAACAGGGATCTGTCATCTAGCTGACATGGTCTCCGCTGACATTCAGAGATGTGTTGTGGTCGTTCCTGGGTGCAGGTCCACCATCTGGTCTGGATACCGTCTGGATCAGATGGGACATTTAAACTCACCTAGTGTGTCTGCCTCCCGAAGTCCGCCCTTTTGATCTGCCAGCTGGAGCCACCTCTTCATAGTCCCCTTGACATCCATTTTAGCAGCATTAGCTTGAAAGTTTTTCCAAATTGCAGCCTTGAAATATATGTATAAATATATATTGTAAGGTAATTATTAAATCTTAAGCATTACAGTTTTTTTACAATCATTAGGACCAGACCCAGAATTCGCACCTAATATGTTTGATGAATGTTCATGCATAAATTCATGCAGCAGCTCCAAATTTCTGTAAAAAAAAAAAAGATGTCAGATTGCATATATAAAGTGTTCAGATTCAATTTTTAAGTTTGTTTGCTCATAATAATCCCCACCACAGTAAAATAAGTATGATTTTAATCATATCATACGATATATATATACACTTCAAAAGTTTTCATTCAATCTAAAAATTGAACCTGCTCTAGTGCAGCAGACAGATTAGGCCTCCATTCAAGAACAAAAGATAATGCACTTACATTTTACAGCTTTCTCTTACATATCTATAGTGTTTTTCTGTGTCAGAGCTTCCCACACGGCAGTGTTACCAAAAAATAAATATTATTATTAAATTCAGATTGCACATATTGAATGGTCTTAGCAGGTGTAATGCTACAACAGCGTGCTCAGTTTGATTCACAAACAAATAACTTATTTGAATGGTTAAGTGAATCAAAACAGACAGAGCCAAGATATTTATGGTGCCACCAGCGCAGTCCGACTCCTATGATTCAATAGCAATCACTTGTTGAAAAAGATGAATCGAATGAATTCTAGCAAACAAAATAGAATTTAACTCATTAAAATTTAATTAGCTAACATTATCGTGCACTGGATACAGCTCATCAGTTTTTTATATTAAAAAATAACATATTGTTTTTCTAAAGAGACCGTGCCTAACAGTAATGACTACTCATCAACACTCAATATATCCGGGACCGAATGGTTTTTCTGACGTTATGTTATTATCGCAAACCTCCTAATAGAAACCATCTAAAAACTATTCTCTTTGTGGCATTTAAAACATTTGATATTTAGCAAAAGAATTACAGGCAGTGCAGTGTGCATGACATTGTTGGTTTACCATGTTCAACACAACAGATTAAATAAAAGAATTGTATATAATCACAATAGGTTTTTTTTTATTCACCCACACTAATAGCTTAATTTGTTTCTCTCTGGGGTGAGATTCTAGTCAACTGTGTTCATCAGTTGAATAACAGCGCATCTACACTGGACGCGACAAAGCGACCATTGCAAATCATTTGTACTTTGTGTCAGCACGTCATAAATAGAACAAGGAATCAGTTTACTGTTGGGGATTTGTCATGTCACGTTGCACCACCCGCAGCACATCCAGTGTAGACAGCATCACGTGCCGATTAAAATCCCAGCAGGCACATAACGTTATAAGATGTTTATATTTGGTTAAATTCCTGTTGTGATGTCAGTTGACCAAAATTCAATGTCAATTCAACGTTTAATGTCGATGTTAATTTGATGTCCAATACCGATGTCAGCTGACGTTGATATTTGTTGTTTTTAGGTTGTGTAAAATCAACGTTGAGTCACCATCAAATTGGTGTCAAATACTGACGTCAACCCGATTTTTATTCTCAACCAAAATGCAACATCTGTCCAACGTCAACCTGACGTTATATTGACGTCTTGTGCCTGCTGCATAGGTTCTATCTATTAGACACAGTGTTAGAAGTGTCGTACCTCTCTTTTCTCCTCAACCACGCCTGAAGTCAAGCTATTTATTTATTTTGGGTGGGTGGGTGGGGGGATCAATGGGTCATTCTATGGAAATGTCCATTTTTCTGTCCCTAGCCTTTACAGAAATATTACACTTGAAAAACACTTTAGGGTTACAATTTCTTTATATTTTAAAATGAAACAATATATTATTTCAACAATTACACCTTCTTGAGCCATCAATGTGGCAATATTTGTTTTTAAATTAATTATAAAGAATTCCAAGCACCACAAAACAGCTTGTCCCCACAGCCATGTACAGCGGGAAAGTGCTTTATTATGTTGTCAAAAACAGGTTTTTCTTCCATTTAAAATACAATAATGTATTCATAACTATCAAATATATCGAGGGGTGAGAACCAGAAAGGCGTAAGTGAAATTTCACCAACTTTACAGGAGAGCCAAAATAAAAATTTTACCACAGTTTGATCTGATTTTGTGTACTGATTTCAATTGTTTATAATAAAAATGTGTACACTCGTGGATGACAGTACTTTTGCCAGTAGAAAGAGCTCATTAAGAGCTTTCATTTTATATATATATCCCCATTTCACCACAAATGTCACTTACTGTCTGGCTCTTACCCTTGATATGATATAAATGGCATAATAATACAAAATGCTGAATAAATATTGTAAAATATATAATGAAAACAGTGGTCCCCTGGAGTAGTGTCACTGGTGTTACCGTTGAACAAAAATCTGTTATTTTGAAATAAAAATCACACTGATGACATCACTTGACTTCCTCCTTCCTATTTTCTAAACATCTATGAAGAAAGGCCCATGTTATGTCCACTGTTTCTTTTCAGTTATGATACATTTTCTCATTTATCTCATGATTTCATATGAAGCTTTTAGTTGACGTCACTGGTATGACCTATTTATTGTTAGGGAATTGTAAAGAAAAAAACTATAATACAAATGGATTAAACTACTTAATTCAGTGAGTATACATGATTGACAACATGTGGTTTGATACTTTGCAGCAGACATTTTGTAAAATGCATTTTTCATGAAAACTGTCACTGGTGTTACTGTCACTGGTGTTACCTTCCTTATGGATAACAACAGTGAAGATCAGTATATCAGGTCTTATGTATGTCACTGGTGATTCATTGTGTTACTGTGCTGTGTTACTGCAATTTTTTTCAGTCACATTAAATAAATAAAACATAATCTCCTTATTCCGTGCATTTTTATTATTTTTCTGTAAAAAAAAATCGAGAAAAAATATTTCATAAAAACTTTTAATATTACTAAAGTAGGTAACACCAGTGACAAAAAATAGTACATGTGGTCTTTAAATAATTACACAAAAAAGCTTAAAAAAAATTAAGCTGTCATTTATATGTATTCATGGAGTCAAAAGGTGATATAATAATATGGTCTAAGTTTAAATGTTAAAAAAAAATACATTTTAAGACATCTTGCCATACCAAAGGTGGACGTTTCTGTAGAATGACCCATCAATACAGCATAGTATTGCAATATTGCCTGGCGATATTGTATCGAGACACGGACGGGTGGAATTTCACGGGATTGTATTGCACGCACTTTTACTCATTCCCAAAAGCTCCGTGCATAGGAGGGTGAAAGGAGAAAAACATGACATCCTGTTAAACATCAACCCAAAAGCATACACATTCGATAACAAATATGGATATGAGGGGAAAATGGCTTAAGGAAAACCTCATTATACCATTACCAATTTTGAAAATCTTGAACTTGAATGTCAATTAAACATAATCAAATGTTGTAGTCCTTGAAACTTTATTTAGAAAAACTTTCAAATGTGGCTAATAATAACAAGCCTGATATGAGCCACATGCTCGCAGGTTTGATCTGCGCCACACACCTACTTCTAGCAGTCGGCCTTATGTTGTTAGCTGTCACACATAGTGCAATTGCCATGAATGGCCCACCTTTGGCTGATGAGGTGCATTTCAGAGACCATATTCACACTAAGATTGTCTGCTGTGTGGGAAGTCATAGCATAGCATATATTTATTAATCTAAATAAAAGATTTTCATCAACCAAAAGGGTTAACTGATATTTTATTTGTCAACAACCCAGGTACAATGTGATATTTTAGTATTTTTAGCAACTTTTGAATGTCAAAGCAGAAAGATGCTTTTTAAATCAGATTGTGCAGAGTGTAGTTGCAATATCTACCAGCAGGGCTGTGCACATGCTACAAAACAACACCTATTCCCATGACTAGTGCAACAAAAGGGAGTTTATCAACTCAACTCCATATAAATCTTTTGCCCACAGGTGACATTCAGCAGTGCTGAAGGATGATCACTTAAGGTGACATTATGCATGATAATTTGTGCAAATAGACAACATTATTTTAAAAACAACTGTGTACTGGTTTTAAGCAAATAAGGACTAGCAATTATTTGAATTATGATGTGAAATATGTGCCTTATTAATCTGATGAGATGTGGATTTAAAAAAAAAAAAAAAAAACTCGTATTGTGGCAAATTTAGCCTGCTGTTGTTTAATGTTTATTCCTTTTTTAGGTTGTAGCCTAAGTAAGATGATGCTGGATATAGGAAAATGAAAGGATGAAATGGATGAATGTTGGACACCAACTTCTCATAAGTTCTGGCAAGATTTTCATTTATTATTTTTGATAATTACTCTATTTTTATTGATAGATTGAACAGCTTGTTGCTGGTTTGTGTTGGCCGTTAATAGTAGGAACATTCATCATGTATCCAAATGGATCTGTCCTCTCACTGGTCCTGACTCTGCACTCTCTGGAACTGCCTGAGATGAGCATTTATCCTACATTCATATTTGGATTAACAACATACTTGTTTATCTTACTCTGCAATCTCACAATTATTATTACAATTTGCATGAACAGAAATCTTCACAAACCAATGTACATACTGTTGCTTAACCTGCCTATCAATGATGCAATGAATGCTACAAGCCTTTTTCCTCACCTGCTGTATAGTATATGGTCTCAGGACAGATCAATATCATATCCTGCATGTTTTCTTCAAGGCTTTTTCGCACACCTGTATGGTGGAGCATCTTATCTTATTCTTACCGCTATGGCCTATGACAGGTATATCGCTATCTGCTGCCCACTGAGATATGGAGCCATTATGACTACCAATAATTTGGTGAAAATCATAACTGGGATGTGGCTTTTAAATTTTTTTCTTATAATAGTGGTTTTCTCTCTTCTATTACCTTACAGGATTTGCCAGACACACATGACAGATCTAGTCTGCTATAAGACAGCATTAATGAAACTCTTATGTGACGGCACAGAGGTGAACAATATCTTTGGGTTGAGTTGCATCATTTTTTACCACGGCATTTCACTTTCTGTTGTGGCATTTACATACATTCATATATTAATCACTTGTGTTACTAATAAGCAGTCTGATGCAAAGATTAAAGCACTTCAGACATGTGGTACTCATTTGGTCGTCTTCCTGTTATTAGAGTTTAACACTCTTTTTCCTCTTCTTTCACATCGATCTGAGTTTGTTCCTGCTTTCCTACGCAGAGTGTTTTCTATTTCCAATTTTATCTTTCCTCCTCTTGTGAATCCACTTGTGTATGGTTTTAAAACTAAAGAGATCAGACAGAAAATTTTCACCTGTTTTAAGAACAAGAAGATAAGCAGTTTCTGATGTAATTTCAGAAAACTTGGCTTGGCTTTCCTGTAGCTCAAATGGTAGAGCATGGCGCTAGCAACGCCAAGATCATGGGTTCGATTCCCAGGGAAAGCAAGAGCTGTTAAAATGTAAAACTGTAACTTGAATGCAATGTAAGTCACTTTGGATAAAAGCATCTGCTAAATGCATAAATGTAAATGTAATTAGATCTGTGTGTGAAATTATCATGAACTGATATTTAACTTTTATTTGTTACACACGTGCCTTGGATGCAAATTCATCATTTTGCTTAACCTGTTTATCATATTGTAATCTAGAAGCAGTCAGTTTGTTTGACAGATATCCTTATAAAAAATTACTTTTGCACATTTTCTGAAAGTGTCTAAAAATAGTCAGATTACTGAAATTAAATGAATAGTATTCAGCTGGTCATGTGATCTCAACATGACAGCCACAATGTAGAGACGACCTCCTTATGGAATAATTTTTTCTAGGCCACTGATGTCTTAATGTAAGTGTAGCCTACTTCATTTTAAGCATTTGTACTATTAATTTTTGTAGGTGTACATTTTTTTCCATCTTAATAATAAAGAAACTGCAATCGATTGATATTTAGCAAAAGAGCGACAGGTAAAGGATTGCAGTGCAGTGTACATGACATTGTTGGTTTACAATGTTCAACACAACAGATTAAATAAAAAAACTTTATATAATCAATATAGTTATTTTATTGCCACGCAACAAATATTTTGCCTGTTATTTTGCCTTACGATATTGAATAGAGACATGGATGGATGGAATTTCAGCATGGGATTGTATTGCATGCACTTTTATTAATTCCCCTAAGCTCCATGTAGGAGGGTCAAAGGGAAAGAAACATGACATCCAAATTGTAAAACACTAACCCAATAACATACACACATGTTCAATAAGCAGGGATGGGCAGTATTTCAAATACATGTATTTAAAACATGTATTTAAAATATAAAATACTATTTTGTATTTAAATACCTTTGAAAAAAATTCTAATGTATTTCGTATTTAAATACATTTAATCTTAGTATTTTTGTATTTTCAAAATACATAAAATACTTTTTGCCAATCAACCTCTTTATTAGACTGCTGATTTCCTGTATCAACTAGTTCAAACCTCAAACATGCCACTTTCATGCATGTGAGCTGCAGCTGTGTGACTCCATCTAGAATTGGGTAATGAAATTTTCTGGATTCCTGTAAGGAAATAAGGAATAATACTGCCTTCGTGTGCTATCAAAATTTCCTATTTCCAATTTCAGAAGTCCTGATTACAAGCATGTCGCATTCAAGTGCTTTGCTGTTGAAAAGAATAGGAAACGTGGAGGACGCCAGGTTTCCTGGGAAAATCTTATTAAAGCCAAAATCGTAGATATTTAAGATATTTTATTTTGAATAAAATGTAGCATCCCATTTGTTGACAGCTATATCATCGTTCACAGTGCTATCTTTACAGTTAGCTTGTTGATGATTCTGGATTTTCAGTCAAATGCATGTTGTTTTCCTGTGTATAAACCATACAAAATGCTTGAAATGGTTATTGCACTACTATGTGCATGACTTTTACTTTAAAACAAAGTGATCTTGCTTTTGTGTGGGAAAAAAAGCATACCTGTCCCAGCAGGTAAAAAAGAGCACTAGCAAGGGGAACATAGCATTAGCACTAGTCAGTCTTTTTAGTTTTTTTTTGGTCAGATTTTGGTTTTATCAACTACCTAGTCAAATGTGTTCATTAAACTTTAATCATTACTGCTTGCTATGGCGATGGTATAAAGTGTAAATCGATTAAACTTTTTCTATATCATTTATATATCATCGTGGTATGCAAATATATCTGTGGAGCTTTTAGTGGGCAGGAGCTATTGACACGTCAGAGTGATAAAGAAACATGGATAAATGAGTAATAAGCAGCTTTCTGTGTGTGTGTACCTCAAGGCAAAGATAACTATAATGCTAATAATAAAGATAGAAATGTAAAAAAAAATGTTCTAAGGGTATACTCACATTAGGCACATTTGCCTTGTACTAAAGCCCAAGCACGGTTGTCCTTTCACTAACAGACAGATATCACAGGATTATTACAGAGGCAACTGAAGTTAATGGTGGAATTTGCAGCTTTACTCACAAACTACAATACCTGTTAATCAATAAGATGAGAACCAGACCCATTATAAATCTAAATGTACTCGAAATTAAATTAATTGAAAAGTGTGATATCCAAGTAGTAATAAAGATTTTTGCTGTCATAATGATAAAAATAGCGCATGCAAAAATAGTAAATGAACTGTTCCATGCTCTGGCGCGGTTAGCGATCACACTACATGTGTACCGCACCAGAGCCACCTCTTCAAGCGGGTTATGGTTAAACGAACCGCACTGGACACGGTACAGGGCAGTCACACTTGTGAAATGAACTGGACTTTGGGGGTCAATCGTGTTCAAGCATGGATCAGATCCCCTAGTGTGAGTACATCCGAAATCTAAGTGAATAGAAGATAGCACACCACAACTATAACCATAACAGCACAAAAAATTATGAATGATAAAAACACTGACAGTCAATCCGGATCATTTCTGCTTTAAAGAGCTTGAGCATTTAAAGTGACAGATGACACAACTGCATTGTATACTTAGAATACACTAATATAGTTATCTTTATAATTATCGTTCTTGGTGTAAACAGGCCTTAATAGTGTTACTTCACTGGATGGCCAATTTCAAATGTATTTTGTGTATTTTCAAAATACAGAATACTGTATTTGTATTTAAATACATTTTTCCACACAGTATTTTTTATTTTTTTATTTTAAATACATTTTGATGTATTTGTGCCCATCTCTGTCAATAAGTAACAAAATATGGACATTATTGGAAATTGGCTTAAGAATAAACCTCTTCTTCACAAGTTTAGAAATGTCTTGAAGTTCACTATCAATTAGACATAATCAAACCTAGTAATTCTTAAAAATCTATTTAGAAAAACTTTTAAATGTGGCTCATGATCACAGGATTGATCTGGGCCACAGACCTCCTACCAGGAGTCAGTCGTATGTTGTTTGTTGTCATGCCATCATTGCCATGCATGGCCAACTTTTGGCTGACGAGATGCATTCCAGAGACCATATTCACACCAAGATCGTCTGCTTTGTAGGAAGTCATAGCATAGCATTTATTTATTAATCTAAATGAAAGATTTTATCAACCAAAAGGATTAACTGACATTTTATTTGTCAACAACCAAGGTACAATGTGATATTTTAGTATTTTTAGCAACTTTTGAATGACAAAGCAGAAAGATGCTTTTTAAATCAGATGGTGTAATTACGCTATCTACCAGCAGGGCTGTGCACATGCTACAAAACAACACCTGTTCCCATGACTAATCCAACACAAACAGGATTTTTTTTCCAACAAAATCCAGGAGTATAAATCATTAGCCTACAGGTGACATTCAACAGTGCTGAAGGATGATCACTTAAGGTGACTAAATACAACTTGTGCTGCTTTTAAGGCAGTTTGTCTGAGCAAATTCTTGTGAATACAGAGTAACTTGATCTGAATACTATTAGGAGATTATGCGTGATATTTGTGCAAATAGGCCTCATTATTTAAAATCTCAACAATTGTGTATCGGTTTTAAGCAGATGAGGACTAATAATTAATTAAATTATACAGTCAAAGATGTGCCTTATTAATCCAATGAGATGTGGATTTTACCAACAAAAAAAAAATTATATTGTGGCAAATTTCACGTGCTGTTGTTTAACGTTTATTCCGTTTTTAGGTTGTAGCCTAAGTAAGATGGTGATGGATATGGCAAAATGAAAGGATGAAACAGATAAATGTGAGACACCAACTTCTCATAAGATCTGGCAAGATTTTTACTTATTTTTGATAATTACTCTCTATTTATATTGATATAATTAACAGCTTGTTTATGCTGGTTTGTGTAAGCTGTTAACAGTGAGAATATTCATCATGTATCCAAATGGATCTGTCCTCTCACTGGTCCTGACGTTACATTCTTTGGAACTGCCTGAGACAAGCATTTATCCTGCATTCATATTTGGATTAACAACATACTTGTTTATCTTACTCTGCAATCTCACAATTATTATTACAATTTGCTTGAACAGAAATCTTCACAAACCAATGTACATACTGTTGCTTAACCTGCCTATCAATGACACAATAGGTGCTACAAGCCTTTTTCCTCACCTGCTGTATAGTATATGGTCTCAGGACAGATCAATATCATATCCTGCATGTTTGCTTCAAGGCTTTTTTGTACACCTGAATGGTGGAGCATCTTATCTTATTCTTACCGCTATGGCCTATGACAGGTATATCGCTATCTGCTGCCCACTGAGATATGGAGCCATTATGACTACCAATAATTTGGTGAAAATCATAACTGGGATGTGGCTTTTTAATTTTACTCTTATATTTGTAGTTTTCTCTCTTCTATTACCTTACAGGATTTGCCAGACACACATGACAGATCTAGTCTGCTATAAGACACCATTAATGAAACTCTTATGTGACGGCACAGAGGTGAACAATATCTTTGGGTTGTGTTGCATAATTTTTTATCACGGCCTTTCACTTTCTGTTGTGGCATTTACATACATTCATATATTAATCACTTGTGTTACTAATAAGCAGTCTGATGCAAAGATTAAAGCACTTCAGACATGTGGTACTCATTTGGTTGTCTTCCTGTTGTTAGAGTTTAACACTCTTTTTCCTCTTCTTTCACATCGATCTGAGTTTGTTCCTGCTTTCCTGCGCAGAGTGTTTTCTATTTCTAATTTTATCTTTCCTCCTTTCGTGAATCCACTTGTGTATGGTTTTAAAACAAAAGAGATCAGACAGAAAATGTTCACCTTTTTCAAAAACAAGAAGATAAGCAGTTTCTGATGTAAACAGCTGCTTGTGTGCAACTTCTTATGTTACAGTTGTGTCAGGCTAAATCTGTTTAGCATATTGTTATCTATAAAGTGTCCAAATTAAGCAGATTAATGAGATAAAGTGAGTAGTATTCAGAATAAAAATCAAGCATCAGAATTAGCTTTATTCACCAAGTGTGTGCAGACACACAAGGATTTTTTTGTTTTTTTTAGTGCTCTTGGTACATGCAAGATTTTTTTTTTTTTTTTACAAATACATGCATACATACATACATATCTGACATGAGAACAGAAAACATTTAAATAGTAAGACTTAATGAATAATAATGTGTATGAATCTGGAACAGAAGATTTATGTACAGATTTTTGCATGATTTACTCTATATACAACTGTAAAAATAAAGAGAAATGCATATGTATTTACATAATACTTAAGAAAGAGGTAGTAATTAGAGATAGAGGATGAATTACAGAACACAGGTAATAATTCCTGTGTTAGCTGTTTAAGATGGAGATGACATGGGGGGGGGACTGTTTTTATCTAGATGTTCTAGTGCACAGAGATCTGTAACGTCTACCTGAAGAGAGAAGTGCAAACAGCATTCAGCTGGTCATGTGATGATGCCTCCATGACGGGACGACCTGCCTTATGTAAAACAAAAGCTTTTTCTAGACTATACTGATATAACAGCAGAGTTTATGTGAGAGTGCATTATTATTATTATTATTATTATTATTTATTTTTTTCATATTTGTACTATTCATTTTTATGGAGTGGCAAAAATGTATTTAATTTATTTTAGTAATGCTTTGTTTTCTACTATTGGTATCACTAATAGCAACTTTATAAAATAATTCACTTCGGGAATAAAGGTAACCAAAGCCTCAGATGTTTCTGATATATTCAAGCTTTTTTGCATAACAATCTTTTATTTTATATTGCAGTCAGAACTCAAATTAATAAAGATTTGTATTTGCCACTATATTTTGATCATTTAAAAAAGTTTTACTATGCAAATGTTAGTCTAAGTTTCGATACATTTTCACTGCTCATCATTGTGTGTCTGCCAGCATTATACTAGTCCAAATCTTGCCTTTGTTTTTTATTATCTTTAATTGGTTTTCTCAGTTTAGAGGAAACAAAAGAGACTTGTACAACAACATCAATAGTCTTTGTGGGGAAATAATATTTTTGTTCATAGTAGTTAGGTTTAGAGTTAATTTTCACTATGTCAGTGTTAATTTATAAAAATTATAGTCAGTGTAAAAATATTCGTCAATGAACCTTTTTTCTGTGACTAAGACGAGACGTTGACGAGATAAAACTAATATCTGATGATAAAAACTATGATGAAATTTATGCCACGTCTTCGTTAACAAGACGAGACAGGACTAAAATGTTATTTATAGGACTACCGGACATTCAAAATACATCCTATAGGCTAAGTTAACTGTCTTGACTTTTAAAATGTGCATCCCTGTCATTGGATTGCAAAGAGATGAGGGGCGCTTGCATATCTCTGTATGGCAGCCACAGCGGACAGATAGGCTACCAAAACGCACTCACGATCTGAAACAATGGCCTCAGCACCCGAAGGGTTAGGGACAGGGTGACCAGACGTCCCGTTTTTCCCGGGAGTCACAATTTGTTGTCGATTAACTTAAAGTTAGTGAAGGCGGGATATGTGGAATCACGCTGATAGAAGTGCTCTCTCTTGCACACGCTCCAATACTTCAGTGCTCACAGCACGCGATCAGTTCAGCACTCAAATACACACACAGCAGTCCAAATGTCTATCGTGTAGAGTCAGAGTATCTCACATAAATACAGTCGGTTATGGCTTAAGTGAACGTAAACAGGTATGTGAAAACTTAATGTGTGTCAGTATTACATGCATAACTTCCGTCTTAAATGGACAGCATTCCTAATTATCTGTCATCAATGTTAACCAACAAAAGAAAATAAATGTATACTTGTTAAGTAAACCTACTGTATCTGAAAAATTAGTTTAATTTTTCCAAATTCAATCCTCGATTCAAATTTCTCATAAGCTTAATTGATTTGGTCTAAAGAGAGAAGAATTGATGACTATTTTTTTTTAATACTAGGCCTACATATAAAATAGCTACCAAAATAAATGTTGGTAACTGCAGTTTGACAGAAAAATCAATGACTAAAATTTGACAAAAATGCTATGACTTTTCGTCGACTAAAACTATGAAAGACTCAAATGACTAAAATGTGACTAAGATTATTAAGCATTTTCGTCTCAAGATAAAGACTGAGACTAAATCAAAAGTGCCTGCTAAAATTAACACTGCACTATGTATTAATGTCATTCTGTTTATTTCATGACAATTCTGTTTCATTCTACAAACCCGATTCCAAAAAAGTTGGGACACTGTACAAATTGTGAATAAAAACAGAATGCAATGATGTGGAAGTTTCAAATTTCAATATTTTATTCAGAATACAACATAGATGACATCAAATGTTTAAACTGAGAAAATGTATAATATTAAGGGAAAAATAAGTTGATTTTAAATTTCATGGCATCAACACATCTCAAAAAAGTTGGGACAAGGCAATGTTTACCACTGTGTGGCATCCCCTCTTCTTTTTATAACAGTCTGCAAACGTCTGGGGACTGAGGAGACAAGTTGCTCAAGTTTAGGAATAGTTATGTTGTCCCATTCTTGTCTAATACAGGCTTCTAGTTGCTCAACTGTCTTAGGTCTTCTTTGTCGCATCTTCCTCTTTATGATGCGCCAAATGTTTTCTATGGGTGAAAGATCTGGACTGCAGGCTGGCCATTTCAGTACCCGGATCCTTCTTCTACGCAGCCATGATGTTGTAATTGATGCAGTATGTGGTCTGGCATTGTCATGTTGGAAAATGCAAGGTCTTCCCTGAAAGAGACGACGTCTGGATGGGAGCATATGTTGTTCTAGAACTTGGATATACCTTTCAGCATTGATGGTGCCTTTCCAGATGTGTAAGCTGCCCATGCCACACGCACTCATGCAACCCCATACCATCAGAGATGCAGGCTTCTGAACTGAGCGCTGATAACAACTTGGGTTGTCCTTATCCTCTTTAGTCCGGATGACATGGCGTCACAGTTTTCCAAAAAGAACTTCAAATTTTGATTCGTCTGACCACAGAACAGTTTTCCACTTTGCCACAGTCCATTTTAAATGAGCCTTGGCCCAGAGAAAACGCCTGCGCTTCTGGATCATGTTTAGATATGGCTTCTTTTTTGACCTATAGAGTTTTAGCCGGCAACGGCGAATGGCACGGTGGATTGTGTTCACCGACAATGTTTTCTGGAAGTATTCCTGAGCCCATGTTGTGATTTCCATTACAGTAGCATTCCTGTATGTGATGCAGTGCCGTCTAAGGGCCCGAAGATCACGGGCATCCAGTATGGTTTTCCGGCCTTGACCCTTACGCACAGAGATTGTTCCAGATTCTCTGAATCTTTGGATGATATTATGCACTGTAGATGATGATAACTTCAAACTCTTTGCAATTTTTCTCTGAGAAATTTTTCCTTTCTGATATTGCTCCACTATTTTTCGCCGCAGCATTGGGGGAATTGGTGATCCTCTTCCCATCTTGACTTCTGAGAGACACTGCCACTCTGAGAGGCTCTTTTTATACCCAATCTTGTTGCCAATTGACCTAATAAGTTGCAAATTGGTCCTCCAGCTGTTCCTTATATGTACATTTAACTTTTCCGGCCTCTTATTGCTACCTGTCCCAACTTTTTTTGAATGTGTAGCTCTCATGAAATCCAAAATGAGCCAATATTTGGCATGACATTTCAAAATGTCTCACTTTCAACATTTGATATGTTATCTATATTCTATTGTGAATAAAATATAAGTTTATGAGATTTGTAAATTATTGCATTCCTTTTTTATTCACAATTTGTACAGTGTCCCAACTTTTTTGGAATCGGGTTTGTATATCCATGGCTGTTGACTATAATGTAATATTAACTGCAGGTCCGATGACTGTTAGATGAAGATATAGAATCATAAGCACTCTATTCATTCAGTGATAATATACAAAACCTCAGATCCGGTATATATCCCACAATTATTAGGGTAGAGTGTGGGGAAAACGCCTCCTTGGGTACTGTTTTTCCAAAAATAACCACTAGATAGTCAAGTCAAGATACATTTTTGTTATTGCTATGGACTGTGTTGACAAGTGTGATGTAGAAGTATTCACCATGAGGCTTACACTGGTGATGTACCTAAGAGAAAACAGATTTCACAGTAAGTGATCTAAAACCCCAAATCAGAAAAAGTTGGGACAGTATGGAAAACGCAAATAAAAAAAGAAAGTAGTGATTTCTAAATTTACTTTGACTTGTATTTCATTGCAGACAATATGAACACAAAATATTTCATGTTTTGTCTGGTCAACTTCATGTCATTTGTAAATATACATCCTTTCCTGTCATTCAGACCTGCAACACATTCCAAAAAAAGTTGGGACAGGAGCAATTTAGGGCTAGTAATGAGGTAAATTGGTTAAATAATGATGTGATTTGAAACAGTTGATGTCAACAGGTGATTGTAATTATGATTTGGTACAAAAGCAGCATCCAAGAAAGGTCTAGTCCTTTAGGAGCAAAGATGGGCCGAGGATCGCCAGTTTGCCAACAAATACGTGAGAAAAGTATTGAAATGTTTAAAAACAATGTTCCTCAAAGAAAGATAGGAAGAGATTTGGATATTTCACCTTCAACAGTGACATAATTCAACATAACATAATTAAAAGATTCAAGGAATCTGGAGGAATTTCAGTGCGTAAAGGACAAGGGCGCAAGCCTAAGCTGAACAACCGTGATCTCCGATCCCTCAGGCGGCACTGCATCAAGAATCGTCATTCATCTATAAGCGATATCACCACATGGGCTCAGGACTACTTTGGCAAACCTTTGTCAAGTACCACAATACGTAGTTACATCCACAAATGCCAGTTAAAACTGTACTGTACCAAAAGGAAGCCCTATGTTAACTGTTTCCAGAAGCGCCGTCGACTTCTCTGGGCTCGGAGGCATCTGGGATGGACCATCACACAGTGGAAATGTGTACTGTAGTCAGATGAATCAGTATTTCAGGTATTTTTTGGGAGGAATGGACGCCGTGTGCTCCGGACCAAAGAAGAAAAGGATCATCCAGACTGTTACCAGCAACAAGTCCAAAAGCCAGGGTCTGTCATGGTATGGGGTTGTGTCAGTGCCCTTGGCAAAGGTAACTTGCACTTCTGTGATGGCACCATTAATGCTGAAAAGTACATAGAGATTTTGGAGCACAATATGCTGCCTTCAAGAAGACATCTTTTCCAGGGACGTCCATGCATATTTCAACAAGACAATGCAAAACCACATTCTGCACACATTACAAAGTCCTGGCTGTGGAGGAAGAGGGTACGGGTACTTGACTGGCCTGCCTGCAGTCCCGACCTGTCTCCAATAGAGAATGTGTGGCGCATTTTGAAGCGCAAAATGCGACAACGAAGACCCCGTACTGTTGCCCACCTTAAGACTTGTTTGCAGGAAGAATGGGACAAAATTACACCTGAAACAGTTCATCACTTGGTGTCTTCAGTCCCTAAACGTCTTTTAAGTGTTGTGAAAAGGAATGGCAACATTACAAAGTGGTAAATGCTTTACTGTCCCAACTTTTTTTGGAATGTGTTGCAGGTCTGAATGACAGGAAAGGATGTATATTTACAAATGACATGAAGTTGACCAGACAAAACATGCAATATTTTGTGTTCATATTGTCTGCAATGAAATACAAGTCAAAGTAAATTTAGAAATCACTACTTTCTTTTTTTATTTGCGTTTTCCATACTGTCCCAACTTTTTCTGATTTGGGGTTGTAATTTCCAGCAGTAAAATAAAAAGTATTTAAAAGTTTCTGTTTTGTAGAACATCACAATTCTACATAATCAAATCACAGTAATGCCTGTAAATAAGGAGTATGTGTTGTTTAAAGGGGTGGTAAACAGTTTTTTTTTTCTAGGCTTGATTGTGTTTATGGGGTGCAGTCTAAAGGCCCCGGTATACTTCAAACGAAATCGAAGGACGAACTGATATGATGTCATTTCGAACAAAGTCAGGCCAAAACAAAGTTCGTTTTGAGTTCGTTTCGGCAGTTCGAAACAGCTCACCAAAGCGAACTTTCTGGGGGAGTTTGTTTCAGCTCCTAAACACCTTTGAGCTACCATTGGTCCGTGGCGATTACGCAATCGGTGGATGTTCTGGAACTCCACCTTCTTTGACATGCAATATTTTTATTTTTTTTGGTTTGTTTCTCATTCAATGGAGGTCTAGTCAAGTCACTAGCAAAATAAATACACTGTGTCGAATATACTCGCAGAGATACTTTAAAGATTCAGAGAAAGCATTTAATTCCTAGAAAGAAATTCCAACAAAGCTTGGTGTCGACGACCCGGAGTTATGCAAAAAGCGACATAGAGAAACATCAGATGCAAGTTTTCCAAAGCCATGAAAAGAATGAAAAGAAAGAGTAAAGATATAAGGTAGCAAGTACCAAATATGTTAACAAATGCGTTTCAAATAAATGTTACACCATCAAATCAAAATCAAATAAAATCACTTTTTATTGTCACATCATCACAGCACATGTGCCTTGGTGAGTGAAATTCTTGAGAGCGTGCCCCATACAGTGCAGTGCAGAAACAATTAACATATAGACAGTACCATTACATACTTACAGACTTATACAGATGGCAATGTGCAATATACACATACATATACTCAGTACACACAGTGTACTATTAGACATACTTACAGTTATCAATACACAATACTGTGTATAGAACCATACTGCTGCTGCTGCTGCTGTTGTTCTTTCAATAAGTGAATTTAAAAGGTATTCAATAAATGAAATGCTAAAAGAACATACAATAATAAACCTTTGTTTTTATCAAATCATGACAACACAAAATATAAAAAGGTGTAATAATTTATCCAGTTTAATAAAATAAATGAACACTAATAAAATAAAGTAACAAATAGGTTTGTGTTATTGAGATGACTACAATATTTTTTTCCACATTATGCTAGTTTTCAAGTTTTCAGATTCATACTTAAAGGACTGATTATGGAAATGGAATGGTTCTTGCAAACATGATACTTGACTCTGAACTGCTGCTAATCATTATTCTTTTGTCTATAATATTCTGACCATTGGTACCCGTCTCACACCTAGATACACCCTCATCGCATCGTTGTTGTGTTTAGGGCATACGCACGAGCATCGTGACACATGTTTACATTAATCTACACCCCGCCTCCAGCAGCGAAAACAGTATACCGTCGCTCAGCCTTTTCGAACTTCTTTTTGCCCCCAATCGAAGAACAAAAATTAATTCAGTTTGAAGTATATCAGGGCCTTAACATATGTTAATGCTTCATTTAAAAAAAAAAAAACATAATTTTTCACTAGGGGTGTCAACTTTAACGCGTTAACGCATGTGATTAATCTAAGAATTTTAACGCGTTAATATTTTTTTAACGCAAATTAATCGTTTGATAAGGTTTCACCCCAACTTCTTCCCGTCATCGCAGCACGGAAGGTTATCTATCAGTGTGTGATGAGGGTACAGCGAACAGTGTTGCCAGGGTAGCGGCTGTGGCACAAGTGGCTGTGGGCTATTTTGAAAATACAGTCGCGGGAAAAATTACAGAGCCGAGGGTTGTGGTTTTTTTGGGCTACTTTTATAATCTACCGCTGCTGCCCAAAGTGTATATAGACAACTAAAAATTATAATAGATCCTTTTACTAATGTTTATCATACTTGGAATGTACACCTGGCACCTTCAGAACGGAGAGGCGCTTGTAACATCACAAACAACGTGAGTTTCAGCCAGAGCATACATGTTAAGGCTTTTACACAGCAGAATTAAACATGACAACAGCCACTATAGATTATATAAGATAATAAACACACAATTACGATAGGATATGGTTTCTATGTGATTTTCTTGAGATTAATATGTAACTTACATCTGAAATGCTCATTTTGGCAGCGATATAAAAGGCTATAAAAAGCATATTTTAACAACAGTAAACGAACAAATTCCACATGTGATCGCAAAAGGAAGTTATTACAAACACTCGATGGTGGTTTGAAGTGAGTTCTGAGTAAAAGTGTACTATTAATCTCATAAATTGTCTTATGGAGCATGATGCTAATGTTAGCTATAATGCACCTGCAGAGCAGGTCCAGTTCTTCTTCATAATGCATTTTGTCATAATACTTCACGTAAGGTCGCAAGAAAATTTTTTGTTGTATTTATTTAGAAATACTTTTGATAATAGTTGGGTAAATATCCTGGGATTGAAGTGATGTGGCTTGGTAAACGTTTTATTGCCAGTATAAAGGCTGATAATAGCTGAATAAAAACAAAAGAATAATAAGGATTAACGTTATGTCTCATACCTGGCGGAGGTGTGAAAGGTTATGTTTCCTTAAACTAGTTTGTCATGCATTTCTTTATTTCAACACATTTACAGGTAAATCCTAGTATTTTAAATTTGTGATTAATCATGATTGTGATTAATCACGTAATAATTGTGAGCCCAGGTATGTCTGTTGCACATACGGTGTATTGGTAACTAAGTATGTCTTTATAGTACACTGTGTGTATTGAGTATGTGTATGTGTATTTTGCACATTGTCTTCTGTACAGTCTGTAAATATGTACTGTCTATATGTAAATTGTTTTGTTTTTTTGCACTGTCTGGAGCATGCTCTCAAGAATTTCACTCACCAAGGCACTTGTGCTGTGGTGATGTGGCAATAAAAAAAGTGATTTGATTTGATTAATCACAGTCCATGACAGTCAGGGTGTGGGGGTAGGGTTAGGGTTTCTGTTGTACTGATTCACCTTTCAGAACGCCTCCGTTCAGCACGCCCATTGCTCCAGGCTGCAGCTACCCCCGTCTCCCAACCCGGGAAGAAGCTTGTTGTAGTCCCTACCAAAGCAACTAGAAGGAAAGCCTGCAACCATTAGCCGAAAAAGCGTAACGGCTAAAGCTAACGCTTCCGGTCTGGCAGTATGTGGGAAAGGAGACCAGAGGCCTTTTTTTTTTTTTTTTTGGATGTCAATGAAGGAGAGGCTTCACTACGCTAAATAAACAGCTTTTTAGAGGAAACGGCTTATCATTTAATGAATCGACAGCCTATCTGCTAATCTTCAACATGTTTTACACTAAACAATACTTTTGAAATAAACTACTTTTAGAGTTTACCACGAAAAAAAATGCTGTTTTATAAGAGAAGTCACTGACTTTTTGCGACATGTGGAATTCAGCTTACGGCACTTCTTATTCATTCATATGCGATCCGTAAACGGCGATTGAGTGTCGTACAACTCTGACTGAAATTCAATGACGTCAAGGCTGTAATGTGATTGGTTATTAAGGCACATGTGATCCAAGCAGGGGCGTACTTACCCATTAGGAAAAGGTAGGCGACTGCCTTGGGCCCCCAAAAGCCAAGGGCCCCCTAAAATGCTTTTCATATATGAGATGCGCATTAAGCGCGGACACGCGAATAGTTGCGGTTTACGGTGTTTATTACCACGACAACCGTCTGCTTGTCCGAGTTGAACATGCTTCTTGTGTATCCTGCTTGTAGCAAATTAAAATATTATGCATCTGACGCTGACTGCCGCACGAGCGCGAGGTCTCTTTCCCAGCGCGCACACACCTCTCTCTCTCTGCGTCTGCTCTGTACAGCGAGCGGCTGAAAGGAGCTGCGCTTTCAGTTAAAACACTGTTGCTTCTCTAATTTTACATGCAAGTATAGCCGAAATCACAGCACAGCTATTGTCTTTATCTTATGTGTAGCCTATTTGATTTTGTCAGACGACAGCTGGATTATAAATCAGGATTTTTGTGCAGATTAACATCGTGGAAGGGAGAGCTGGTTATGTAGTATTAATGGGTCGCGTTTCAGTCACTATTTCATATTCATCTCATTGTCTGACAACAGAAACAGAAAAACATATACCAATGAAAACAGTTTTATTGAGAATTTAGCTGCATCAAAATACAGTATGTGGCACAGAGTGGCAAACAAATGTAATAATAAATAATAAATGTACATTTTGCATTTTCAGAAGAAGAGCTGCCCTGTCCTGCGAAAATGTAAACAGGTTTGTGTCAGTAAATTGCTCAGTGCAAAGAAAGAGAAGTAATAGGAACCTGGTATTTCTATGTTCTTTTTTTTCATGTGTCTAATAGACATGGACATGTTCTTTGAAAAACATCTATGACCTATGAAACATGTCTACTCTTCATGTTCTATGTATGTTAACTATGGTTTCACTAATAATACACATATATTGCATAAAGCATCCATATTTGTCCATGCCCATATTGATTAGAGTATTAAAAACTTGAAAAGCATTAATTTAAGGTACATTTAGGACATAAAAATTAAAATTTTACCTGATAAAATACAGACTATATAATGAATGTGCAATTTCAATAATCCAGTCTGCAGTTTTTGTTCAGACCAATGCGAAAATCTACCCACATGAACCCATTTTAAATAATATAATAATTTATACTTCTGACTCGTCCCTTTTCTTAAAAAAAAAAAAAACTGTTTAAAGGTTCAATAGTGAGGTTTATCATTTTATAATTTATTTTGTTTTTTGTTAAAACTTGTATCTCAACGGTAAATCAATTGCTATTTCCTGGTCTACAACATGAAATAATAAAAGTGTCTGCTAAATGAATAAATGTAAATGTAAATGAAAGAAATCCATTATAACATGCAAAATGTACAACCCCAAATCAGAAAAAGTTGGGACAGTATGGAAAACGTAAATAAAAAAAGAAAGTAGTGATTTCTAAATTTACTTTGACTTGTATTTCATTGCAGACAATATGAACACAAAATATTTCATGTTTTGTCTGGTCAACTTCATGTCATTTGTAAATATACATCCTTTCCTGTCATTCAGACCTGCAACACATTCCAAAAAAAGTTGGGACAGTAAAGCATTTACCACTTTGTAATGTTGCCATTCCTTTTCACAACACTTAAAAGACGTTTAGGGACTGAAGACACCAAGTGATGAAGTGTTTCAGGTGTAATTTTGTCCCATTCTTCCTGCAAACAAGTCTTAAGGTGGGCAACAGTACGGGGTCTTCGTTGTCGCATTTTGCGCTTCAAAATGCGCCACACATTCTCTATTGGAGACAGGTCGGGACTGCAGGCAGGCCAGTCAAGTACCCGTACCCTCTTCCTCCGCAGCCAGGACTTTGTAATGTGTGCAGAATGTGGTTTTGCATTGTCTTGTTGAAATATGCATGGACGTCCCTGGAAAAGATGTCTTCTTGAAGGCAGCATATTGTGCTCCAAAATCTCTATGTACTTTTCAGCATTAATGGTGCCATCACAGAAGTGCAAGTTACCTTTGCCAAGGGCACTGACACAACCCCATACCATGACAGACCCTGGCTTTTGGACTTGTTGCTGGTAACAGTCTGGATGATTCTTTTCTTCTTTTGTCCGGAGCACACGGCGTCCATTCCTCCCAAAAAATACCTGAAATACTGATTCATCTGACCACAGTACACGTTTCCACTGTGTGATGGTCCATCCCAGATGCCTCCGAGCCCAGAGAAGTCGACGGCGCTTCTGGACACTGTTAACATAGGGCTTCCTTTTGGCACAGTACAGTTTTAACTGGCATTTGTGGATGTAACTACGTATTGTGGTACTTGACAAAGGTTTGCCAAAGTAGTCCTGAGCCCATGTGGTGATATCGCTTATAGATGAATGACAATTCTTGATGCAGTGCCGCCTGAGGGATCGGAGATCACGGTTATTCAGGTTAGGCTTGCGCCCTTGTCCTTTATGCACTGAAATTCCTCCAGATTCCTTGAATCTTTTAATTATGTTATGCACTGTTGAAGGTGAAATATCCAAATCTCTTCCTATCGTTCTTTGAGGAACATTGTTTTTAAACATTTCAATAATTTTCTCACGTATTTGTTGGCAAACTGGCGATCCTCGGCCCATCTTTGCTCCTAAAGGACTAGACCTTTCTTGGATGCTGCTTTTGTACCAAATCATAATTACAATCACCTGTTGACATCAACTGTTTCAAAACACATCATTATTTAACCAATTTACCTCATTACTAGCCCTAAATTGCTCCTGTCCCAACTTTTTTTGGAATGTGTGGCAGGTCTGAATGACAGGAAAGGATGTATATTTACAAATGACATGAAGTTGACCAGACAAAACATGAAATATTTTGTGTTCATATTGTCTGCAATGAAATACAAGTCAAAGTAAATTTAGAAATCACTACTTTCTTTTTTTATTTGCGTTTTCCATACTGTCCCAACTTTTTCTGATTTGGGGTTGTAGAAACATTGGACACAAATATGAGGCACCATTGTGCAGCAGCAAGCATCACGACAAATAAGAAGCCTCAAGGTTGATCTAGGTAAATTTGTGCAAATGTATAGGGCCCCATTCCTATATTTGCCTGGGGCCCCCAATTCACTAAATCCGCCCCTGGATCCAAGTAAGCCATTATGCTTTCTCCAATAGTAAGTAATACAGACCCTATCATCTCCCTACAGTAAGACAATCTCTGTTCCCTACCAGCTGTAACTGTACTGCCATAATTTTAAAAGATAATATCTCCGTTTGCATTGAAATTTCAGCGTCATGACTTTGCAGATATTGTTTATGCTCAAACAGCAACATTACACACTAACTAAAGTTAAAAAATTTAAATCACAATCAACCACCCCTTTAAGAAAATTTAAAAATGACCTCAAATTAGCCTCAGGTAGCTAGTTAGCTAGCCAGTTAGCATCAGCTAACAATATTTTTCAAATAGGCTATTATAATTTTGTCATTCATAATTATTGATTATTATATATTTTTCATTTTAAGCTAATATTGTTCCCCTACTCTACCTAATTTCTTTTATATTTGCTCATTTATACACACATGAAAAAGCCTAGTACAAAGTAAAAAGTAGTACATTATACACAGATAATTAAAAAAATTTAATGCCTTCACAACAATTACAAAGAAATGATTTACACCGAAAGATTATGTAATAAAATCATATTTTTTAATTCTCTTATGATATGTGACCCTGGACCACAAAACCAGTCTTACGTAGCACGGGTATATTTGTAGCAATAGCAAAAAATACATTGTATAGGTCAAAATTATCGATTTTTCTTTTATACCAAATATCATTAGGATATTAAGTAAAGATCATGTCCCATGGAGATATTTTGTAAATTTCCTACCGTAAATATATCAAAACTTAATTCTTGATTAGTAATATGCATTGCTAAGAACTTCATTTGGACAACTTTAAAGGCGATTTTCTCAATATTTTGATTTTTTTTCACCCTTAGATTCCAGATTTTCAAATAGTTGTATATCGGCCAAATATTGTCCTATCCTAACAAACCACACATCAATGGAAAGCTAATTTATTCAACTTTATACAAATAATGTCTATAATGTCAGATAATGTTAAAAATCTCAATTCTGAAAAATTGACCCTTATGACTGGTTTTGGTGATCCACAGTCACATATAGTTGTTTATTTCATCCAGAATACGTCAAGAAACTTTTTTCACTTATTACATGCAATAATTATTATTTTCTGTGTTTAATAGCAGATGTATTTTTACCTGGGTTAACTTTGTGCTTTTTCAAAACCAAAAAGAAAGCTATTCTAATATCTTTAGTTTTCATTCCATATACGACTGGATTGACAGTCGGAAGGACTGTGTAAATCATAAAACCACAAATCTTCTGTGCATTGGAAGAGATGCTGGGGATCCGATATGACATTACAGCAATGGTTGTCACTATTTCAAAGAGGAAAAATGTTGCAATCTGGGCTATACATGTATTTAGAGCCTTAACTTTTGAATCAGCATGTGTTTGTTTTATACATGTAATGAGAATCTGCATATAAGAGAACAGCTGGATAGAGATACTGCTAATCTGTATAAATGCTGTTATAAATAAACCGTAAATGTTGTTCACAGTCAAATCCCCTCCACATGAAAGCAAAAGCAGAGATGGGTTGTCACAGTACACATTGGTAATAAAAGACTTGCATTTTATCATTCTAGACTGAAGCGAAAACAACACTAGTATTAAGACAAAGTCAAGGCCCCATGCCAGTACTATGATTCCACATATTTTGCAAGGAGTCATGATAGAATTATATCTGAGAGGGTTGCATATTGCTATGTACCGGTCTACCGACATGGCTGCCAGTAGAAAAGGTATTGAACCTGCATACAAATGTAGCAAAAAAGCCTGAAGAACACACATAGGGTAATACACATCATTTGTTTCTGTTAAAATGTCCACAAGCACCCTGGGCAGACTGGCTGTGATTCCGATTAAATCGGTTAGAGGAAGGCTAAACAGGATGTAGAACATCGGCTTGTGAAGGCTTCTCTGAGTGATTATCAGTCCAAGAATGGTTCCATTACAGACCACAGAGAACACGTAGATCAGAGCTCCAGCCAAGAACACAGGATATATTGCTTTGGGATGGATATCAAATTTTGCAATTTTAAGATTAAATGTGAAAGTGGAATTTGAAAGGTTTCCAGCCATTAAAAACCTTGATGGAAAACAAAAATGAATACATTTTCACCATAGAGAATTTTACATAGTGGTCATGTAACAAGATTTGTAAATCTGACTGCATGCTTAACCATGCAGTTTAAGTCACAATAAGTCTTACCTTAGTTCACTTACTGTTGTAAGTTGTATGACCTGAATACACTAGCTATGCACCACTGTAGGCTATGGTACGTCGTCACCTTTTATGCAGAAAAAAACAGTCGTGGGACTTGAAGTCATAGTTCAGTTTGTGGCCTCAGATGATGTAATGTCTAAAATAGACATGAGATGTTCACTGCATTTTAACACTATTTCAGCTGAATTTTAGAATAGTGGAGCTTGTTTAAAAATGTTCTTTAAAAAATCCTTTCAACAGTCATGAAATACTAGAACTCATTTTTTGAGATGTTAACAGATGTGCTGCACATTGTTGAAAACAATGACTGACCCACACACTATTTTAAACACTAAAGGCTGCAATACAGGTTTTCAGAGTCAATTCTAGTTACCAAATTTAGCAGATTTTGGACAATAGGAGTTGAACAGTATTTCACAGATAATTGCATAATGTACGTTGAGCATAGATTTGTTTTCAGACTATGATTCCACCCAGTTGTTGGAGATCAAACATATTTGACATTTTGAGCCAATTTTTGAGCACATTTTTATTTATCAAACGTCTAACAATGAGGTGCATGTTTCTTCTGAAGGTTGTGTTCAGAACGACTGTGTTCAGAAGGATTTGGAAGCATGTGATCAGTCTTTAATGAATGATTTTTTTTTCTCTGTAACTGTTTACAAAATCGTCACGTGTACAGTGTGTTTTAAATATCTGTTCAGTCATGTTGCACATTCCAGACTTAAGGGGAAAAGTGATTGTTGTTTTTTCTTTCTCTCTTTCTTCTTTTAGCCATTTCATTTTTCCGGTTTAAAAACAAAAACTGAAGCATGCTTAATAGCGATTAATCGTTTGACAGCACTAATTTATATTAGTGCTGTCAAACGATTAATCGCATCCAAAATAAAAGTTTTTGTTTACATAATGTATGTGTACTGTGTATATTTATTATGTACACATAAATACACACACATACAGTATATATTTTGAAAATGTTTACATGTATATACTTTTATATGTTTATATTCTTATCATTTATATTATATATAAATATATTTAATATATAAACATATTTTTCTTAAAATTATACATGCATGTGTTTGTATTTATATATACAAAATAAATACACACAGTATACGCACATATATTATGTAAACAAATACTTTTTTTTTTTCGCTAACCCTAAAACAAGGGTTTTAGGGTTAGCGAAGTTAAAATGCTATAAAAAAAACCTTATTTGATTGTGTTGTAGGTCTGTTGTGTTTCAATGCAGAAAACAGCATGTCTTTCTTTTGCAAAAAAGCCCTGTAGCATTGAGTATACATGTTTAATAAAAGACATTATGTATATATGCCTTGTGCATACAGTATATAGATATCATAGGCTACCAAAAAGTGGTCGAGAATATATTTATTGTACATTTAGGCCCAAAGCATTAAGCCCAAAGCACTCTTTCTACTCACAATCAACTAATGAGCGTCCACTAAAAGTATGACTGAATAATAGCTATTTCTATATAAATAAAACATATCTAACCCACAGTCTCATTTGGATTGTTTTGGACTAAGATGGATTGTCCCAGAGAAACCAGTGATGTAGGCCTACATATAAAAATAACAATAGTAAATTCTAAATTAACCACTTATTTAGTTCAGATTCTTTTACCATGTTCCTTTGACCTAATCAAAACCCATTGCATATAAAACTTTAATATATTTTTTTTACCATAAAATAATATTAAATATATACACTATGCAATTCATGCTCTGCATTTTTAACCCATCCAATGTGCACACACACAGCAGTGAACACACACACACACCGTGAACACACACCCGGAGCAGTGGGCAGCCATTTGTGCTGCGGTGCCCGGGGAGCAGTTGGGGGTTCGGTGCCTTGCTCAAGGGCACCTCAGTCGTGGTATTGAGGGTGGAGAGAGAGCACTGTACATTCACTCCCCCCACCTACAATTCCTGCCGGTGTTGTGCCGAAATCTGCACCCCTGCCAGATTATGCATCCCCTCGTTGAAATCGCTACCTGTCAAAGTAAATTTAGAAATCACTACTTTCTTTTTTTATTTGCGTTTTCCATACTGTCCCAACTTTTTCTGATTTGGGGTTGTAATTTCCAGCAGTAAAATAAAAAGTATTTAAAAGTTTCTGTTTTGTAGAAAATCACAATTCTACATAATCAAATCACAGTAATGCCTGTAAATAAGGAGTATGTGTTGTTTAAAGGGGTGGTAAACAGTTTTTTTTTTTCTAGGCTTGATTGTGTTTATGGGGTGCAGTCTAAAGGCCCCGGTATACTTCAAACGAAATCGAAGGACGAACTGATATGATGTCATTTCGAACAAAATCAGGCCAAAACAAAGTTCGTTTTGAGTTCGTATCGGCAGTTCGAAACAGCTCACCAAAGCGAACTTTCTGGGGGAGTTTGTTTCAGCTCCTAAACACCTTTGAGCTACCATTGGTCCGTGGCGATTACGCAATCGGTGGATGTTCTGGAACTCCACCTTCTTTGACATGCAATATTTTTATTTTTTTTGGTTTGTTTCTCATTCAATGGAGGTCTAGTCAAGTCACTAGCAAAATAAATACACTGTGTCGAATAGCTGAGCTGCCACAAATATATTCGCACCTGTACGATCACTCGCAGAGATACTTTAAAGATTCAGAGAAAGCATTTAATTCCTAGAAAGAAATTCCAACAAAGCTTGGTGTCGACGACCCGGAGTTATGCAAAAAGCGACATAGAGAAACATCAGATGCAAGTTTTCCAAAGCCATGAAAAGAATGAAAAGAAAGAGTAAAGATATAAGGTAGCAAGTACCAAATATGTTAACAAATGCGTTTCAAATAAATGTTACACCATCAAATCAAAATCAAATAAAATCACTTTTTATTGTCACATCATCACAGCACATGTGCCTTGGTGAGTGAAATTCTTGAGAGCGTGCCCCATACAGTGCAGTGCAGAAACAATTAACATATAGACAGTACCATTACATACTTACAGACTTATACAGATGGCAATGTGCAATATACACATACATATACTCAGTACACACAGTGTACTATTAGACATACTTACAGTTATCAATACACAATACTGTGTATAGAACCATACTGCTGCTGCTGCTGCTGTTGTTCTTTCAATAAGTGAATTTAAAAGGTATACAATAAATTAAATGCTAAAAGAACATACAATAATAAACCTTTGTTTTTATCAAATCATGACAACACAAAATATAAAAAGGTGTAATAATTTATCCAGTTTAATAAAATAAATGAACACTAATAAAATAAAGTAACAAATAGGTTTGTGTTATTGAGATGACTACAATATTTTTTTCCACATTATGCTAGTTTTCAGGTTTCAAGTTTTCAGATTCATACTTAAAGGACTGATTATGGAAATGGAATGGTTCTTGCAAACATGATACTTGACTCTGAACTGCTGCTAATCATTATTCTTTTGTCTATAATATTCTGACCATTGGTACCCGTCTCACACCTAGATACACCCTCATCGCATCGTTGTTGTGTTTAGGGCATACGCACGAGCATCATGACACATGTTTACATTAATCTACACCCCGCCTCCAGCAGCGAAAACAGTATACCGTCGCTCAGCCTTTTCGAACTTCTTTTTGCCCCCAATCGAAGAACAAAAATTAATTCAGTTTGAAGTATATCAGGGCCTTAACATATGTTAATGCTTCATTTAAAAAAAAAACATTATTTTTCACTAGGGGTGTCAACTTTAACGCGTTAACGCATGTGATTAATCTAAGAATTTTAACGCGTTATGTGTTCTTGTGGCTCAGTGGTAGAGCATTGCGTTAGCAGCGCAAAAGGTCGTGGGTTCGATTCCCAGGGAACACACATACTGATAAAAAAATGTATAGCCTGAATGCACTGTAAGTCGCTTTGGATAAAAGCGTCTGCTAAATGTAAATGTTAATATTTTTTAACGCAAATTAATCGTTTGATAAGGTTTGACCCCAACTTCTTCCCGTCATCGCAGCACGGAAGGTTGTCTATCAGTGTGTGATGAGGGTACAGCGAACAGTGTTGCCAGGGTAGCGGCTGTGGCACAAGTGGCTGTGGGCTATTTTGAAAATACAGTCACGGGAAAAATTACAGAGCCGAGGGTTGTGGTTTTTTGGGCTACTTTTATAATCTACCGCTGCCGCCCAATGTGTATATAGACAACTAAAAATTATAATAGATCCTTTTACTAATGTTTATCATACTTGGAATGTACACCTGGCAACTTCAGAACGGAGAGGCGCTTGTAACATCACAAACAACGTGAGTTTCAGCCAGAGCATACATGTTAAGGCTTTTACACAGCAGAATTAAACATGACAACAGCCACTATAGATTATATAAGATAATAAACACACAATTACGATAGGATATGGTTTCTATGTGATTTTCTTGAGATTAATATGTAACTTACATCTGAAATGCTCATTTTGGCAGCGATATAAAAGGCTATAAAAAGCATATTTTAACAACAGTAAACGAACAAATTCCACATGTGATCGCAAAAGGAAGTTATTACAAACACTCGATGGTGGTTTGAAGTGAGTTCTGAGTAAAAGTGTACTATTAATCTCATAAATTGTCTTATGGAGCATGATGCTAATGTTAGCTATAATGCACCTGCAGAGCAGGTCCAGTTCTTCTTCATAATGCATTTTGTCATAATACTTCACGTAAGGTCGCAAGAATTTTTTGTTGTATTTATTTAGAAATACTTTTGATAATAGTTGGGTAAATATCCTGGGATTGAAGTGATGTGGCTTGGTAAACGTTGTATTGCCAGTATAAAGGCTGATAATAGCTGAATAAAAACAAAAGAATAATAAGGATTAACGTTATGTCTCATACCTGGCGGAGGTGTGAAAGGTTATGTTTCCTTAAACTAGTTTGTCATGCATTTCTTTATTTCAACACATTTACAGGTAAATCCTAGTATTTTAAATTTGTGATTAATCATGATTGTGATTAATCACGCCCAGGTAATAATTGTGATTAATCACGCCCAGGTATGATCTGTTGCACCTTCACATATTACTATGTATAGATGTGTACATAATGTAGAATGTGTACATACGGTGTATTGGTAACTAAGTATGTCTTTATAGTACACTGTGTGTATTGAGTATGTGTATGTGTATTTTGCACATTGCCTTCTGTACAGTCTGTAAATATGTACTGTCTATATGTAAATTGTTTTGTTTTTTTGCACTGTCTGGAGCATGCTCTCAAGAATTTCACTCACCAAGGCACTTGTGCTGTGGTGATGTGGCAATAAAAAAAGTGATTTGATTTGATTAATCACAGTCCATGACAGTCAGGGTGTGGGGGTAGGGTTAGGGTTTCTGTTGTACTGATTCACCTTTCAGAACGCCTCCGTTTAGCACGCCCATTGCTCCAGGCTGCAGCTACCCCCGTCTCCCAACCCGGGAAGAAGCTTGTTGTAGTCCCTACCAAAGCAACTAGAAGGAAAGCCTGCAACCATTAGCCGAAAAAGCGTAACGGCTAAAGCTAACGCTTCCGGTCTGGCAGGATGTGGGAAAGGAGACCAGAGGCCTTTTTTTTTTTTTTTTTGGATGTCAATGAAGGAGAGGCTTCACTACGCTAAATAAACAGCTTTTTAGAGGAAACGGCTTATCATTTAATGAATCGACAGCCTATCTGCTAATCTTCAACATGTTTTACACTAAACAATACTTTTGAAATAAACTACTTTTAGAGTTTACCACGAAAAAAAATGCTGTTTTATAAGAGAAGTCACTGACTTTTTGCGACATGTGGAATTCAGCTTACGGCACTTCTTATTCATTCATATGCGATCCGTAAACGGCGATTGAGTGTCGTACAACTCTGACTGAAATTCAATGACGTCAAGGCTGTAATGTGATTGGTTATTAAGGCACATGTGATCCAAGCAGGGGCGTACTTACCCATTAGGAAAAGGTAGGCGACTGCCTTGGGCCCCCAAAAGCCAAGGGCCCCCTAAAATGCTTTTCATATATGAGATGCGCATTAAGCGCGGACACGCGAATAGTTGCGGTTTACGGTGTTTATTACCACGACAACCGTCTGCTTGTCCGAGTTGAACATGCTTCTTGTGTATCCTGCTTGTAGCAAATTAAAATATTATGCATCTGACGCTGACTGCCGCACGAGCGCGAGGTCTCTTTCCCAGCGCGCACACACCTCTCTCTCTCTGCGTCTGCTCTGTACAGCGAGCGGCTGAAAGGAGCTGCGCTTTCAGTTAAAACACTGTTGCTTCTCTAATTTTACATGCAAGTATAGCCGAAATCACAGCACAGCTATTGTCTTTATCTTATGTGTAGCCTATTTGATTTTGTCAGACGACAGCTGGATTATAAATCAGGATTTTTGTGCAGATTAACATCGTGGAAGGGAGAGCTGGTTATGTAGTATTAATGGGTCGCGTTTCAGTCACTATTTCATATTCATCTCATTGTCTGACAACAGAAACAGAAAAACATATACCAATGAAAACAGTTTTATTGAGAATTTAGCTGCATCAAAATACAGTATGTGGCACAGAGTGGCAAACAAATGTAATAATAAATAATAAATGTACATTTTGCATTTTCAGAAGAAGATCTGCCCTGTCCTGCGAAAATGTAAACAGGTTTGTGTCAGTAAATTGCTCAGTGCAAAGAAAGAGAAGTAATAGGAACCTGGTATTTCTATGTTCTTTTTTTTCATGTGTCTAATAGACATGGACATGTTCTTTGAAAAACATCTATGACCTATGAAACATGTCTACTCTTCATGCTCTATGTATGTTAACTATGGTTTCACTAATAATACACATATATTGCATAAAGCATCCATATTTGTCCATGCCCATATTGATTAGAGTATTAAAAACTTGAAAAGCATTAATTTAAGGTACATTTAGAACATAAAATTTTACCTGATAAAATACAGACTATATAATGAATGTGCAATTTCAATAATCCAGTCTGCAGTTTTTGTTCAGACCAATGCGAAAATCTACCCACATAAACCCATTTTAAATAATATAATAATTTATACTTCTGACTCATCCCTTTTCTTTAAAAAAAAAAAACTGTTTAAAGGTTCAATTGTGAGGTTTATCATTTTATAATTTATTTAGTTTTTTTAGTTTTTTATTTTAGTTTTGTATCTCAACGGTAAATCAATTGCTATTTCCTGGTCTACAACATGAAATAATAAAAGTGTCTGCTAAATGAATAAATGTAAATGTAAATGAAAGAAATCCATTATAACATGCAAAATGTAGAAACATTGGACACAAATATGAGGCACCATTGTGCAGCAGCAAGCATCACGACAAAAAAGAAACCTCAAGGTTGATCTAGGTAAATTTGTGCAAATGTATAGGGCCCCATTCCTATATTTGCCTGGGGCCCCCAATTCACTAAATCCGCCCCTGGATCCAAGTAAGCCATTACGCTTTCTCCAATAGTAAGTAATACAGACCCTATCATCTCCCTACAGTAAGACAATCTCTGTTCCCTACCAGCTGTAACTGTACTGCCATAATTTTAAAAGATAATATCTCCGTTTGCATTGAACTTTCAGCGTCGTGACTTTGCAGATATTGTTTATGCTCAAACAGCAACATTACACACTAACTAAAGTTAAAAAATTTAAATCACAATCAACCACCCCTTTAAGAAAAAATATAATTACATAGGCAGAATGACAGATTTTTTTTATCAAACCGAGTCTGTAGCGTAAATGCCCAGGGGGCATGGATTAACTAGTGTATTACTCTGTTCTAAATATCAAATCCTTTGTTTTTCCATCAAATGTGTTCTAGGTGGTTGAATAAAAATATTTAGACTTTATGTTTAAAAATGACCTCAAATTAGCCTCAGGTAGCTAGTTAGCTAGCCAGTTAGCATCAGCTAACAATATTTTTCAAATAGGCTATTATAATTTTGTCATTCATAATTATTGATTATTATATACTTTTTCATTTTAAGCTAATATTGTTCCCCTACTCTACCTAATTTCTTTTATATTTGCTAATTTATACACACATGAAAAAGCCTACTACAAAGTAAAAAGTAGTACATTATACACAGATAATTCAAAAAAAAATTAAAATATGTTTTTAATGCCTTCACAACAATTACAAAGAAATTATTTACACCGAAAGATTATGTAATAAAATCATATTTTTTAATTCTCTTATGATATGTGACCCTGGACCACAAAACCAGTCTTACGTAGCACGGGTATATTTGTAGCAATAGCCAAAAATACATTGTATAGGTCAAAATTATCGATTTTTCTTTTATACCAAATATCATTAGGATATTAAGTAAAGATCATGTTCCATGGAGATATTTTGTAAATTTCCTACCGTAAATATATCAAAACTTAATTCTTGATTAGTAATATGCATTGCTAAGAACTTCATTTGGACAACTTTAAAGGCGATTTTCTCAATATTTTGACTTTTTTGCACCCTTAGATTCCAGATTTTCAAATAGTTGTATCTCGGCCAAATATTGTCCTATCCTAACAAACCACACATCAATGGAAAGCTCATTTATTCAACTTTATACAGATAATGTATATAATGTCAGATAATGTTAAAAATCTCAATTCTGAAAAATTGACCCTTATGACTGGTTTTGGTGATCCACAGTCACATATAGTTGTTTATTTCATCCAGAATACGTCAATAAACTTTTTTCATTTATTACATGCAATAATTATTATTTTCTGTGTTTAATAGCAGATGTATTTTTACCTGGGTTAACTTTGTGCTTTTTCAAAACCAAAAAGAAAGCTATTCTAATATCTTTAGTTTTCATTCCATATATGACTGGATTGACAGTCGGAAGGACTGTGTAAATCATAAAACCACAAATCTTCTGTGCATTGGAAGAGATGCTGGGGATCCGATATGACATTACAGCAATGGTTGTCACTATTTCAAAGAGGAAAAATGTTGCAATCTGGGCTATACATGTATTTAGGGCCTTAACTTTTGAATCAGCATGTGTTTGTTTTATACATGTAATGAGAATCTGCGTATAAGAGAACAGCTGGATAGAGATACTGCTAATCTGTATAAATGCTGTTATAAATAAACCGTAAATGTTGTTCACAGTCAAATCCCCTCCACATGAAAGCAAAAGCAGAGATGGGTTGTCACAGTACACATTGGTAATAAAAGACTTGCATTTTATCATTCTAGACTGAAGCGAAAACAACACTAGTATTAAGACAAAGTCAAGGCCCCATGCCAGTACTATGATTCCACATATTTTGCAAGGAGTCATGATAGAATTATATCTGAGAGGGTTGCATATTGCTATGTACCGGTCTACCGACATGGCTGCCAGTAGAAAAGGTATTGAACCTGCATACAAATGTAGCAAAAAAGCCTGAAGAACACACATAGGGTAATACACATCATTTGTTTCTGTTAAAATGTCCACAAGCACCCTGGGCAGACCGGCTGTGATTCCGATTAAATCGGTTAGAGGAAGGCTAAACAGGATGAAGAACATCGGCTTGTGAAGGCTTCTCTGAGTGATTATCAGTCCAAGAATGGTTCCATTACAGACCACAGAGAACACGTAGATCAGAGCTCCAGCCAAGAACACAGGATATATTGCTTTGGGATGGATATCAAATTTTGCAATTTTAAGATTAAATGTGAAAGTGGAATTTGAAAGGTTTCCAGCCATTAAAAACCTTGATGGAAAACAAAAATGAATACATTTTCACCATAGAGAATTTTACATAGTGGTCATGTAACAAGATTTGTAAATCTGACTGCATGCTTAACCATGCAGTTTAAGTCACAATAAGTCTTACCTTACTTCACTTACTGTTGTAAGTTGTATGACCTGAATACACTAGCTATGCACCACTGTAGGCTATGGTACGTCGTCACCTTTTATGCAGAAAAAAACAGTCGTGGGACTTGAAGTCATAGTTCAGTTTGTGGTCTCAGATGATGTAATGTCTAAAATAGACATGAGATGTTCACTGCATTTTAACACTATTTCAGCTGAATTTTAGAATAGTGGAGCTTGTTTAAAAATGTTCTTTAAAAAATCCTTTCAACAGTCATGAAATACTAGAACTCATTTTTTGAGATGTTAACAGATGTGCTGCACATTGTTGAAAACAATGACTGACCCACACACTATTTTAAACACTAAAGGCTGCAATACAGGTTTTCAGAGTCAATTCTAGTTACCAAATTTTGCAGATTTTGGACAATAGGAGTTGAACAGTATTTCACAGATAATTGCATAATGTACGTTGAGCATAGATTTGTTTTCAGACTATGATTCCACCCAGTTGTTGGAGATCAAACATATTTGACATTTTGAGCCAATTTTTGAGCACATTTTTATTTATCAAACATCTAACAATGAGGTGCATGTTTCTTCTGAAGGTTGTGTTCAGAACGACTGTGTTCAGAACGATTTGGAAGCATGTGATCAGTCTTTAATGAATGATTTTTTTTTCTCTGTAACTGTTTACAAAATCGTCACGTGTACAGTGTGTTTTAAATATCTGTTCAGTCATGTTGCACATTCCAGACTTAAGGGGAAAAGTGATCGTTGTTTTTTCTTTCTTTCTTTCTCTCTTTCTTCTTTTAGCCATTTCATTTTTCTGGTTTAAAAACAAAAACTGAAGCATGCTTAATAGCGATTAATCGTTTGACAGCACTAATTTATATTAGTGCTGTCAAACGATTAATCGCATCCAAAATAAAAGTTTTTGTTTACATAATGTATGTGTACTGTGTATATTTATTATGTACACATAAATACACACACATAAAGTATATATTTTGAAAATGTTTACATTTATATACTTTTATATGTTTATATTCTTATCATTTATATTATATATAAATATATTTAATATATAAACATATTTTTCTTAAAAATATACATGCATGTGTTTGTATTTATATATACAAAATAAATACACACAGTATACGCACATATATTATGTAAACAAATATTTTTTTTTTTTTCGCTAACCCTAAAACAAGGGTTTTAGGGTTAGTGAAGTTAAAATGTTATAAAAAAAAAACTTATTTGATTGTGTTGTAGGTCTGTTGTGTTTCAATGCAGAAAACAGCATGTCTTTCTTTTGCAAAAAAGCCCTGTAGCATTGAGTATACATGTTTAATAAAAGACATTATGCATATATGCCTTGTGCATACAGTATATAGATATCATAGGCTACCAAAAAGTGGTCGAGAATATATTTATTGTACATTTAGGCCCAAAGCATTAAGCCCAAAGCACTCTTTCTACTCACAATCAACTAATGAGCGTCCACTAAAAGTATGACTGAATAATAGCTATTTCTATATAAATAAAACATATCTAACCCACAGTCTCATTTGGATTGTTTTGGACTAAGATGGATTGTCCCAGAGAAACCAGTGATGTAGGCCTACATATAAAAATAACAATAGTAAATTCTAAATTAACCACTTATTTAGTTCAGATTATTTTACCATGTTCCTTTGACCTAATCAAAACCCATTGCATATAAAACTTTAATATATTTTTTTACCATAAAATAATATTAAATATATACACTAAGCAATTCATGCTCTGCATTTTTAACCCATCCAATGTGCACACACACAGCAGTGAACACACACACACACCGTGAACACACACCCGGAGCAGTGGGCAGCCATTTGTGCTGCGGTGCCCGGGGAGCAGTTGGGGGTTCGGTGCCTTGCTCAAGGGCACCTCAGTCGTGGTATTGAGGGTGGAGAGAGAGCACTGTACATTCACTCCCCCCACCTACAATTCCTGCCGGTGTTGTGCCGAAATCTGCACCCCTGCCAGATTATGCATCCCCTCATTGAAATCGCTACCTGATTGCCTAATCCTAACCCCTCCCCCACACCTAAACCTACCAATACTAGGGGGTGCATAATCTGGCAGGGTGCAGAATTCGGCACAACACCGGCCCGAGACTCGAACTCACAACCTTTTGGATTACGAGACCGACTCTCTAACCTTTAGGCCACTACTTCGCATGCACCTTTCAGAAACATGAAAACGTTTTCACATTTTATTATGCAAATGTTGGACTGTGTTTCGGTTCATTTTCATTGCTCTTAATTGCGTGGCTGTCAGCATTATACACTCTAAAAAATGCTGGGTTATTTTTTAACCCAAATGCTGGGTTCAGCCTGTTGGGTCATTTTATTGGGTTATTTGTAATATTTTTACCTAGGTGCTGTTTTTTTTTTTACCCAAACGCTAGGTCCAGCTTGTTGGGTCATTTTATTGCATTATTTTAACGCTGGTTTATTTTTTTTCTACCGCTGGGTTGAGCTTGTCTCCGGTGAAACTTCTCAACAACGCAGCTGCTGTGAGCACGGGCTTTTTAAGAGCAGTTCGCAGCGCCGCGCCACCGATTTGGTGCACTCTTTCGGGGAAATAAAGGTGTGTATACATTTTATTTATAAAGTATTTTATGTGGTGTAAATTATAATATTTTACGCAACGCAACAAGGACGAGGTGTCAGTCAGCTGCGGTCGTTTCGAGCTGGAAACGCCTTTGCCTTGCATAACATAAATGGATTTTATTCGTTATAATACTTAGTGTAATTTAGTTTGATGTTAAAATATGTTCTCTAATTTCAGTACTGTTTATTTTTGGGCAGGTTTTGGAGTCTGTCACGCCATCTCTCAGCTACGAGTGAAATGCGAGTCCACGGTCTAAAGTTCCCCGCAGTTCCCCGTGAACAGCAGCCCTTCACTGGCTCAGATTTCGGCGACACACCGGCACGAGAATTAGCACTATTTCATTCAAAAGCTATTACAGAGAACGGTTGAATACGCTTAAATTAAAATGCTACTTCTATATGCCTATTTTATTTCTAAAATGCTTGCCAAACAAGTTTAAATGTATGTAATATTGTAAAATATGCTGTATCCACACAAATCCAATTCGTCTTGTATTTTGTCCATGGGTGTTCTTGCTTAATAATAAATGTTCATCTTTTGATTATTGCTGTTGCTTCTAGTAATTCTGTGTGTGATTTTTAATTTACAGCCCATTTTAAGCCAACAATATAATAATTTTTAAACAATATATTAACCAACCCAGCATGGTGGGTAAAAACGTTTAACCCAACCAGCTGGGTCAAAATAACCCAGCATGTGTTCTGTCCAATATTTACCCAGCGCTGGGTTGCCAAATAACCCAAGTTGGGTTGTTTTTAACCCAGCATTTTTTAGTGTACAAGTCAAAATCTTACCTTCGTTTTTTATTATCTTTAATTGGTTTTCTCAGTTTAGTGGAAACAAAAGACGCTTGTACAACAACATCAAGTCTTTGTGGGGAAATAATATTTTTGTTCATAGCAGTTAGGTTTAGGGTTCATTTTCACTATTTGTTAATGTCATTCTGTTTATTTCATGACAAAAAAAGGTTTGTTTCATTCTCTCACCATGCCTATTAACTGTAATGTAATATTACTGCAAGTCTGATGACTGTTAGATGAGGATATAGAATCAGAAGCACTCTATTCATTCAGTGAAATATACAAATCCTCAGATCTGGTATATATCCCACAATTATTAATTTCCTTTTATTTTTTGCTCGTTTATACTCACATGAAAAAAGCCTAGTACAAAGTAACAAGTACATTATACACGGATAATACAGCATTTTTTTTAAATAATTTAATACCTTCACAACAATTACAAAGAAATTATTTACACCAAATATGATGTAATAAAATCATATTTTTAAACTCTCTTATGATACAGTTGTTTAGTAAATGTTCATTAACTTTTTTTTTTTTTGACATGATTAATCTAGGTTTAACAGTTAAACCTGTGTCAATTTCCATCAAGAATACAACATCAAGAAACTTTTTTTTATCAATTATTTAATTCCTTAATTATTATTTTCTGTTTTTAATAGCAGATGTATTTTTACCTGGGCTGACTTTGTACTTTTTTAAAACCAAAAAGAAAGCTATTCTAATATCTTTAGTTTTCATTCCATATATGACTGGATTGACAGTCGGAAGGACTGTGTAAATCATCAAACCACAAATCCTCTGAGCATTGGAAGAGATGCTGGGGATCCGATATGATAATGTAGCAACGGTTGAAACTATTTCAAAGAGGAAAAAAGTAGCGATCTGGGCTATACATGTATTTAGAGCCTTAACTTTTGAATCAGCATGTGTTTGTTTTATACATGTAATGAGAATCTGCGTGTAAGAGAACAGCTGGATAGAGATACTGCTCATCTGTATAAATGCTGTTATAAATAAACCATAAATGTTGTTCACAGTCAAATCCCCTCCACATGAAAGCAAAAGCAAAGATGCATTGTCACAGTACACATTGGTAATAAAAGACTTGCATTTTACCATTCTAGACTGAAGTGAAAACAACACTAGTATTAAGACAAAGTCAAGGCCCCATGCCAGTGCTATGATTCCACATATTTTGCAAGGAGTCATGATAGAATTATATCTGAGCGGGCTGCATATTGCTATGTACCGGTCTACCGACATGGCTGCCAGTAGAAAAGGTATTGAAGCTGCATACAAATGTAGCAAAAAAGCCTGAAGAACACACGTAGGATAAAACACATCATTTGTTTCTGTTAAAATGTCCACAAGCACCCTGGGCAGACCGGCTGTGATTCCGATTAAATCGGTTAGAGGAAGGCTAAACAGGATGTAGAACATCGGCTTGTGAAGGCTTCTCTGAGTGATTATCAGTCCAAGAATGATTCCATTACAGACCACAGAGAACACGTAGATCAGAACTCCAGCCAAGAACACAGGATGTATTGCTTTGGGATGGATATCAAGTTTTGCAATTTTAAGATTGAATGTAAAAATAGGATTTGAAAGGTTTCCAGCCATTAAAAACCTTGATGGAAAACAAAAATGAATACATTTTCACCATAGAGAATTTTATTTAAAAGATCATGTAACAAGTTTTGTAAATCTGAGTGCATGCCTAACCATGCCGTTTAAGTCACAATAAGTCTTACCTTAGTTCACTTACAGTACTGTTGTAAGTTGTATGACCTGAATACACTAGCTATGCACCACCATAGGCATACAGCATCACCTTTTATGCAGAAAAAAACAGTCGTGGGACTTGAAGTCATGGTTCAGTTGGTGGTTTTATGACACCAGATGATGTAATGTCTGTGTCTAAAATAGACATGAGATGTTCACTGCATTTTAACATATGTCAGCTGAATCTGCCATTTTAGAATAGTGGAGCTTTAAAAATCCTTTAAACAGTCAGGAAACACTAGAACACACTTTTCGAGATGTTAACAGATATGTTTCACATTATTGAAAACAATTACAGACCACACATTATTTTAAACACTTAAGGCTGGAATACACTACATAATTTTTGCCCAGATTTTTGGAGTCAATTATAGTTGCCAAATGTTTTGAGCCGTAGGAGTTAAACCGTATTTCACATAATCTTGCATAATGTTCGATGAGCTTAGATTTTTTTTTTTCAGACCGATTCCACCCAGTCATAGGAAATCAAACATTTTATATTTTGAGCCAATTTTTTAACACATTTTCATTTGTCAAACATTTCACAAAGAGGTGTTACTGGTTTCTAGGAGGTTTCTACTAAAGTTTGTGTTCAGAACAACTCTGGAAGTCTGGAAGTGTGTGATCAGTTTTTAGTGAATGATTTTTTTTTCTCTGTAACTGTTTAAATGTCACGTTGTAACATGGCTTTGGGTTTGTTTCTAGTTTAAGTTTCAAGTCTTTTATTTTGTAGTTTAGTCCTGTTTCCTGGTTTGTCATGTGATTCCCTTGATCCTCAAGTTATCCTGCCTCGTGAATGTGTCATGCTGTGATTGGTTGTCTTAATCATGCGTTTTGTTTCTCATTGGTTGGTTTATGTCATGTGACCCTTATTGTTTGGTATTTCCAGCCCTCATGTCGCCATTGTTTCTTGTCGGGTATTGATTTGTGTAACCACTGCTTGTGAGTTTGTGCCAAGGTTTAGTTCATGTTTTGCCATGCCATGTCTTTGTTTATTATGTATTTGCTCACTTTTGGACATTATTAAACTGCACATGGGTTCTATTTCCACTCGCTTAAGTGGACTCTGTTACACACGTGTACAGTGCCCAGTGTTTAAACATCTGTTCAGTCATGTTGCACATTACAGACTTAAGAGGGAAAGTGGTTGTTTTTATTTATTTATTTGTTTTGGTAAGGCTTTAGATTACAACCCGCAAAGAACTACGTAAGTATACTGAATTTACAGTGTACGTTTCTGTAATTATAGTGTACCTATAAAGAATGTACGTGTAGGTATAAGGGAACACTGTGTTACGTTTGGGTAATAAAGGGGTAACAACCAGATATGCAACCTGCAAAGAACTGCGTAAGTAAACTGAAGTTACAGCGTAACTTTTTTGTAATTATAGTGTACCTGTTCAGTACCTCCGTGTAGGTATAGGGGAATAATATGCGACGTTTGGGGAATAAAGGGGTAACAACCTGTAAAATTACAAATCATTTATACTGTAAGTATTTTGAAACTAAGGGTTACCTATTCTAATATTACGTGGTATGTATGGCCTAAACAATAATCTTATGTTTGGGAGTGATTTAGAAAGATGATATACTTTTTATAATTTTATATTGGTATATTATTATAGGCCTAGGTATTTTTAACCATTCTATTATTAAAGGAAACATGATGGAGATTACTGAACAACAAAACTGGACATCTAGTGAAATGAGTTAATGAGTTTCTGCTATGATTTATAATTCACGAGTCTACTTACCTTATGAAAGCTTATTCGTCGATCTCAGCAACTTCACACCAGCAACTTCCCAACACCACTATCACCAAATAACTTTGCATGATATACATCAAGGTTCAATGCAGCTTAAAACAACCTTACCTCTTTCCAGCATAATGGGAAATCCTGGTTAGGTATGTGAACTGTGGACCCCTGCTTCCTTACCCCTTATTGCGCAACGTTGCCCTGAGACAACGAAAAGAAAAACTGAATTTCTGAACATGCAAAAATATAAATAAATCATAAAACCTGAGAAAAGTCTTCTCTACACCTTCATACTCACACACATATTTTTTATGTACAGTTCATGTCATTTTAAATAAGATTACTAAAGCAAGTAATCTTGCCTTCTTCTCACACCATGTGCTCCTGTGACCATGTGTCAGAACAGGACATCCCACCTTCAAATGGTGCTTGATAGTGACTCCCACACCTTATTGGACTGTTCTTTGATACTTTTCAAATATTTTAATTGGTTGAAATCATTTAAAAAAACATGCACTTAACATGGGGCATCAGAAAAATGCTATGCAGTAGAGGATTAATCTCCCTTTTTAGTGCACTTCGAGGTATGGCTATATCATAAAAATCAGCGATCAACAACAAATCATTTTTACGACATTGTTCAAATTGCTTCTCGGTTGGTGCGATTGCAAATTTATCAAGCTCAAATTTTTATGTCATGCCAATCTCTATATTTCCTCCCTCGCCAAAAGAAAAACCCCAGACAAACACTAACAAAAATAAATGGGCAAAATAAATTCGGCTAACAGAATATTTAGCCAACTGACGAGCCCCCAATTTCATGTTATGCCCGTCTAGGGAAGAAGCGCAACATGAAAAGACTAGCACGAACAAAAGATTTTCAACAACGATATGTTTATTGGGAGTTTAAGTTCAGGAGCCGACAAGGCCAAAATAACAAACAAAATGTTCTTGTTTTCAAACCTCTACCTTGCCTAACCAAAATAAAATAAAATAAAATTCACTACCCTAACACCAAAACAGAGAACAAAAGGATTCACAAACAAAAATGGCGTCAGACTCCCTACTATCCCAATTTAGTATTTACAATATTTACAAAACTATTTACAAAGCCAAAAACCAAGGTTTTAAAAACCAAGAGGGCAATCCAAAAATCTGTGTCAAACAGGCAAATGGGTCAAATAAACCAGTAAATCTTTGATACAATAATAATAATAATAATAATTTGTTACATTTATATAGCGCTTTTCTGGGTACTCAAAGCACTTTACATAGAAAGGGGGAATCTCCTCAACCACCGCCAATGTGCAGCATCCACCTGCAGCATCCATTGCGCCAGAACCCCCACCACACACCAGCTTACTGGTGGAGAGGAGATAGAGTGATGAAGCCAATCAGTATATGGGGATGATTAGGAGGCCATGATGGTCAGAGGCCAATGGGCAAATTTGGCCAGGATGCCGGGGTAACACCCTACTCTTTTTCGAAGGACATCCTGGGATTTTTAATGACCACAGAGAGTCAGGACCTCGGTTTAACGTCTCATCCGAAGGACGGTGCTTTTTACAGTATAGTGTCTCCATCACTATACTGGGGTGTTAGGACCAGTGTTGGGCACGTTACTTTAAAAAAGTAATTAGTTATAGTTACTAGTTACTTCTCACAAATAGTAACTGAATTAGTAACTGAGTTACATCATTATAAAAGTAACTAATTACCAGGGAAAGTAACTATTGCGTTACTTTTTTTAAAAAAAATCAAATGTCAAATAACTTGGATGCCCCATTTTTAAATATGTTAAATGAATAAAATGGACACTAAATAGAATAAATTATTATTATAAAACATTGTACATTAATCGACACTATTTATCTATTGACACTTAGCATCAGTTAGTCAAGCATTATAATATGATATTATGATAATTTAGCATTATATGATGATAGAACTTTAGTAATTAGAATAACCATGTATGAATTCATATTTGTCATGATGACTGAACTTAGGACTGGTGGTGGTGCTTAAGATATTGTTTGTCATTTAGTGTTTCTATAAAAAAAGAGGGGGAAAAATGATAAGATAACAAAACTACTACGAATTATACCACTAATAACAATATAAAACGCACTAAGGATAAAGGAGCTGTTGGGTTCATGAATATTAATCACGTAGTCTGCGTTCGCTCGAACTGATTCGCTGAAATCAAAACAGGGATGATAATAGGTGAGCACCGGCCAATGAGATTGTCGTTTGTGCATTAGTTCCGCCCACTAGCAGAGAACCCGGCAGTTTTTAAAAGCTGAAGAATTCCAAAGGAACTCCGTTATTTTGACACGAAAATACAACAAAGAATATCGTTTACATGTAGCGCGTCAATTCTGCATGTTATGAAAGACTCTCTCGGTCTGTATCTTTCTTTGTGTGTGTGTGTGTGTGTGTGTGTGTGTGTGTGTGTGTGTGTGTGTGTGTGTGTGTGTGTGTGTGTGTGTGTGTGTGTGTGTGACAAAGCTACGGCGAGTCGTGCGCTTCACACTAGAGTTTACGGTACGTCAAATACAGCTACACTGCGCATCCATTCAGATGAACTGAAAAATAAATTTCTAATAATATTATAATAAAGCCGCATTTTATTGTCGGTAACGGCGTTGTAACGGGGGAAACAGTAATTAGTTTGATTACTCGTTACTGAAAACAATAACGCCGTTAGTAACGCCGTTTATTTATAACGCCGTTATTCCCATCACTGGTTAGGACCCACACAGACCACAGGGTGAGCACCCCCTGCTGGCCTCATTAACACCTCTTCCAGCAGCAACCTAGTTTTCCCAGGAGGTCTCCCATCCAGGTACTGACCAGGATCAACCCTGCTTAGCTTCAGTGGGCAACCAGTCTTGGGCTACAGGGTGATATGGCTGCTGGGCGTTACAATACTTGCAATCAAACACAAAACAAACAAAGCAAACAGTACTCACAATCTCACAACTCTCTTAATACTAGTGATGTGACGCTCGACACCGAGGCTTCGAAGCTTGTATCAAAAAAATTAAACATCTCACATTGAAGCACTGTATCGGAGCTTGATTCGTTTTGCCAAAAGCACGTGATCTATGACGTCCGAAGCTTCATTCGCCTGAAAACCATGTGACTGCTTCAGTATCTGGTTCAAATGAAGCGAACCTCAGTGCTGTTTCCTTTACATTATATTACATTATAATGCGTTAGCATTGTTGTTGTTTTTTATCCTAATTTATATATTAAGATCAAATGAACTTTGCCCATGAAATAACAGTCTAAGGACTGAGGCAGAGTTAACATTGACAGATCACAGATTTATTTCATGAGTTTATGTTTGATTTATTTGAATTATTTTAGTGGCAGTACACCGAAATGAATGACTTTAACAATGGCCGTTATTTTTTATACAATAAATTAAAACAAGTAGGGGTGACCCCGAATAGTCGACGATTCGATGCTTCGATTCCCGATTCGACTCCCAATCTCACAGTCGAATATTCGCGGGTGTTATGATCATGCCATTTTGGAAATATGGGAGTGCTCAAATCTTTGATTTCACATAAAACTACCAGTTTTCTCCCAATAAGTTAATATAGTACTGCCTATTAAAATAATGCTGTAAATAAGAATCTGAAAAGAAAGAAGCTTCAAATAAATATTTTAACATGCATGAATAAATCCAACCACCCCTATAGATTTAAGTTTCACTTTCCATAATCTGTGACCGACAGAGGAGCATTTTGGCGGCAGGGATTTAAATCTTTAACAAGACTCAAATTGACACAGGCAGAGTGAAAAACTGGATTTTTTTCGATCAGGTACTTACCGATTTCAAAACATTTCAGCCGGTGTATATATCGTGTATATATTATTTATCTTGTATATGATGCATTTGGTTGAGTTGCCCTGCAGTAAAGGTACGGTGATTATCTCTTCAGCGCGCGCAGCGCAGTCAGGACAAACAACAATCAATGCAGAATATTAATAGCCTATCTATGACTGGGACTGTCATATACATAACATTATAATGAGAACACTATTATAATAAAACGCTGTGAAGTTTTAGAGTTTAGTTGCCGTGTTTCTGCACGTTGTTGCGTGAAGAACACGTCCACGAAGTTCATTCAGAGCCGCACAGACAAGTTCATTCGGGGTATTTCGTGCAGATAGCCTATAAGTCGTAATATTAACGTTATGTTGTATATATAACGAAGCGTATTCTATATGAGATAAATGATGAGTTAAATCCCATTGATTAAAAACCTGCTATCAAAGCTTCATTCTACTGGTTATCTTCAGCGCACGCAGCTCAAAACAGAAATGCAGAACATTAATTACTACTGTCATATACGTAAGCAATAAGGTAGGAGAGGCCGTGCTGTATCGTGAATAAATCAAGGCTGAAGGGCGTTGTTAGCGTCGTGCCTGCAACCCCTTCAGCCGTGATTTATTCACGATACAGCACGGCCTCGAGTACCTTACCTTATTGCTTTTATAAAACGGTTACCACACAATAAAAAATACTAAAACCCAAAATTTATGAATTGAAATGCTACTTTTTTGAAGCAAGTTCGTTAAATGCTGTCCCTTTAGCTAAAAAATAGTTCCTGACAGCAACAGTAAACGGCAAGAGAATGTTCCTCATTTAATGGAGCTTAAATAAAAACAGAGGAGCTCATATTATCCGCTGTCATTTATTTTTTTAACACCATATATGATATTTTCTCACACACATACATCTGCTTATCTCAGCATGAGAAAACGTCTGTTTTCCGTCTTTTAGTTTTAAAACAGACCGATTCGCGGCACAGCGCGAGTTTGCAAGCTTCATTACAGTGTAAACTGATGGACATACATATTCATACCTGAAACAGAAAACTAATAAATTCAGTAATATTCCCTCCTCGCTTCGGAAACTGCAGTCTTTCACACAGACGCGCGCCGCACACACATCAACATATTTCCGCATGAGAAGCGTTTATTTAGATGGGGAAGGGCGTGGTCTCAAAATTAAAGATGAAAGATAACGCCAGCAGGGGTCACTCATACTTCATTAAATAGTTAATTCTGCCGAAATACATAATACATTAAACAGTTTTGATGCCCATTGATTGTTTATGTCGCTAAGGGTGGTTGCTAAGGGTGTTGCTCAGTGATACACAGAATGGTTGGGTGAAGCGGTCATAGTCCTGCTGTATCGTGAATAAAACACAGCTGCTGACCAATCAGAATCGAGGAATGGAACTAACCGTTTTATAAATAACGTTATAATGAGAGCACTATTATAAAAAAATGTTACACATTTTCCCTGTGTGTTAACGTCAGTAATTATGGCTGTCGAATGTCTGACTTGACTCTTGGTAATATATTTTGCCCCGCCCCCAAAGATATGATTCGACTATCAGTCGAATATCGGCAAGATTCGAAAATTCCGATTAGACTATGAAAATCCTTAGTCGGGGACACCCCTAAAAACAAGGAATCAGTAGTAAAACCAGATGTGAAACCAGCAGCTGTAATGAATCACAGCACTTTGGAAGGTGTTATTCATTTTTAGGACCACAAGATGGCCACAGCATGAACCGTTTTAAAAAGCTTAGAGTAATGAACCTTTTTCCGATACAATTGGGTTGAAAGCTTTACTTCGCCATCACTACTTAATACAACCTCTTACACAAAACGCTGCACTATACAAAATTAACTGCTCAGATCACAAAATGGCAAACGATTGCCCCTGAGGAAGTGATGTCTTGACTTTTAAAGTTAAGTAGACCAATCAGGAGACAGCAACAATCAGCCTGCAGGAGCCAATCGGATGGCTTTCCCCAGGGAGAGCAGAAACACAGACAGCCCCAACACAGCAGAGAAAACAGAACAACCACAGGGTTGTAACACAGTTAAGAAACAATATCTGACAAGAAATCATCAGAGTGATGTATAGTGAACTCTCGTATTGTAATTTTAATTTTGTATTGTATTTTGTATTGTATTGTCAAGTCAAGTCACTATTATTTGTATAGCGCTTTTAACAATGCAAATTGTGTCAAAGCAGCTTTACATCAGCTTGATATAAAAGATGGGTGGCTTTATACCAGCTTTACAGTATTTAGACGGGGAAATATTGTGTCGAAATAGTGTCATTCTCCTCTGGCCAGACAAAATCAGCAGTTTAAATCTAGGCTGCAGCAGAGTCAGATTGGGCAATGGACTCATCTGGTTCCTGTGGTCTTGTCCCGACGGCCGTCTAGGAGACAGGGTCTTCACTGGGGATCAGTCTCTGGGGCTCATCTAGTTGTCCTGGTCTCCGCTGATGTTCAGGGCTGTAGAGGTCATCTCTAGGTGCTGATCCACCATCTGATCTGGATACGGACTGGATCCGGGTGACTGCAGTGTGGCATCTATTGGGGAAAAGGGGCTTTGTTATATCATATTAATTATAAAATGACAGAAATTTAATGAATTGTATTTTACAGATGTAAACTGTAATCTTTGGTTAATATTTTTATCACTGAATTTATGTTCAAATGTACTCACCCACTTCCTTCTGCTACATTATTAAATCATTTATGTATATATTACATTATATTATATGATACTATATATTGCTTAAAGGGATAGTTCACTCAAAAATGAAAATTACTCCATAACTCCATTCTTTAAATAAGAAAACGTACTTACAGGCTGTGAGTCAGAAGCGCCAGACTGTCCTTGCAAAGTTGGAATTGCCCCACTTTATAGACACAGCCTTTGTGCAAGCCAGCATTGTAGGCTACTCTTCCAGGTTCAGGAAATAGTCCTCCGTAAAATGCGCTGCACTCACTCTACTATTTGGGTTGAACTGTTTTGGAACAGTGTTGTAAATACAACTTAACCACTGATTTCTAGTTGTGTCCTCTTTTGGAAGCCCAAACAAAGTACTTTCTCTTTCACAACGAAACACAGCGTCTCCACGACATGGCACCGACAGCAACAACAATACTACAGCGAGAATAATAGTTCCGCCTTCTTTCTTTGCATATAAATTTGGGCGGTGTTTTGCAAATCTTCCCACACCATGACGTAGACATTACATCAGTTAAAGAAATATGTTTTTTAATTGTAAATTTTAATTGTATTAATTGTAAATTAAATTGTTAAAAGTTAAATCTGTAAACCCTAAAACGTTGCTATCATATTTTTTACAGTAAAATTCTGGCAACAACAGCTGCCAGTTTTTTACCGTAGATTTTACAGATTTTTTTTACAGTGTAGAAATTATGGTTTATAAAGTTTTAAATATGGATATGTTGCTTACAAAAGCACATTGATTCGCTTCAGGGGGCCTTTATTAACCCCTGTAGCCATCTGGAGCCCTTTTTTATGATGGATGGATGCAGTTTATTGGACTTCTATGGGACTATTGAATATCACCCATTCACTGCCATTATAATGCTTGGAAGAGCCAGGACATTTTTTTTATATAACGCTGATTGTATTCGTCTGAAAGAAGAAACTCATATGCACCTTGGATGGCCTCAAGGTGAGTAAATCAGGTGGTAATTTTCATTCTTGTATGAACTGTCCCTTTAAAATGTTAAGTGAATGGAATAGAAATATGCATTAAAGCTAGCCTAAACATTTCAAAAGCACTAATGTTGTGCAACATAATAATTTTATCCTAGATTTACAGAGCTTTAATAATAAAGTTGTAGATAAAGAACCACTTTCTCAAAAAATTTAACATTTAACACTTGAAAATAGTTTAAAATAGTAGGTTAGTTTATATTACATCTTTAATCAGCATCATAAACTAGTGATATTTGACTAAATTGGCCCCTAACAGAAAGGCTTGTAATAGGAGTAAAATGGTGTAACCGGTTACACCACTTGACATTTCAATTTAAAATCAAATTTGACATGCATTATCATGGACACCGATGTAAGTACATGGCCTTGGTGGGAATTTTTAAATGTAATACTCATTTTCATAATAATGATGAATTATCAATGTATTTCTAAGCTCATTCCATTTGACATGTATACCTAAGACTAGGGGTCGACCGATATGCGGTCGATATGCGACCAATATTTTCAGGGCCGATGCCGATACCGATTATTACAGACCAAGTAGACCGATAACCGATATTTTGAACCAATATATATGTCTGGTGTAAAAATGAAAATGAATGTAAAAATTAAGAATAACAAGGGTTATTTGCTCTGACAAAAACGGCCTTCCCTGGTGTTGGTTGCACTTCTTACTCTTGTCTTCCTCCATGCATCCATCTACATTAAGGGTAATATAAAGAGAGAGTTAAAAGTGGGGCCACTGTAGGGCTGCACGATATATTGCATGCGATTGTCATGTGCATCTCTTCAGTAAAGCCGGTTCTGTGATTAGTATTAAATCTCCATCACATGCTTTCCAACCCAGTAGATGGAGCGGAAGTTAATACACAGAGCCGTAGTTCACTGACAAGCTACGCAATTCATGCTCATAATCACAGATGAATCACCTTTGATAATGAACGTGATATTGCGTAGCTTGTCAGTGAACTACGGCTCTGTGTATTAAATGCCACTCCATCTGAAAGCAGGTGATGGAGATTTACTGCTAATCACAGAACCGGCTTTACTGACGAGATGCACATGACTATCGCATGGAATATATTGTGCAGCCCTAGGCCACTGTATGCTTCATGATTAAGCCTATGAATACTGTACTACAGCTAAACAACTTGGGGAAATGTAAGTATTTGGCTTCACTAATTTAAGTGTTGGAAATGTATGTGTAATAATAGCATAACCTCTCATAATTCTTCATTAATTATTTTCTGATGATTAAATCATAACCTACAAGAGGTGACTATTCAATTCATCATCTAATGCACATCAATTGATTAACTTAAAAAGCACAATGTATATAATAAGTGTACATTGTGCCATAGCTCCATTGTAGAAGTTAAGAAGACCGCAACTATTTTAATGAAACTATAACACTAATAGCCTGTTATAGGCACACTTGGTTCAATAGCCTATATCTTAATCTTGGCCTATGTGACAGTATCTTAATCTTGGCCTATGTGACAGTATCTTAGTCTTGGCCTATGTGACAGTAATTTCCATTAGTTTTAATTTACAGTGCAGTGCAAATGAAGGCATAAAACATTAATTTAATTTATCTTTTAATCAAATGAGTTAAACTCTATTTTTGGCAAACAAATGGGTTTACTATTAAAATTAAAACATGGAAGAAATAGCGTATTGTGTGATTATTATTTTAAACAAAAGTTGTAATAATTGTTGTAGTAGTATTAGTAGATAAACCAAACTTTTATTTTGACGGGTTGCCATGAGGACCTCTTAAGTTTCTGTAGCCTATGTATGATATGACGATCTTTTTACTCAAATGAAACGGTCAAATGCTCATGAAGTAACTCTCAGAGCAGTTCTGGGGATGTTGTTCATGTATTTATGTCCTCATTTAGTGAGGCGGCAGATGCTGAAAACACAGCGCACTTCAGTGTGTGTGTGTGTGTGTGTGTGTGTGTGTGTGTGTGTAGTAAAAGCCGCGCGTCTATGCCATTCACATATACAGAAACACGCAGAATATGCAGAATTCATATTTAAATAGTCTTTTCGCGGCTTAATGTTTACAGATACTAGTCAATAGCGCGAGTCGATTTAAGTGTACTGACCTACTTTTGATTAATTCATCCAAACTTTGACAAATACCGTGACTCTGCGTTATACAGTAAATTCCATTTATATGACTGGATTCCGCGATTCCGTCCACGTTTTCCCCATCGCGGAAACCATAAATAGATAATATTGAGGTGTTTTGCAACTTCAGTGTAGTGGATTGTGATTTATTGCAACTTGAGCAACGTCTGCTGCTGTCTTTGAGAGACAACTGACGCGTGATCACTGAAGCAAGCAGCTCCAGTTAGCAAGCGCTTTCCGTGTGAGAGTGCCTTTAGTCTTCAGCGTTGATTGGTTGGACTCGTGACTCCCAACAAATCAGATGCGCGGTGGGCGGAGACTGCTCTAGCCCACAGAGTGGTGAGCTCCGGCAGGCTGCATCAGAGCCAAATAGCGCATTTCAAAATTAAATTATTTTATCGGCACATCGATTTTGAAAATGGCCGATACCGATAATCATAAAAATGCTTAATATCGGTGGCGATAATCGGCCAGGCCGATAATCGGTCGACCCCTACCTAAGACTACCTGACCATACCCTAAAAATGTCAAATTATCTCACATTTTAAAGAGAGTTACTAACCTTCTCTGTGATATAATTTCCTGTCACATGATCTTCTTGCAAAATATTAACAAAATGGCTCCTTGAATGGTGGTTACACCACCTTGGCACTCAAGGAATTTGACTTGACTCCCATAATTCCCCAAATTAATTATAATATTCAGAACAATGGTGCTCCTTTTACTTTTATTTACTATTAAATAGTACTAATGTACGATTGTGCCAAACTAGCTGATCTGGTGTTTTATTGAGAATTTCATCTTTTTTAAACAAGATAATTTTTTTGGTACAAGGTTTTTACGGTTACACCACATTGACATTTCTGCAATAATCCCCCAAATATTCTCTCAAAATGAATTAAAACCAGAAATTTTAGACTTGGTCCACAAAAAAAGAGAATGTATACAATTAATTTGCACATTTATTTTGACATTTTAACCCTTTTAAATTTAATTAAACCATATAGACACAAAAAATAGCATCACGTCATTGACCCACATACAGTATATTATATATCAGGTAATATAACAATAAACATGGTGACTGTTTTATTTAATTCAAATATTGTTTGAAATTTGTGTTTTTAAATTAAAATCACACACAATATGACAACAGTAACAACTGTCACAAATCCTGGCCATGAACTTCTGTTCATTAACCACCAGAGGTCACTCACCCATCACATGGACTTTCACACCACACAGTCAGTTACAGATCACACAAGGACTGCATTTCCCATCATCCACTGCACCAACACAGCTGTTTGCACTGATCACGCACACACCTGAGAACAATCTCACATCACCATCACCCAATCACACACACTATATAAACTCTGGACTTTCTCCTACCCACTGCCGAGTATTGTTAGTCTGTCTACATACAAAGTGTTTCCTGTTACCTAGTTTGATTACCCGTGTTTGATTCTGCCCGTGTTTCTGGATATTCCCTCTGCTTTGCCCTTTGGGCTCTGATTATACCTCGTTTGGATTATTGCTCGTTCCCTTGGATTATCTCTCTGCCTAGCCCTCTGGATACTGTACGCTGATCGTCGACCCACGCTTGCTTTACGGACTGCTCTTTGTTTTGCCCCTGCCATACCTGTTTGCCGTGTACTGACCCTGCCTGTGTTTCGACCATGTTTAATAATAAAGCCTTGCAAATGGATCCTCTCGTCTCACGTCTCGTCAACCCCATAACAACAACACAGGCAACAGATAATAAAAGATAAAAATGTATTACACCAGTTCAGAAAAAAAGCAAAGCAGCTCCATACTTATACAGCTTATACAGTTAAACCAAATTATTTTGAAAAGCTTGTTTAAGAACAATTTAAGATTTTGTTAAATTTGTTCATGTTTTTCACCCACTGAAGAAGTTAAACTATTATGGCCAAACCATCACGTCAATAAACAGACATTAATAAACACTGAAAGTCAAGATTAAACTATGTATTATAGCGAACTGACAGGATTTTATTGTCTTTGATTTTACCATTTTGATCCACGTCCCTTTCCTCAAGCACCATTTTGACTAGTTCACAGTTCCTGGTTTCAATCGCCGCTCAATGTTGTGAGAACATACTCGGACAAAACCCTCCAGTTTTAAAAGAACACATTCCAGTCAGTTTCAAAAAATCTCTCTCCTCTTCACTTCGATTAGTTTTCTTGTATTTTTGACACATATTCCTGTCATGAGCACCACAAACATGGATAGACTCGTCTCAAGTGCCATTCAAGCTGTTTCCAGTGCCCCATCACCACATTCACTGTTCCAGTTTTAAACGAACGCTCCTGACAGTTTTTTTTTTTTGTTATCAACAATTATTTTTTTTATTTTTTTTCACACATAACACAACCTAGCATCCAAAATATAACAAAACTAAACAACAGACACATACTCAAGGTCCAATCAAAAGGGAGGGAGAGAGGGAAGGACAACAAGAACACAAAAGTCACTCCTTTATACAATCATGTATATCTAACAAAAAACACTGCCAAGTATCAATGGTCGAAGGCCTGGCCCCACCGACTCGCGCCGTTGTACATTCACACGTCACTATTTGCAGGAGGCTACGGATCCAATATGCTTTTCTACACATGTGTGGTGTAAACCAGTTCTGTATTATTGTCTTCTTCGCAGCTGTAAAACCAGCAAATAACATTTTCTTTTGCATTGAACTAATACAGAGACCAGAATCATCATTAAGAAGACACAAACTTGGGTTAACAGACCAATCAATTCGCAGTAATGATGACAAAACCAGGTACATGTGTCCATAGACTGATGACGATAGGACATTCCCAAAACATATGCAGAAAAGTGCCTGATGATGTAGTGTTACATATATGGCAGTTCAAATTTGACTAGTTCCATTTTAAATCTTTTGTAAGGAGTTATGTATGCTCTATGAATGACTTTGAAGTGAATAAGACAATGAGCCAGATTTTTAGATGTTAAACTGAGATTAGACCACACTCTCTCCCAGTCGACAGATAAATTAAGGTCAGATAATTCCCTATTCCAAATAGTTTTAATAGAAATAGGTTTTGTAATGCAATCAATAATTTTATTATATATTAAGGAAACAGATGGCCGACCAGCAGATGGTGCAATCCAGTCCCGCATAGGATGAGAGGAAAAGGAAGAAGACCACGGAACGCCATACGCTTTGAGAGCAGAACGTAATTGAAGAAAGACAAAATATGCGGATGCTGGTAGACAAAATTTGGTTCTTAATGTCTGAAATGAACAGCGGCCCTGGTTATCATATATATCACTGCACGTGTTTACGCCTAAAGAAGACCAAGAGGGTTGGATAAATGGACGATTTCCGCATACATAATTAAAATTGTGCCATAAAGGAGTACTGTTACAAAATTTGAAGGGTCCACCTATCCGACGTTCAACCGTTTTCCAGATTTTAATAGAGTTAGCCACAACCGGACCAAATTTATAATTATCCCCTTTTTTTCCTGTGCCAGTAAATAAAATATCTTATATCTTTAAAAAAATTAAAATTGAAGCAGACAATGTAAACCAAAAATTTGTGAAGTTAAAGTGTTATTAAAAAATATGCATTTGACTCTGTTGTAGGTCTGTTGTGTTTGTACATTTTATTTTAATGCAGAAAACAGCACACCTTTCTCTTTCAAAAGTAAAAAGCCCTGTAGCATTGAGTATACATGTTTAATAAAAGACATTTGTGCAAATATGCCTTGAAAATAATTGCAATTACATTAACATTTAACATTTGTGCATACAGTATATAGATACTATATCATAGGCTACCAAAAAGTGATTGAGAAAAGGTTTATTTTACATTTAGGCCCAAAGCATGACACAGCTCTATTTCTTCCCACAATCAACTAATGAGCATCCACTAAAATACTGAATAATAGCTATTTCTATATAAATAAAACATATCTAATCAACAGTCTTTTTTTAGACTGTTTGGGACAAAGGATTTTCCCAGAGAAACTAGTGATGTAGGCCTACATATAAAAAAAAATAACAATAGTACATTTTAATTTAACCACTTATTTCATTCAGATTTTTTTAACATGTTCCTTTGATCTGATCAAAAGCCTTTGGATATTAAAACTTTAATATTTTGTTTTACCATGCATGTTAACACACGCACTTTTCAGAAATGTGAAAATAGTAATTGTGCAGACAAAACACACACAAAGACATCAACATATCAAAACAAACAGTTTACAAGAACGTATCTTCAGTGATAATTCATACTCTCCAAAAGAGTAATACATTGTTCATGGATATATCAACGTGAAAAATGAACTTTATGCTAAGTGAAATAAATGTATTTTAAGTACAGTTCCTTGTACTTAAAAATGGCTGTATTGTTATTTCATCCTGCTACACTTTTATAATTAATCATAACACTACTATGTAAATGGTTGTGCCGAATCTCTTGGCATAAGCAGTGACAAAAATATATTTTACAAGTATTTTACATTTTAGTGATTTTCCTGCGTATCATTTTTAGCAGATTATTTCGTAATTCGTGACTGTTAAATCCATAGAACTATTGGATTCAGAAGTGGGGGCACTAGAAAAATGAGCATTCCCATAATCTTTTGCAGATTGGCGTTTACATTTGAGAACCTGTGTGACAGAATGGTAAAACTTCCAACAAACTCATATATGATGAAAATGGCCAGTTGAGCAACACAGGTGTTGATGGCTTTGCTCTTTGCATCAGACCTACTTGTGACCAAGCAGGTAATCAAAATCTTCACATAGGAAAATACTTGAATGGAAACACTAATAATCTGCATCATGGCTGTTGTAAATAAGCCAAAGATGTTGTTAACTATAGTATTACCACAGGCCAGCTTAACAAGAGAAGGGTTATCACAAAACACATTCAAAATGTTAGATCTACATCTATAATTCCTTCCCTGCAAAGAAAACAGCAAAACAATGAAAAAAAAGTCAAGGCCCCATACGAACGCAACAATTCCAATCACAAACTTTGGTGTCATGAGAGCATTATATCGCAGAGGCATGCAAATGGCAATATAGCGATCAAAAGCCATGGCTGCCAGGATGAACAAAACACCACCCCCATACATGTGGAGCAGAAATCCCTGGAGCACACAGAGGGGATAGTATGTATTATTGGTTTCCGTCACAATGTCAGAGAGAACCTTGGGAAGCATGGAAGTGATTCCCACAAAATCATTCAGAGGGAGGCTGAACAAAATGAAGTAAATTGGCTTGTGGAGACTTTGTGTCAGAATAATGAGGAGCAACAGGGTCAGATTACAAAAAGCACCAAACATGTAGATGAAGATGCCAAAGAGAAATATGGGATATTTTGCTCCTGGAGAGATGGACAATGGATCCAGAGTCAGCTCAAAACTGACTATGATGGATAAGTTCTCCATTATGACTCTGTAATCTGTGGAATACAAGAAAAATGATAGTATGTTTACATTCATATCAATAAAACACCAAATTTCCCCTTAATGAATTGAAGAATAAAACATTTGTCAGCATATTACTCACTTCATCCGCACTTAAAACCTCTACCAGCACCTCAGTTAAAAGAGACTACAGTATGTTGATGTTGTCTTCTACAAATTCAAGTTGAACTCTCTTATATAGACAGTCATCATACTGACATCATCCACATTATAACCCCTGAAGACGAATAATGCATAATACTTGTCACAAATATGACACAGATTCTCAAACAGACTTGACATACACATACATACCACCAGTGGTGGACTTAACATTTAACCGAGGTAAGCGGCCACTTAGGGCGGCCATCTGATAGTGGCGAAACATATTTGCAGTATTGAGCAATGTAGCCAATCACAGACATACAGTATCTGTTGGTTTCTTGAACGCAATGACCATAAGTGTTTCAGTTAGAAATAGAATCCACTCACCACTCAAAACGCTACATTTTTGTAAAGTGCTGAGAGTTCTGCAAGCTCTGGAATCCTCTCATTATAACAAAGTGTAGATATGATGTAAATAAGAGATTTATTGTGCAGTGTAGAGAGCTTATTAATGGAATGTCGTGAGATCGCAATGAACTGAAGTGAGTGACAGCTTTTAGGGATTATAGACGGAGCACTCTGTGCACGCATTCTAGAAAGAAAGTATTGTTTCAAGTCATAGTTTTATTTATCTTGATGTTTCAAAATTACTCTCTTTTGTGCTTTACCTAGGTGCGCCACTCCGAACACTCATATAAATGCACGAATGCAATGACTGGAGATTTTCGCTAATAATAGATTAAATTTTTGGTTTGCTTCACTGCAAACCCTACCATATGCCTTCAGAACACTTGGAAAATGGAATGAGTTGCATGGGATAATTTCATGTTTGTAAATAGATAGAAAAAGTTTACAATATATGAAATGGACAAGTGCAAGCTTCTTTTTTTTTCATTGATAATGTCTTCTTTTGTGATCTGAGAAAAAAAAAAAAAAGGTAGCCTAATATGGCTTTAGAACAGCATCAGGTTGACTAATTACTGGTTGTGAAGGGATAAATAAACTATAAACTATGAGGGTGAGCGAGCAAAATAATGGTTAGGTGTAAAAGAGCACATAGTTATTGTGTTGGGGCCCAATACCTGAAATTTGCTTAGGGCCCCCAAATCACTAAGTCCGCCCCTGCATACCACATATACTAATTAATTTTAGCACTGAAAAATCTGTGCACATCTGAAATGTGTTTCAGGAACATGCTTTAATAATAAAAATTATAGGGCCAATGTTATGGTGGCTTTAAAAGGTGGTATTTTTTCTTGAATAGAAAAGAGGATTTATTGATCCCAAAAGGGGATCTTGGGGATATTGCACTCATTATAAAACAGGCATGCTGGCGTCTATGAAAGCAAGGCTGTAGGGCAATATAGGCCCTCCAGTAAAAGAAATATGGGTTTGTATGCCATTACTGACATGCACTGAAAAAAAACTAAAACCTAAAAAAGGTAACTAAGGGTACATTACACAACAGCAATGTAATAAAAACAGAAAAGTTTTGGCATTTTTGAAAAGTTTCACGTACAGACGACAATATTGTCAAAACAATCAACATTCACACGGATTTGTGAAAACAACTAAAAACGCTGTATTATGCATGCCAAGCCAGTAGTTGGCGATGTCACTTTCTAAAGAAACACTGCACACATACGTATTCTTAAAGTATTCATGCCTATAGACTGAACATGTGATACACATAGCATGGCATCACTGTTTTCACAAATTCACATTTTTGAAGTTTATAGAGATGATAAAACTTGCACTTTGAAACCCATTTTTAAGAAATGGCATTTTCATCCCCCCCAAAGTGCTGTTGTTTTGTAAATGAACGGCCAAAATGAATAAAACATCTTCCATTTTTAGTTAATAACTGTGCTGTGTAAACCTAAATACCTAAATTAACTAGTTTTATCCAAGTAAAATAAATTATTTAATATCACCAAATTGATCAAAATACATCAATTTACACAAATAAAATTCATTTTATTGGTTAAATAAGAAGTGTGGATGTTTCCAGAACACATAGCACTGAAGAATTCACTGTATTTAAAGTATGTAAAACTCTTCAGTCTAAAAAATGTCTACATACTTTTGAATGCCTCCACTTGGAGGTCTAAACATCGTCGCCTTGGAATTATAAGGTTCTATCTGCATTCTGAGTGGTTTTGAGATATTGAGCTTCAAAGTTTTTGCATTACATATAGCAAAAATGATATGGGGAACAAGTCTCTTTCCTACATGAAAATGACAGAGACCCTAAATGTATTCTAAATGTACAATATCAAAATCCTCTCAAATTTTTAAATGGGGATTTTTGGAACAGGTCAAATGCAGATAGAACCTTCTAATTCTAAAAAGTCATTTTCCGCTTGGAATTATAAGGTTCTATCTTGCAAAACATTAACTGAAGCAACCATTTTCAAGAAATACATTTTTTTTATAATTTGTTTTAAAACATAAAATTAGGGTTGTAACAATGTGTCAACATGTGTGAATGTAAATGTAATGCTTTCTTTACCACATTTATTCCATATTTTAGGACAAATAATTTTTTCTTGGTTAAGTTAGGCACAAAAGGCAATATTTTGTCCAGTGCTAATGTTAATTTTAGCTAGGATTATAGTTGGTAATTAAACACATTATTGAGGGAACAGTTAAGGCAGCTAACTTTACTCTAATCCATCTGACCAGGACTTTATTCCACAAAAAGCGGGACAGGGAAAATGGCATTCTCTTTAAATCAGTATGGCTGAGATAACATGCTGACGTTTATTTTTGTAATTAAGACCCTAGTCTCAGCCTCAGACGTCACGCCCACAGACCATTGGCTAAACGTCTGATGCATATGGTACACTTATCTGGAAACACTTCAGGAGTGTCAAAGTCGTCGTCGGATTGGTTGAATTATACAGGATTTCCGGGAGACGTGTGTGTCGCGTTCTTTAACGTTCCACCTGGAAACAAAGATGCCGTGGAGCTAAACCCCCTCACGAAAGAAGAAAGCCGTCGTGTTTACAAATGTGATGACGAGCGCTTATCAGGATCAACTAAACGCTGGATTTTCAAAAGTATGTGAAATATTTAAAGTTCGCCGCATAGAATCTTTAAAATACCCAGACTGCCAGCACGGATGGATCTCTAATTGCTGCAATAGCAAACTCTCCTGATATTTTAAGAACAATAAAAAAAAAATAAAAAAAATAAGCATACTTACCTTTTGAAATTTAGAATGGTTCGATTTGAGCAGAGGATTTTACCATCACTGCCATCATCAGAGCGCATTTCCCCAGCATACACAGCATCCATATTCACGATCTCTTATATTTCAAACTACGTTTTCAGCAACTTCAAAAAGCAACATTTTGATCAATTTTTATTACACCACATCCACCATGACAGCGCACACTGATGAACAGTCATTACATCTGCAGTAAAGCCATTCAAGCCAGTTCAATTTTTGCATATGATATTATTTTTTATGCATGCGCTAATTATGAGTGAAAAATCATGTCATCATTATGTTTTAAACAGTGCCACTTTGTGGAAAGGTGAATTGCACTTATTTATTCTGCAGACACGTAATTATTGTTGTTTAATTTTTAATCTTTCCTGCTGTTACGGAGCAGTCCGGTGACATGACAAAGAAAGTTGATCCTGATTGGTCCTCTTGCGTGCATTCGAGGTGCTGATTGGCTGATTCACAGATAGAACCTTATAGAACCAAGTTAGAGTTCGACTTTGTAGATAGAACCTTTTTGTTTTCTAAATAAAAAGTCCTAAAATGTCCAAAACTTTAAATAAATAAAAAATCACATACTGTAAATAAGTTGTCACAGAATAAGAATATGTGAATAACTCAATTTTGACAAAAATGTCAGATAGAACCTTATAATTGCAAGGCGACAACGTGTAATTTTAAGAGAACAGACTTTGGATGGTAACATTTGAACTAAATTTTTACATTGTAATTCAATACTTAACATTCAGTGGTACTTTAAGTTCACTGCACTAATAATAACAGTTGCACAGGCATGTGTTTATTGGTCCATTGGGACTTCTAGTAGGCCTATGTCAGTCTGACTGATGAGATCTGGAGGGATTTCATTAATGGCATCCACTTGGTTTTGTCACATATAATAAACAACTTGATAATTAACTAATTGTGTAACTAATTGTGTTGATGTTGAGAGGTCAATATGAACTATGCCACTAATAATACCTTTGGGATGCCGAGCTTGACTGTAGTTGTTTTTCTGTATTTAAAAATATACAATGTTTGAATCACAATAACTTTACAAAGAAAAGAAGGTGCACATGATTTAATAAAAATAAAAAAACATGATACATGCGAAACATGCCCTTAGTACAGTATGTCCACTGTTTGAAATATGTTAGTTTTCTAATAATAAGACCTTTATGGTGTGTGTGTGTGTGTGTGTGTGTGTGTGTGCTCATTATCTTGTGATGTCTGAATTACCCTCTTTATTAATATTTCTGCACATGGTCCACAATGGACTCATAATAAAGTAAACACTCTGGGAGATATCTATGATGATAGTGTTTAAAATCCTTCCAGAATCTCAAAACTCAATATAATCTGCCAGACACCTCCTTTTTTATGTATTTGCGTATTAGATCGGCCCTACGGGCATATGGGGTGCCTTGGAACTCTCAACTGCCTGTTCACCCTTTGCGCAAACTAATCCTTCCTTCTGAGGAATCTCCCTCCTCTGCTTCAGTCATCTATCTCTTTCTTCTTGAGCATTCATACAAACCTTTATCTATTACAACTATTTGGGCTAAGGATCTTAATGATGATGTGCATGTTTTATTTTCGGATCAGGTATGGGGTATGTTTAAATTGTCTTCTAAAAACCCTAATCACCAAATGATTCATTGGAAATTGCTGCATAGGGTTTACTTGACTCCAATTAAACGTTTTATATGAATATGTCGTCTTCTCCTAAGTGTAATCTCTGTTCCCAAGGAGTTTTAGGTACGTTTTTGCTTCTTTTGGGGGGGGTGTCTCTCACCTTTTTGGACTCAGCTCTCACAGGACCGATCATATTTGTTGGGTACTGAGATATGTTTGACTCCGCGCCATTTTTTCATGAATGACTTTTGGGACTTCACCTTGTCCGTCCAACAAAGATGTCTACTGTTAGCTGCTCTCACAGCAGCAAAAAAAATGCTAGTCAACCGTTGGAATCCTCCTCACACAATGGACAGATGAATCTGGACTGTGTATTTGTTGGACATTATCTTGATGGAACTCTCAACTTCTCGTATACATGGATCTAATGTGAAGACTCTAAATTCATGGCATTCAGCTTTTAATGTTGTGTCATCTTTTCTAAAATCTTTGTAAAAATTATTTTATTGTTATTTATTTATCTATTAATATTAATTTATTTTTATTATTATTATTATTATTTTATTTATTTTATTTTATTTATTAATTAATTTTATTTATTTTTTTAAGTCTACCAGGGGGTGGGATGGGTTGGGGTGGGTTCTAAATTTGTACAGCTGCTTTTTGTTTTATACTACTTTTCCCAGGGAAAAAAAATCAACAAACAGTTGTTAACAAAAAAATATATTTCTGCACATGGAGATCAGTAGTAGCTGTTATTTATTTTATATTAGATCAATAATACGTTGCACAAATATTGGAGTTTCAGAAATGAACATATAACTAACACACACCCAGCAACATTAAAAACATTACATTTTAGACCTGGCCGTTTAATTATTAGAAGAGTAGGCCTGTATTTATGTTGTGTTGTACTTAATAATAATAATACGTTTTATTTATATAGCACTTTTCAAATACCCAAGGACACTTTACATAAGGTAAATAGAAACATGAACACAGAAATAATAAGTGTACACAGATAGTACACAACATGAACAGCCAAGCAGCAGACAGAGATGCAATGGTACGCAATATACAGATAAGTTACAAAACAAGCATAATACAGAAAATTAAGGCAAACAATCAATTAAGAAAACATATTGTGAATAAGTGAGCATTGAGAGCAGTTTTAAAGGTCTGGAGTGAGGAGATAACATGGAGACTTTGTGGTAGTGTATTCCAGAACTTGGCAGCGGAAACGCAGAAAGCCCTACCACCCACACTAGGTAGCCGGAATTTGGGTACTGCAAGCAAATTTTCAGAGCTCGATCTCAAAGTACGGGCAGGGACATAGGGGAGAATTAATTCAGAAAGGTAAGACTGTGCTAAACCATGACGGGCCTTGAAAACTAAAACAAGAATCTTAAACTGACAGGGAGCCAGTGTAATTGCTGTAAAACTGGAGTGATGTGGGCTGATTTCTTGGTAAATCTAAGAACACGAGCTGCTGTATTTTGGATTAGCTGCAAGCGATTCAGGACTTTGTTGGGCAGGCCATAAAACAAGGAGTTACAATAATCCAAATGCGACGTAATAAATGCATGAACAACAGTTTCAGCATCTTTGGCATTTAAAGAAGGTCGTAGGTGAAAAAAAACTGGATTTGACAAGCTGATTGATATGGGATTCAAAACTTAGACTAGGATCAAACATTATACCAAGATTGTGTATAGTGGGAGAGGGATGGACTATAACTCTGTCAATGTTAATGGAGTAGTCCGGTTGGGAGGAGACAAGGGATTTAGGGTCAACTAACAGAAATTCAGTTTTGTCAGTATTTAACTTTAAGAAGTTTTGGACCATCCATACTTTGAGATCATGTAAGCAAGATGTAAATGAAGAAGGGGGAAACAGAATTGGGCTGTACAGTAAAATATATTTGGGTATCATCGGCGTAACTGTACAAATTTAGACCATGGCGCCGGATGATCTGACCCAGAGGAAGCATATAGATTAAGAATAGGAGTGGACTAAGGACAGATCCTTGAGGTACTCCACGAGAAAAAATGACAGAATGAGATTTGGATTTATCAGTGTTAATGAACTGTTACCTGTCTGAGAGATGAACCTAGCCACTGTAAGACAGTGTCAGTAATGCCGATCTCTGACAAATGGAATAACAGTACAGAATGGCAAACTGTATCAAAAGCTGCACTCAGGTCTAAAAGAACCAGAAGGCTAAGGGCACCTGAATCAGAAGCGAGGAGGAGGTCGTTCACTACTCTTAGAAGGGCAATTTCTGTACTATGGAGAGGGCGAAATCCAGACTGAAATGATTCATACAGATTATTTTTGTCCAAGTGAGTCTGTAATTGTTTTGTGACCACCTTTTCTAGGACTTTAGATAAAAAAGGAAGATTAGAAATTGGTCTGAAGTTATTTAAAACTGTGTCATCAAGGCCAGGTCTTTTAAGTACAGGGGTGATCATAGCTATTTTCTTTTTGTTTTGTTTTTTTTGTTATCAACATTTTTTTTTCACACATAACACAACACAGCATCCAAAATATAAAAAAACAAAACAACAGACACAAATCATAGCTATTTTCAATTTCAGTGGTACATAACCACGATAGAGAACAATTGAAGACTTGAGGGCTTTTCCCCTCAAACTGTATTTTCAGTTCAATGTCATTTTAAATATCCAGTCTGAATGAAATAATGTCTGTTTAAACAGAACAGAGCATGACACTGCTACTTTACTTAAAGAAATGATGTGTCTGACCTTTTTTGTTTGCATGTCAAATGACAGAAGCAGGCAGAACAAAGATTATCTACACTTTCTATTTTTTGTTTTTAACACAGAACTAAAAAACCTGATTGTTTCACGCTGAAGTGACAAATTAGAAAACTTAATTTTCACAATGTATTATGGTCTTTATGAATACACAAACACCAAATGTATCATTACATTACATACATCTATTTTGTGTCACGTCTATGTATCTTGCAAACCTATTGCAACTGAAAACTGTATATTCAGAAAGTACCATAAAATGACAGGGCCTGACTTTTGCCTAATGATAAAATGATGTTTGTCATAAAATGTCATTCATGAAAGCAGATATCAGTTAACGCTGAAAAGGACATAATCCACTTCTGCATTCACTATTATAAGTTTGTAAGTATGAAATTTGGAACAAAACAAATAAAAAAGAACTTTTTGTCCTTTTAATCTTCTGGTAATTTTCACAAATTTAGAAAGAATGGTTTGCACTCTTTTTTAAAGAAGGAGTTAAAGAAGGAGATAAATTGTGGGCACAATGCTTATTTGCATTTTTTGCCTGATGTGCTGTTCCCATTAATTTGTTTCAGATGTAGACCTGGGGCCTCATTTATAAAATGTTGCGCAGAAACCATCCTAAATTTGATCTTACGATCATTTCTAAGATATGCGTACGTGCGATTCATAGAATGAACGTACGAACAGAAATCGCGCGTACGCGTCTCTTTCAGATGTGAAATCTATGAATCGCAAATGATCTTGAACTTGCGCGCAATTGACTGGTTTCAGCTCTCTGCCTTGTAAACGACTCCTAATTAATATCATTAACATATAAAAGATCACAAATCATCATAATTTAGAACAGCGAGCTGCAAGAACAGCTTATATTTCAAAAAACCTGCAATACTCCGACAATAAAAAGTGCATACGTCTGCTCAGACCCTGACGTGACGCTAAGCACTTTTCCATGTCAAAGACATTTTTTATAAATATGAACGTTGGTGTGGATTTACGTGTATGCACACTGATCAAATCTGAGCGTACGCACGCTTTATAAATGAGGCCCCTGGAGTCTGTGGATTGATTGATTATGATCACCTGATATTTGTCATTTTATATATAATCACTGAGAAACGTCTGTTGTTGATTTTTATAACTTAATAATAAAAAAAAAATTGAATTCAGACCAGTCTTTGTCATTTTTTAACATATATAGGTCTTGGCATTAATGTGAAACCATTAATTTTCTCAAAAGTGAAAATTGTTGTGCAATTGCCCTCTACTGATTATGTATTAAAAATAATTAATTGGAATTGCCTTTGAACATGAGCAGAAGGCTCTATAAGACATCTTGGCACAAATTGATGTAATAAAACACATTTAAGCAGAGATTTTTCTGTGAAAGATTTTAAGGAAATGTTTTCGTATTTCGTGGCTGTTCAGTCCATAAACAATTGGATTCATAACAGGAGGCACCAAAAAAATAAGCATTCCCATAATTTTCTGCAGATTTGCATTAACATTTGAGAACCTGTGGGACAGGACATAGAAAGTCACAACAATTTCAAACATGATGAAAATTACCAGTTGAGCAACGCAGGTGTTGATGGCTTTGCTCTTTGCGTTAGACCTACTTGTAACCAAGCAGGTAATCAAAATCTTCACATAGGAAAATACTTGAATGGAAACACTAATAATCTGCATTATGGCTGTTGTAAATAAGCCAAAAATGTTGTTAACTATAGTATTACCACAGGCCAGCTTAATAAGAGAAGGGTTATCACAAAACACATTCACAACATGGGATCTACATCTTGACTGCATTCCCTGCAAGGAAAACAGCGTACAAATGAATAAAAAGTCAAACCCCCACACAAGAGCCACAATTGTCATAACAACTCTGGGTGTCATTAGAGCATTATATCGCAATGGCATACAAATGGCAATATATCGATCAAAAGCCATGGCTGCCAGGATTAACAAAACACCACCCGCATACATGTGGAGCAGAAAACCCTGGAGCACACAGAGGGGATAGTATGTGTTATTGGTTTCTGTCACAATGTTGGAGAGAACCTTGGGAAGCATGGAAGTGATTCCCACAAAATCATTCAAAGGGAGGCTGAACAAAATGAAGTAAATTGGCTTGTGGAGAGTTTGTGTCAGAATAATGAGGAGCAACAGGGTCAGATTGCAAAAAGCACCAAACACATAAATGAAGATGCCAAAGAGAAATATGGGATATTTTGCTCCTGGAGGGATGGAAAATGGATCCAGGGTCAGCTCAAAACTGACTATAATTGATATGTTCTCCATTATGAACCTGTGAAATCTATGGAAAAAGGAAATATTAATATCAAATTATGCAAAAAATGTCTTTATATAATATAACTTGACAGACAACACAATTAATGTTTCTCACCTAGAAGATGTAGAAGAGTAGAAGAGACTACAGATTCAAGTGAAGTCAGTCGTGAAGGACAGTGAAACACATTAGTCTTATATAGACAGCCATATTTCTGACATCATCCACATCTAAACCCCTCAAGACAAGAAAATCTGTGGGAAAAAAGCATGAAACTAAAGGGTGAAGAGTAGCAAGAGACTTGGGACTACATGAGTACCACAACAATGCTGAGTGCCAAAAATTCAATTGTAAAATGTATTAAATATTGGCCATGTTTGTACAGGTTTTCTAAAATTATTTATACTGATCAGGGCAGCGTTTTCCAGAAGAATCATAGGCATGTAGATCATAGAAACCATTGCCACAAACGGTTTCTATAAACTGGGAAATGCAGCCCAGATCCGGTTAGTTGTTAATTATCACTTTCTATGAATCTCAAACATGGTTTGATGTCCTGTTTTAGGTGCCTTTCAAAAAGAACGTCATATTATTTTAATCTAATGATACTTTATTGATACTTATGGCTATGTTGATTAGATTTAAATCTGGCCTAGCAGACACGAGGAACAGCTCCATTAGCAGAATATTGTTCTTTATTGGCATCTGTTTGTCCATCAGAATCAGAATCAGCTTTATTGCCAAGTATGTTTACACATCCGAGGAATTTGTTTTCGAGACAGAAGCTTCCACAGTGCAACAGAATGACAGTGACAGGACAAAAACAGATAATAAAAGAATAAAAAATAGAACAGGTAAATAGGGAATAACACTATACAATTTGACAATTGTATGTACAGTTATATTACAATAGACAGATTTGTGTGTACAGGTATATTATGTGCACATTCGAGATGTAAACTAAGTATGTGTGTTAGATAAATAAGTGTATAAGTGTATAAATAAATAATGTTGTGTGTTCCACAGTTATTGTCATGTGTGTGTATAAGTGTTCATAAGATGGACTGCCTGAGGGAAGAAACTGTTTCTGTGCCTGGCCGTTCTGGTGCTCAGAGCTCTGTAGCGTCGACCAGGCGGCAACAGTTCAAAGAGGGAGTGTGCTGGGTGTGAGGGGTCCAGAGTGATTTTGCCAGCCCTTTTGCTCACTCTAGATAAGTACATTTCTTGGAGAGTAGGGAGGGTTGTACCAATGATTCACTCAGCAGTCCGGACTACCCTCTGTAGTCTTCTGAGGTCAGATTTGGTAGCTGAGCTGAACCAGACAGTTATTGAAGTGCAGAGGACAGATTCAATGATGGCAGAGTAAAACTGTTTCAGCAGCTCCTGTGGCAGGTTGAACTTCCTCAGCTGGTGAAGGAAGTACAACCTTTGCTGGGCCTTTTTGACAATGGAGTCAATGTGAGTGTCCCACTTCAAGTCCTGAGAGATAGTGGTGCCCAGGAATCTGAATGTCTCCACTGTTGTTACAGTGCTGTTCATGATGGTGAGTGGGGGGAGAGCAGGGGGTTCCTCCTGAAGTCCATGGTCATCTCCACTCTTTTGAGCGTGTTGAGCTCCAGGTTGTTAAGACTGCACCAGACAGCCAGCTCTTTAACCTCCTGTCTGTAGGCAGACTCGTCACCGTCCTGAATGAGGCTGATGAGTGTGGTGTCATCTGCAAACTTCAGGAGCTTGACATAGGGGTCCTTTGAAGTGCAGTCATTTGTGTAGAGGGAGAAGAGCAGTGGGGAGAGAACACAGCCCTGAGGAGCTCCAGTGCTGATGGTGCGGGTGCTGGATGAGAATTTTCCCAGCTTTACCAGCTGCTGCCTGTCTGTCAGGAGATTGGTGATCACTGACAGATGGAGGTGGGCACGGAGATCTGAGTTAATTTAGGCAGGAGGAGGTTTGGGATAATAGTGTTAAAGGCCGAGCTGAAGTCCACAAACAGGATCCTTACATAAGTCCCTGGTCTGTCTAGATGTTGCAGAACATAATGCAGTCCCATATTGACTGCATCATCCACAGACCTGTTTGCTCTGTAGGCAAACTGAAGAGGATCCAGCAAGGGTCCAGTAATGTCCTTCAGGTGGACCAGCACCAGTTTTTCAAATGACTTCATGACCACAGACGTTAGAGACACAGGCCTGTAGTCATTAAGTCCAGTAATTTGGGGTTTCTTTGGGATGGGGATGATGGTGGAGCGTTTGAAGCATGAAGGGACTTCGCACAGCTCCAGTGATCTGTTGAAGATCTGTGTGAAGATGGGGGCCAGCTGGACAGCACAGGATTTCAGACAGGCTGGTGTAACACAATCTGGGCCTGGTGCTTTCTTTCTCTTCTGCTTCTGGAAGACCTGGCGCACATTATCTTCACTGATCTGAAGTGCAGGTGTGGGGGAGAGGGGGGTTGCAGGAGGTGTTAAAGGGGACCTATTATGCTAAAATCACTTTTATGAGCTGTTTGAACACAGTTGTGTTCAACAACCAGCTTATAATGTTAAAAATTCACCAACTCATTTTTTTATAAAACCAATAAATCATAAACAGTCTCTCCAAACGAGCTGTTTCAGATTCTCCCTCTGTGCACGTCACCGAGGGGAAAAAGTCCCGCCCATTTGTGATGCTCTCTGCCCTATTAGCATAAACACAGCCCTGAGTGAGAAGCTGTGGTCCGCCATTACTGGAGATATATGCAATGTCAGCGCCAAAGAGGCTTTACAAGTGTTGTGTTTTGGGATGCACTAATGAACATAGGAGTCGCCATAATCTCCCCTCATCTGAGCCGAGGACACTGTGGTTAAATTTCATTTTCGAAGGAAATATCCCGGAAAAAAATCGGTAACGTCCCCTATATGTTTAGGAATCAATACCAAAGCTTTGTGCATGAACGTCAGCTCCAGACAAAGTAAGTATCACGCATTTGTTTTCCAAATTGCCTTTCTGAAAGAGCTTCTTGGCACTCTGTAAGGCTTATTGCTAAAGCTATCATTGTCTCTGTGTGTTTTCACTGATGCTGTCTTCAAGTGCTATCAGAATGATCTTAAATAGGAATGTGGTAGTTAAAAGTTGCGTATGAAAGCAATGTGAGTCGATCGCTTGAAGTTGTCGAGCTCATAATCAGAAGTGGGACTTATAAAGTTTGTGATAGCATGAGACCAGCTATGTTGTTAGAGCTCCCCGTCTGTAATTCATAAACGCAAATTTATTATGCACAGTATAATCAGATGACTGACTTTGAAACCGAGTAGTTTTCTGTAAAGATAACAGGCTTGTATTAATAGTGGAATGTTTATTTGCAAAGGCTAGCACTGCTAATGCAAAGCTTGAGCTCTTGAAGCTCCGCCCTCTTCTCCGGGAGCAACAGCTAACTTGCATTTAAAGCAACATACTCAAATTCAGGGCGTTTTGGCTCATACCCTAAAAGTTGCAATTTTAACAAGCTATAAAAAATTATCTGTGGGGTATATTGAGCTAAAACGCTCTGGGGACATCAGAGACTTATTTTACATCTTGTAAAAAGGGGCATAATAGGTCCCCTTTAATGGTTGTGTAGAGAGGTGTTCAGAGTGGGTGTGGGGTGTTTTTTCAAACCTGCAATAGAACTCATTCAGATCATCTGCCAGTTGTTGATTCTCCACAGTGCTGGGGGGATGGTGTCTTTTAGTTGGTGATGTCTTTCAGACCTTTCCACACTGATGCTGAGTCACTGGAAGAGAACTGAATCCTTAGCTTTTCAGAATAATTCCTCTTTGCCACTCTGATCTCCTTTTCCAGTGTGTATTTGGCCTGTTTATACAAGACCCTGTCCCCATTCCTGTAAGCATCTTCTTTGGCCTGACGGAGCTGTCTGAGTTTTGCAGTGAACCATGGTTTGTCGTTGTTGTAAGTTAAATGAGTCCTGGTAGGAATGCACATATCTTCACAGAAACTGATATAAGATGTTATAGTCTCTGTGAGCCAGTGTTAATTTCACAGTGTAAAAAATATTCATCAACAAACTTTTTTCTGTGACTAAGACGAGATGTTGACGAGCTAAAACTAATATCTGATGATAAAAACGATGACGAAATTTATGCCGCGTCTTCGTTAACAAGACGAGACGGGACTAAAATGTTATTTGAGGACTACTGGACATTCAAAATACATCCATAGGCTAAATTAACTGTCTTGTCTTTCAAAATGTGCGTGACAGTGTGTCTCTGTCATTGGATGAGGGGCATTTGTATATCTAGTCTCAGTATGGCAGCCGCAGTGGACGGATAGGCTATACGCGAACTAGCGATCTGAAACAATGGCCTCAGCACCCGAAGGGTTATGGACTGGGTGACCAGACATCCCGTTTTTCCCAGGAGTCACAATTCGTTGTCGATTAACTTAGTTATTGAAGGCGGGATAGGCGGAATCGCGTTGATAGAAGTGCTCTCTCTCGCGCACGCTCCACTTCTTCAGTCTCATACAGCGCACGATCAGTTCTCAGTTCTCAGCGCTCAAATACACACACAGCAGTCCAATGTCTATCATGTAGAGTATCTCACGTAAATACAGTCAGTTATGGTTTAAGTGAGCGTATAACAGGTGGGTGAAAACTGAATGTGTCAGTATTACATGCGTGCCTTCCGTCTTAAATGGACAGCATTCCTAATCTGTGTCATCAATGTTAACCAAAAAAAGATGTTAAATAAATGTATACTTAAGTAAACCTACTGTATCTGAAAAATGAGTTTAATTTGTATCTATTATATGTATACTACATATAAAATAGCTACCAAAATAAATGTTGGTAACTGCAGTTTGACTAAAAGTAATGACTAAAAGTTGACAAAAATGCAATGACTTTTCGTCGACTAAAACTAGACTAAAACTATGAAAGACTCAAATGACTAAAATGTGACTAAGACTATTAATCATTTTCGTCTCAAGATAAAGACTAAGACTAAATCAAAAATGCCTGCCAAAATTAACACTGCTGTGCGCTCGTCCAGATCGTTTGCAGCAGCTTCAAAAACACTCCAATCTGTGAGCTCGAAACAGGCTTGTAAAACCTGCTCTGTTTCATTAGTCCATCTCTTTACAGTCCTTAATACAGGTTTAGCTGATTTCAGTTTCTGCCTGAAGGTTGGTATGAGATGAATCAAACAGTAATCAGAGAGCCCAAAAGCTGCCCATGGGACAGAGTGATATGCATCCTTTATTGTGGTGTAGTAGTGATCCAATATATTACTGTCTCTGGTGGGACATGTGATGTGCTGTCTGTATTTTGGCAGTTCACAGGAGAGATTTGCTTTATTAAAGTCTCCTAAAATGATTAAAACAGAGTCCGGGTGTTGTTGTTCTGTCTCTGTGATCTGATCAGCGAGTTTCTGTAAAGCTGAGCTCACGTGCGCTTGCGGTGGAATGTAGACACTCACGAGAATGAATGAACAAAACTCCCGCGGCGAATAGAATGGCTTGCAGTTAATGAAGTTCCAGTGGTTTTTTCCCGATGGCTGTCTAGGTGACGGGGTCTTCACTGGGGATCTGTCTCTGGGGCTCATCTAGGTGTCCTGGTCTCCGCTGACGTTCAGGGCTGTAGAGGTCATCTCTAGGTGCTGATCCACCATCTGATCTGGATACGGACTGGATCTGGTGACTGCAGTGACCTCGGAGTAAGAAAGAAACAGACTAATATTAGTGTAGATGTCAATCTTCTTACGATGTAACAAGTACATTGTGTGTTATGGAAAGTGTTCCAGGTTCCGGTTGACCTAATTAATGCAGCCTAACAATCCTTTAACGGATTTGAATATTAGAAGCGTATTAGTGTGTTATGTGTACGCCAGGTTAAAGAGATGGGTCTTTAATATAGATTTAAACTGACAGAGTGTCTCTGCCTCCCGAACAGTGTTAGGTAGATTGTTCCAGAGTTTGGGCGCTAAATAGGAAAAGGATCTGCCGCCCGCAGTTGATTTTGATATTCTAGGTATTATCAAATGGCCAGAGTTTTGAGAACGCAGCGGACGTGGAGGACTATAATGCGATAAGAGCTCGCTCAAGTACTGAGGAGCTAAACCATTCAAGATTTTAAAATCTATACAATGTTTAATAGGGAGCCAGTGCAGTGTTGACAGAACCGGGCTAATGTGGTCATACTTCCTGGTTCTAGTAAGAACTCTAGCTGCTGCATTTTGAACCATCTGTAGTTTGTTTATTAAGCGTGCAGAACAACCACCCAATAAAGCATTACAATAATCTAACCTTGAGGTCATAAACGCATGAATTAACATTTCTGCATTTGACATTAAGAGCAAAGGTCACAGTTTAGATATATTTTTAAGATGAAAAAATGCAGTTTTACAAATGCTAGAAACGTGGCTGTCAAAGGAGAGATTGCTATCAAATAGCACGCCTAGGTTCCTGACTGATGACGAAGAATTGACAGAGCAGCCATCAAATGTTATACAGTGTTCTAGGTTATTACTTGTGGGGGTTTTAGGTCCGATAATTAACACCTCTGTTTTTTTCAGAATTTAGCTGTAAGAAATTACTCGTCATCCAGTTTTTTATATCAACTCTGGTGGGACATGAGATATGCTGTCTGTATTTTGGCAGTTCACGGGAGAGATCTGTTTTATGAAAGTCCCCGAAAATGATTAAAACAGAGTCCGGGTATTGTTGTTCTGTCTCTGTGATCTGATCAGCGAGTTTCTGTAAAGCCAGGCTCACGTGCGCTTGCGGTGGAATGTAAACACTCACGAGAATGAATGAGCAAAACTCCCGCGGTGGGTAGAAAGGCTTACAGTTAATGAAGAGTGCTTCTAGATCGGGACAGCACATCTTCTTTAACACAGTTACATCTTTACACCACCTCTCATTGATGTAAAAGCATGTCCTGCCGCCTTGCGATTTCCCCATTGATTCTGTGTCGCGGTCCGCTCAGAACAGCTGAAAGCCTGGCAGATGGAGCGCGCTGTCCGGTTTACCAGTTTTGTTGGGTAGAGAGCGGAGATTGACCAGATGTATACTAGGCAGCGCCGTTCGAAATCCGCACTGTCTGAGATTCACGAGCACGCCGGCTCGCTTCCCCCATCTGCGCGTCCTGAAGCGTTTGATTAATGCCGCTGCTCCGCCAACTACAATGTCCAGAAAAACATCAGAATAGTCGAAGACTGGTGAAATATCGGGTGGTGCGTACTGCCGAATGTACAGCAATTCATCTCTGGTGAAACTGATTGCAGGGATATAACTAAAGACAGGACAAACTAACAAAAACATAAAAACAACTGCGGAGCACGCCACGGAGGCAGCCATCAGCGGTGCCATCTTGAGGCACATACAGGTAAATTGAAGAACCATTAGCATCCATGAACCTTTTGATTATAGGGGAAAAGGGTTCTTTAGATTATTAAAATATCCTTTACACTATGGAAAGAAATGGTTCTTTAAGGAACTGTTCACTGGAAGGTTCTTTGGGGAAACAGTTGTCCTTTTAGTACCTTTATTTACATGTTGGACTCCAGTCCATGTCCCAGTAAGTCAATCTTAATATGTCCTGAGTGTGTGTGCAGTCCACTTCAGCTTGGATAGTTATGGAAATTTAATATGACCTTGAAAATATAGTGATATCTGTGATACTAGCCTAACTTCAAATAAAATGTTTTAACAGTTTTAAAGGTCATTTCTTCATAATCTAATCAACTGTCATCCCCAAAACTGCCTACATTTATCCTTATTTTTGCCGTAATTATTAAGAAAGAAATAGAACTGATCTACATATTTATAAGGTATCTATTTTAACTCAATCAGAAGATTAAATCTGAGGCTACTGCAAATATGAATAATATTAAATACCCTGGCATATATTTGCTAAGCCATTGAGACTTTTACGAACGCCAGACCATTTCATCACCTTAAAATGTCTGATTGATGAGACCTGTGGGAGAGTCTATTAATGGCCTCTAGTTTTGTTTTCTCACTTATAATAAACCCTTTGATAATAAACCTCTCGTGCTTCAAGAAAATTCACCAGTTATCCAACACCCCAACTACAAACACTGTTGCTAATAAAACCTTGGGGATTTATGTCACATGCCACTTGCAAGTGCTCTCAATCATCTTTGAATCATAACCAAAACATCTTAAACAACGAGACTTTCTTACCAAGGGAACAGTTTTTACAGTTTTGCTTTTATTAAATATTTCTATCATGAATTAGGACATTTCATTGTCAGACCTCTGGCTTCAGTTAACAAATTTGGTTGTAATGAGAATGCAGAGCATGAACAAATTTAGTGAGAGTCACTTAACTATCTCGGTTACATATCAATAATTCTGTATCAATAATCCCATTTTACTGCACATTGTGGACATCTCCTTTCTATAACAGTCTGATTCAATTAATACATTTTCTTAGTACATTAGCATAGAGCTCTCTGACCTTGATTTGGGAGTGTCAAATTAGTTAGACACATAAAATGCGCCATAATGTGAAACACAGGTCTATATGAATCCAGAATTCTCTAGACTTACAGCGGGTAAAATAAGTATTAAACACATCACCATTTTTCTCAGTAAATATATTTCTAAAGGTACTATTGACATGAAATGTTCACCAGATGTCGGTAATAACCTAAGTAATCCATACATACAAATAAAACAAAACAAATAATTTCAGAAATTAAGTTATGTGTAATAAAATGGAATGACACAGAGAAAAAGTATTGAACTGCTGAAATTGATTTAATACTTTGTACAAAAGCCTTTGTTGGTAATGACAGCTTCAAGACGCCTCCTGTATGGAGAAGCTAGTCGCATGCATTGCTCAGGTGTGATTTTGGCCCATTCTTCCACGGTGTCTTCAAATCTTGAAGGTTCTGTGGGCCTCTTCTATGAACTCTGATCTTTAGTTCTTATTTTCAATTGGATTCAAGTCAGGTGATTAGCAGCTTTATTTTCTTTTTCTGAAACCAATTGAGAGTTTCCTTGGCTGTGTTTGGAATCATTGTCTTACTGAAATGTCCACCCTTGTTTCATCTTCACCATCCTGGTACTGTAGGTGTTGGGACTGAACCGGCTAATATTAATTTCCACTGACTAGGGGCAGGATTGCTTTCTGTATTGATAAATTACAGCTGGTGTCTTGGCTTTCCATGTCTTTTTGCACCTCCTTTTCTTCATGTGTTCAATACTTTTTCCCTGTGTCACTCCATTTTATTACACATAACATCATTTCTGAACTTGTTTTTTTTTTTGTTTTCTTTGTATGGATGGATTACTTGGGTTGTTACCAACATCTGGTGAAAATTTCAAGTCAACAGCACCTTTAGAAATATATTTACTGAGAAAAATGTTGACGTGTTCAATTCTTATTTTACCCGCTGTATGTCAATGTACCATGAAAACACTGACCCTACTGGGACTAAAGACCAGAGAGGAAACATATTAATTAAATCTGTAAAACATTGGTCAAGGGAAAGCTGCGGTGAGTTGATTAAGACTGTAGAGACCAGGGGCCTGAATTGAGTAAGTGAATTAAGCCTCAGGTCACTTTAAATGTTGTAGAGTTACTGGTAGCATACCCCAGGTTGCCCCTGCTGGTAGAGTCTGTAACTACACTTACTTTGACACCAATTAAAAATAGCCATGCACTTTGATAAAATGATTCTTTGTTTTATTCATAACTGGTTTTTGGAGTGGCTTCTTAGTAATAGTGTAAAACAAACTGTTTTTCCTGTCTGCTGCAAGGAGTCATAGTCAGTCAGTCACATGTTTGGCTCAAAAGTTAGTGATTATGAAGTAAAGATGGCAGCATTCAAGACATGTACCAGGCCATGTCTACAATTGAGTTGAATAATGCAAACAAATTGCCCTGTCGAAGTACATTAGTGTGAATTAGACCTCTGTGAGTTGAACTAATTGTTTCTCAATGTTAAAGCCATGTACATTTATACAGTAAGTGCTGCATGTAGGCCTGTAAACAGTTTGAGTCTTATTTTATGGAATTTCTGAAAAGACAGAAAAAAAAGAATGAACATTTGGATAATTTCAAGTATTGTAGGGAGGATCGTTTTACAAGGAAAAGCAATACATGACTTCATGAAGTCATTTTCTGTTGCAGTATTTTCAGTAAGCCTCTTGAGTGTATTAGAGTCCAGGGAACACAATAATTGGCCCTCTTGGATCTCTTGGCCTGCATTGTTTTGTTGTTACTGTATCTGTTTGCAGCAAGATTATTGCCATAACTTTTCCGTATGAAAGAATGGTATTTCTAACAGACAAACAATTGTAATGTAAAAACAAAAGTATGAAAATAAAATAATTTAATAATAAAACTAGCAATAACACTGTGTAAAATCAACAGACTTGAAAATGTGTGCCTCAAACTATTCAAACATTCAAATTGTAAAAACAATTCAAATGTTCAGCCTGACAGTCATAAAGGGTGAATCATAAAATATAAAAATGCAAAGTAAAGTACTTTGGATTGTACATTAATTCATCATTTGTGGTGATGTTTTCAATCATTGTCAAATGTCTAATCTTCGGCCACCTTTTCTCAAACAAAATATACGCCTATTTATTTCAGATTATTATTTTGACAAAATCTTCTGCTTATTAATTTTTTTTTTTTTAAAACTACAACATTATACAATGTTAAAACCTTTATGTAATGTAATATTGTTGAATGTAGTATCTTGCATTGACTAACATTCAACAATGAGGTGAGTGGATTCTCTCATTCTTCCGCGTCCTCTAGCGGCAGTAGTTTGCTATTACAAGTTAGTTTTTGGCCTGGTGATTGTCTTGGGTTCACTCTTTTTTTCTTGCTTGTTAATATGAATTTCATGAGGTTTATAACTTTTAGTTTGTTTTGTTTTGTTTTTACTTTTTTAGTGATTAACTTGTACTGACACTGCAATAACCATGTTGGGTGGTTGGTACAATTACATAATTCATGGACAGCTTTGTGTCTTCAGAACTGAGCAGAAATCAATATATTATTTTCTATATGCCATGCCTATCTCCCTTGTTGTCACTACAACAGGCCTGCAACTTTAAGAAACAGGTAATGGCCACTTTGTAACCTGATCAAGGCTTGAATAAATGATGGAGCAGTATCTGGGTTCACTATTGCCAAGGTTGTTGCTGTTTGCATTTCGAAGGACAGAAACCAGCTGAACAAAGATAATCAAGCTGAAACACATTTAAACAGCATCCTGCTATTAATAACCCTAAGGATGAATCCTGAATAGTAAGTAGTTTTGGCTCTCAAGATTGCTTGTCTACATTATTGCTAGTTTTTTGTTTACAGTACATTGTGTTGCTAACAGTCGACAGACATTCTTCAGTTGCAATGAATAGAGGAGGCCTCTAATTTGTGCCATTAATATTAGTATTATCAATTTTGCCCAAAAATAATAGGTAAATAAAAATGCAGCTTAAATTGAGCATGAATGCCAGTACAGTAACATGTTAGTAATATTATAATGTTTTTCTCAGTGACTACCTGTTCAAGTTGCTGCTGATTGGGGACTCTGGTGTGGGAAAGTCATGTTTACTTCTACGGTTTGCTGTAAGCTTAATATTTTACCCATAATTTTCTGTTTAAAAGTTCTTCAGTGAATCATTTAAAGTAGTTGACCCAAAAATGTAAATTCTTTCTATTATTTACTCACTATCATGATGTTTCAAATCTATGTGCCGGTTGTTTTTATCAATGTAAAACAAAATGGAGAATCTGTTATGGAAGAAACGAGTTGATAATTCTGTTGATGACACACAATTATTCTAACAGGATGACACCTATACAGAGAGCTACATCAGCACTATTGGAGTAGATTTTAAAATCAGAACTATCGAAATGGAGGGGAAGACTGTTAAACTGCAGATTGTGAGTATAGATATTACAGACATTTATATACATTCATATTCAGACTTAGCTAGTTGGTTTGTGTCAGGCTCTGTGTTGCTTTTTGGTATCTAATTATTAAATCTGTTTTAAACAAACGCTTGTGGAACAAGACATTTAAAATCTAATGATTTTTGTAAAGTGACAAAACTGATAATTTGCTGATTAATTGACTAACCAGTCACTTAAGGAAAACGCCACCGTTTTTCCATATTCCAATATGTTCTTCCCTCAACTTAGGAGTTGATATGTACCTCTCCAGTCTCAGTCCGTGCACTTAATCGCTCTAGCCCGGCACCACTATGCTAGCGTTTAGCTACACCATTCATTTCTTAGATCCAAACTGGAAAATTTAGAAGCCACCAAACACTTATGTTTTCCCTATTTAAAGACGTACATGAGTAGTTACACGAGTAAGTAGGCGACACAAAATAAAACTGGAGATTTTCTAAGCAAAAAAAAACATATGTGTGGCGGAAGAGCACTGCAGCACTGTGTTTTCAGGAGTGTAACTGCGCCGACTTGCAAAGTTTCATGTTTCTTTTTATCTGAAAATCCCACGTTTTATTTTGTGTCAATACTTACTCGTGTAACTACTCATGTAAACGTCTTTATAGGGAAAACAGGAAGTGTTTGGTGGCTTCTAAATTTATCCCAGTTTGGCAAGAGCGATTTCGCGCGCTAACAAAGTAACATGGGAGAGGTACATATCAACTCGCTAAGTTAGGGAAGAACATATTGGAATATGGAAAAATGGTGGCGTTTTCCTAAGGGCAAAAAGGCCCTAAATGCTTGAAGGAAGAATGACATATATTTTCTTTTTGCAAAAAAAAAAACATATGTGTTGTGCTTTTTTGTAACACTTTTTCATGTTTCTCTGTCCTGATGTCACAGAGCATTTCGAACAATAACATCCAGTAATACTGGGATTTAATTGTCTATATTACAAAATACTTTTAAATATTACAAAATGTTATAACACTTTGGGTATAGAGAATGTTTAATGAAGTACTTTGCTTTTACAGGAGTCTTTCAACAATGTGAAGCAATGGTTAGAAGAAATTGATCGCTACGCCTGTGAAAATGTCTCCAAGTTGCTAGTCGGTAATAAGAGTGACATTGCCTCAAAAAAGGTGGTAGACTTTACCACAGCAAAGGTAAGCCCTCTGCTAATGCAATGTTATGGTAAAGTCTGTTCTACAGAAATGGCAGATCCAAGCATATATTTTAACTTTCATTTGCACTGTTTACAGGAATTTGCTGAGTCACTCAAAATCCCATTCCTGGAGACAAGTGCAAAGAATGCAAACAACGTAGAGAAGGCATTTTTAACAATGGCCTCTGAAATCCAGAAGAGGATCGGGACGGACAGCGTTCAGAATGAAGCTGTTAAAATGGGATCCAAAATAAACAGTGCCCCCTTATGGCCTGGTGGAGAGAAGTCAGTGGCTGAGGAGGTCAGCTCTTGTTGTTAGTGCTCAGTATATTTTAAATTCAGGGTAATATAAATTAATATTTTTGTTTATCATTTTATGCGTTTCTCTTTTTCCTTCTTTTTCATTCTAAATGTAAAATAAGCCATTGATTTTATGTTTCCATGTTCTAATTAGCTAATGAAGGTGGTACATGCCTTTTCTGTAAATCATTTTCTGATCAAGCATGCATTATTCTATTTTAAGTGCTCTTTCCTCTTTTTGGTGATGGACAAAACCTATTAGCATACACAACCGTTTAAAAGTTAAGGGTTGTTCAAATTTGTAATGTTTTTGAAAGAAGTCTCTTATGCTGCATGTATTTGATGAAAATACAGTAAAACAGTAATGTTGAGAAATATTGTTACAATTTAAAATAATTTATTTTCTATTTTAATATATTTTAAAATGTAATTTGTTTCTGTGATGGGAAAACTGAATTTTCAGCCATTTTCACTCGAATATTCATTTTGACATGATCCTTCAGAAATCATTCTAATATGCTGATTTGCTGCTCAAGAACCATTTATGACTTTTTGAAACAGTTGAAAACAGTTGTGTTGCTTAATAATATAATGTGGAATTTTCTGATACATGTCCTATTTTTAAAGAAACAATACTATGAAATCTAAGAGAAGTTCAGCTTATAATGTATTTACTTTTCAATTTCTCAAAAAATAAAAATGTATATACATTAAAAAGTAAGCTTTTTCTGGGTATCAAGCAATCTCTCACTGTGCATTGCATATACAGAAGCATTTGAACTGCATATGAATCTAAATAAACACTCAGATCAACCTAATGTACAAGTAAGTATTACATGCGCAGATAAAGCACTCAGTGTCACAAAGAAATAAATTATAAATCATGGTCATGGATCTCATTAGTGATAAAACAGTCAGGTAATAATACAATTAAGGAGATGTAATATACATAATGTGATGGTCATATTCGGACATTTAACTGAATATATAATATTCATTTTTGTGACATTTCAAATTTTTTGAAAGGTGCGCATCTTGATTTATTATAAAAGCTCTAAAAGGGTTAAACTTTTTTAGGTCAAGCATTTGAATCAAACACAAAATGGCACTGAATGTTACAACACGACAAAACAACTCAACTCAAAACAAGCTCAGCTGACAAGATCACATAATATTCAACATTAATTACAACATAATATTCAATCACTAAAAGTTTTAGGCCTGTTTCACATATCCTGTGGGCTCATTTTGAGCTAAACACTCAAAATGTTTTATTGGGTTACTACAATGTAGGAGAAAGACTCATAAAAAACGGAAAATAGTAGTCCCAGTAGAGAATTACCAGTATGTTTTCCTTTTACAGGTAACCCTAAAACACAATGGAATGGGTAATTCAAAATGCAAGTGAAACACCTATCAAAAATCAATACAGAAAATTCCCTCATATTAACACAGTACACTGGGCTGGATATTTACAGAATTTCTTACATTAAGCAAGTTTACATTAGGTATTTCCTTTAAAAACAAGTGTCTTTTTTCAAACAAATAGGTCACTCCATCATTTTATGTCGCTGTAATTCAAAAGCTTCTCTTTCAAAAGATTATGTTGATAAGAAGTTATTCTGTTTTCTGCTGATTTCAGCATGTAGTGCTCCAAAAGTTGACTTTCAGTGCTTCTTCTTGGATGCAGAACCACCACATGCATTGTGAAAGCTGTAACTTGTTAATACGGTCAGGGTGTGTGAAACAGGCCTCAAACTGAAATTTACTATGAGCTTATGTAACAAGAGAAAATAAAAACCATCAATACACATTACAACCAGGACTTTTTGCCAGTAAATCTAGCCATGTTGGCCAATTTCAGCCTCTTGCGTTCCCTCTCCTCTGGGTTTCTCTTTGAGGTGCATTCAAGACTAGAGTCAGTCTCAAAGGAAATGGCTGGGCCGTGTGAAAGCAAAGCCGTCCCCGTCTTTTCTTCACACAAGGTGGTTGTGGGGGACTGCAGGACCAGCCTGCTCTGCATTGAGTGTCTGAGGCGTAACAGCAAAGGGTTGCGTTGAGAATACAGCTCCCTCTCTGGCCTGATGCACAGGAAGCAGGCAGCACACAACATGCGGAAAATGTAGATCCATCCGAGGTAGTGAAGTTCCACAATGTTCAGGAGAAAACAACCCAGGCTAGTGCTAAACATAAAATTAAGAAAAATGGTCTTTTCAGTGGCTCGTGACACAAAACAATCAGTCCGTGTCGGACAAGGGTAGGTTTCGCATCTAAACAAATGAGGCACCTCAAATCCAAACAGGTAGTACTGACCAACAAGAAACGTGATCTCTAGGACGGAGCGGATCAAGACATGAACAATATAGGTGAGGAGAACCTGACTGGAGAGTGTGGTTGGATCCTTGCCGACCTCACCGAAATCATCCTGCAGGAGACTTTGCTCGACGCTTTCCTCATCCTGACCACTCCATTCTTCTCCCTGGTGTCCATATCCCAGTCTGACACCGTCCCCTTCCAGCTGCCCAGAATAGTCTCCCACGGGGAGCTTGACCTCTGCCTGGACCCTCTCTGTCTCCAGCTTCTCATCTTTAGTGATTTTGTGCAGCACGTAGATGATGTAGAAGATGGAAGGTGTTGAGACCAGCACAATCTGGAAGACCCAGAAGCGCAAATGTGAGACGGGGGCGAAAGTGTCATAGCAGACGTTGCTGCAGCCCGGCTGCAGTGTATTGCAGGTGAACTTGGACTGCTCGTCGCTGTACACGGCGTCTCCAACAAGGGTCACCAGCAGGATGCGAAAGATCAGAAGCACCGTCAGCCAGATCTTACCGATGACCGTCGAATGATTCTGAACCTCTGTTAGAAAGCGGCCCAGAATTGACCAGTCCCCCATTTTTTAATCTGGAGAAAACAAATAAATAGTGGAAAGGCAAAGATTTTCTGTTATGTTGTCATCTATTATATTATATAAAATTGTATTTCTTGAAAAAATAGTTTACCCAAAAATTAGCAGAAAATTTACTCACCCTCAGGTGATCATCCTCAAGATGTAGATGAGTGTATTTCTTCATCGGAACAGATTTGGAGAAATTTAACATCACTACAGCATCATTACATCACTTGCTAACTAACGGATCCTCTGTAGTGAATGTGTGCCGCCAGAATAAGAGTTCAAATAGTTGCTAAAAACAATATAATCTACAACATGACTCCAGTTCATCAATCAAAATGTGTTTGTAAGAAACAAATCCACTTTAAACTGTATTTTCTCCAAATTTGTTCCGATGAAGAAACTCATCTACATAAGTTTTCAGCATATTGTCATTTTTGTGTGAATTATTCCTTTAAGAGAGTTAAATAATCTACTCTTTAGGCAAATTAAAAGCAAAATTTCAGAAAATTTTAATTTTTGATTTATGTTCAAGTTCTTCAACATGCATGTTCATGTTTTAAATGTATTTATGGTTAATCTAATTGCTTGATTATTTGTGTCATCTACACTGAGGTGAATTTAGGTAAATTTGGACACTTTTTGCCGTTTAGGTGACTGGGGAAAAATGTCTCAATTATCCTGAATTATCCTACAGTCATTATTTAATTTGGTAGGACAATAAAATGGCTCACTCATTTAATGAAGTTGTACAAAATCATGACCATTACATTGATTAATATAATAAAACAGACAAGAAAAAACACTTACCTCTGGATAATTTGTTTACAAAAATGACAAAATGCGCAAAAAATAAAATTTGCATTGCTACATTTGAAAAAAGGTCTGTTTGTCACCAGGAAAAGACCTCAGTGTGTGAGCTGGGGGAAACGGGCTGACCACAGGCATCTATCCAAACCCTCATTGTACTGTATCAGACAAAGAGTCCCAATGTACAATGTCACAAAGATTTAAAAATACAATGGGATACAACATCTCTGAATGTCCCTGAACAGTCAAACAAATTGTTCAAAAGAACCTGCTGGAATGGAGAAACAATGCTAATTCATGAGAGATTTTGTCCTACATGCTCTGAGAGTGTGAAAGCTAATGAAATTATTTTGGTAAATAGTTAAACACACAATATGAAAATAAACAATATTTAATCTGTACTGACCCATTACACTCATATTTTTCTTATTGAATTATTGTCTAGTAACTCAGGCTTCCTGTTGAAATGTATTATTAATACACAACACAATATGTCATCCTTTGGGTCAAAACAAGCAAAACCAACAGTCTTTTAAAATAATAATAATTCAATAATGAAAATCCTAATTAGAGCTTTTGGGAAAAAATCAATTCTGTGAAGTCTTTTGAATTAAGAATATAAATATGCTTTAAAATATAGTTTTCAAGTGCAATACAGCACTTCAAAATCATAGTAAGAAAAGGTTGATAACTTTAAAGTTACAGTATCTGCTGTGGTAAAGGATGAAAATATTTCATATGCAATTAAGCAAAACAAAAATCTTCAAGCAAACAAAAGACAGACAGATGCATTTTACAGTTAACATTTTGTACATCGGCAGTGTTTTCAATAGGATACCTCACCATCTGCCCCCGACACACAATATCCAGAGTAAAACATAATTTGCACCGCCTCGACATCTGTCTTGGTTACTCCATGTACATAATCTTAATATTTTGCATTTCGTCCTCTCACTTAATGGACACCAAATCTGGATGTCTGTTTACTTTATAATTTATTGTACTTGTGTATTTCTATGTTTGTATGTTTATTATTTCTTATATATTTCTCTCTCACACACACACACACATGTTGGTTTTTGTGGTTTATGGGGACTCTCCATAGGCGTAATGGTTTTTATACTGTACAATCTGTATGTGCTATTGCCCTACACCTACCCTACACCTAAACTTAGCCCTCACATGAGATTGTGTGCATTTTTAGATTTTCAAAAAAACACCATTTAGTATGTTTTTTAAGCCTTTTGAATTACGGGGACACAGGCAGTGTCCTCATAAAACACCTTCAAATTGTAATACCTCTGTAATACCCATGTCATTAAACAAATCTGTGTCCTCATAAACCACATAAACCCGCACACACACACACACACACAATAGTCAACATTTGAAGTGGATCAAAACCTTTCATCAAAGTTGTCCTAAAACCTAAAACCAAAATGCGTTCTTGTCTTAGCACAACTTTGATGAACTTTTTTTGATCCACTTCATATGTTGACTACTATATATATGTGTGTGTGTGTGTGTGTGTGTGTGTGTGTGAGAGTTTCCTGTGAGGGCTAAGTTTAGGTGTAGGGTAGGTGTAGGGCAATAGCAAAAACAGTTTGTACAGTATAAAAACCATTACGCCTATGGGATGTCCCCACTTTTCACAAAAGTGTGTGTGTGTTTAATATTTATTGTATTTTATATTGGTCAATTATAAATATATTGTCTTAGTTAATGCAACAACTATACCTTGATTAAAAACTATAAATAAATAAATAAGACGTTTTTAAAATAAATGTGTAATGTTTATACATTTTTCAATAATCAGTTGCTTAGCTAAAATATGCATATTCATTTAACAATTTTCTGGTTGTTACTTTTGACATCACTGACATTCAGTTTCGATTTGTCGTGTTAAAAGTTGTAAATATATGATATAATGCATAAATGTTTGATTAAAAATAAAAAGAATCGTTGCTCTAAAGTGTTTGTGTTTGTGAGTGCAGCGCTGTGATGGAGTGAGCTGGCAGAATCTCAGCAGCAGCAGCGCGTATATCAGATGAAATGGTTTGGCCCTCGGGGTTACAGGAAGTTGTAGCAGCTGCCATGTTTAGCTGCTTTGTTGTAGATTTCTTGTAGGTTTCCTGCAGATTTTTTTTAAGTGTTGCAATGGAGACGAGCTGGAGTTCATTTTTATTTCAGGTAAGCCAGCCGTTCGAAATGAATCCCAACCGCGCGGGAAAAATAGAAAATCGATCGGGACTCTTAAAAACAGTGCGAAGCGGGGAGATTTGAGCTTTAAAAGCGGGATTTTAAGGCAGGAAAACAATGGCAGCTAAGCTAGCTCACATTAGCCGCTAATGCTGCATCTCTCCCAGACTTCCAGCTGTGAACTATGAGGGAGACGTACAAGGGATTTCTTTCCCTCTTTTTCCCCTTCTCCTTCTCATTCACACTCTTTTTACGTGCTTTTTGCCTTTTTTATCTTAAGTTAAACACTTTTCGTTGACAGCTTATTCCTTAGTTTTGTGTACTCATTGATTTTGTTATGACACAATTTGGATGTTTTGACCAGACGCAACGTCCATGTCTGCGTATGTAATAATAGAATACGATGTTTATGTGCATTTTTTGGCCCCGTTTTTTAATGCTTCATTTTTCTTTCCCAATCGATCTCCATGATTCTCCTTAATTTCCTGTGTTTATTTGTATTTGTTGTTAACGCAGCTCCCTACTTTTATTGGAGGGAAAATGGGGATAATGGCTGTGTTTCAAGATCTTCTCAGCTGCCTACCTAGACATCATAATCGAATAGAACGTGCATATGATGAAAGCAAAGATACTGTAGAGGTTCTCTGCTGTAGAACATTACTATGATAACGTTACCCCAAAATCTCACAGAACGTTTGTTGCTTACGTTTGAAAGCACCTCTTAATTTTTGGACTTTTTTTCTTACTCCAACCTTAAAAAGGTGTTTTGCAGTTGAACTTTGCTGTATGGTCAGCTCATGCTGCTGACGTCCATTAAGCTTATGCATGTAATGATTGATGTTATTAAAACATGCATTGCATTGGTATGTGAGGTGCAAATGTAACTTTTGCACTGATGCATGAGGAATCTGTGCATGTTTGCACTGAAATGTGAATGCTTGGGTTATGGCTGTTATTGACAGCATGCAACTCTTTTTACCATTGACCTGGTATGAGCTTGTAACATAAAGGTAGCAAATATTGTTCACTCCTATGGCAAATTCCTGTGATGTTCCCCATTTGCTGAATGATTCAATGCCATTTTGTAGAGATCGACCAATGTAATTTTTACAATGTTATTGATGATTGTATTTGTTTATGTCTCTTAATTGATATGTGGAATCGTTTTTTATGCATTTCTGAATTTCTGATTTTTGACACAAATGATCAAACTATATTTATGCAAAGTTGTTTTTGCAGTCTTCGCTTCATTTAACCGTTAAGATTAAAATGTTATGTAATTTTAATTTAGAATCAATACATTAAATAAGTAGGTTAATTTACCTGTGAAAACTGTTGTTTCCTGTTGAATGCATTGGAATTACTAGGTGCTATTCTTTAGAGATCCACTGAATGATGTAATTTACCAGTGGAACCATTGGTAACATTTATGCATTTGGCAGATGCTTTTATACAAAGCCACTTACATTGCATTCAAAGTACACATTTTTATCGGTTCTTACTTTCCTTGGGAATCAAACCCAAGAACATGGTGTTGCTAGCACTATGCTCTACTGTTTGAGCTACAGGAAAGCTAAAAAACTGAGTAGAAAAGTATAAGTATTGTTTTAAAAAATGATCAAACCCATTAATAAATGTAGTCAAGATATGTATGTTAAGTTCTTATTACTATTAGGAGTATAAGAAAGTAGTGACTCGAAGCTTTTTTTATTAACTTCTCTCTTGGGAGAGAAACCATTTGAAGCGCTCTACGGCTCTAGGCTTTGTTCCAGAAAAGTTTCCCAAAATGCATTTACTTGGAAATAGAAGCAGACAATGTCCAAAATGTTGTTGGGAGTTAACGGTAGGAAGGCTTGTAACTTCTTCAGTGTGTGCTTCATCATCATCAACATCATCTTAACACTTATTTTTTAATTGGACACACACTGAAACAATTTTGCAATCAACTTCAACATCAGATTTAGCCGTTTCTTTGAGCATAGATTCATTGTTAGACTTTCTTGACCACATTATGCATGTTTGTCTACTGAAGGATCCTCAGAAGTTTCTTCACGCTGCTTATCTTGCATGCACCATTCATAATCCATGTTTGATTTTGTGCGAGCTTTACCTCAAATGCTGATCTAGATCTATTGTCAGTAACGATCAGAATTCACTGATATTTAAGAGATAAACACAATGTTTGTTTCCTAAAATATTCCTCAAAGTTCTTCTAAAATGCCTTATAACTCCCTAATATGGCTCTAACTATGAAATCTTTACACTGTAATAAACTTACATCCGTTTTAAAACCACAAGATCAGTGATTTGTTAAAACTGGTATAAAAAAGTGCTTAATTGTTCTGCTTGATTCCACCCATGTGATGAAGCATCTAATGAGACGATGGTCTAGCGCGTCACTCCTCATTGTTCTGCAGGCGTCGGAGGTTATTCATGAGCGAGGCATTGTCCGGCTCCCAACAGGCATCTTCTAATCCGTCTGCAGCAAACAAGAATCTGATTCACTGGCTTCTGTCTTTGGAGTAAAAGAGTTCTGCTTGCTCTTGTTCTTGCCTTTGGTTTTTTTGACAGATTACACGAGCAGATATGTTGGTTTTGATGCCACAGATGTTTAATTTTGGCATTGTTATTAAGATATTTTTCTCTATTTCACCAACAGGAACGGCTGTAATAGGCTTAAACAGATTTAACCGTGCATCTGCTGTCTTCACCGATCACGGTTAAAGTTTTGAGACTTGCGCAGCAGATCAGAGTGTGTCTGTTTTTATATCATATTATGAATTCCAAGTCCATTTTCCACATTATGGCTGTGCACACAATGCAGATTATCATATGTACCAATACGTCGTTCAAATATATAAGCTCACAATAGCAGCGTATTTGAAATGCAGTAAGTTTGCTTCAGATTTTAGTTTGCATTTAGTCACGCTTGTCAGATTTAGATCTGCGTTTTGAAGTACCTACAGGTCTTGCATTTTTATGTACACTGTTCACCCTCCATATTATTTCTGTTGGAGTGACCTCAGCCTTCAATGTGGATTTGTATCAAAATCATCCAAGCGGCATGAAGAGCAGGCCGCTGTTACTGTTTGAATGCTTGATGCTTGGCAAATTTGAATGCATCCAAATACAAATACACTCATAGAACGACTGCTAATCCATACCAGCATATAGTGCTGGTTTAACAATGTTCAGAGCTCCCAAAGCAGCTGTTTCCCATCTAATTGCACATTTTGTAGAGCAAGGCCACCTAATCAAGCTCACAAAGACCTCCTACGTGGTTTTTAGGTGAAAATGCAAACTGAACACGTCTGTTCTTACTTTTAGGATATGTAAGCCTGTAAGCTTTAATGTGGCATAGTGTTTCCCCGGCCGTCGTCAGAGGCAGGTCCAGCCTGCAGGTCTCTCATTACTGTAGGCTTTACTATATTTCCTCAGTGGTACAATTGTGTTAGTGAATGCCCCCCCCCCCCCACCCCACCCCACCCCACCAACTGGATGCCGTGACCAATGGGACAATGAAGGCAGCTGCAGAACGGGGAGCCTAATAGTCGTGTAGTCTTTCAGCTGCTCTTGTTTTAGGCCTTGCACTAAGGGTTGTGCTACCCACAACCAACGACCCCACCCCTTATGAGCAAGTTATGCTCTACCGACATCCACTCAACCCCCCCCCCCCCCTCTGCCTGAAGACTTTTTTTTTTTTTTTTTTTTTGGATTAGACAAAATATTGCTTTTATTTATGTTTTTATTTTATATTTTGATTTAATTTAATTTTTAATTTTTTTATTATTATTTTATCGAGAGTATTATTTAGTATTGCAACACTTGCTGTATTGTGATTATAAAACCTTGTCTATTTCACTTATGGTGGATTTTTCTGTTCTCAGTAAAGGTCTCTGCACACGAAAATTTTCGTCCAAAATTTCCGCACGTTAAAAAATAAATACGACTTCTCGTGTCAATCACGTTTGCACACTGCCTCCGAAATTTTCGTCCGTCAAGAAAAATTCAGATCAGGTTTGATTTTCTGCGTTTTCGCATCCGTTGCATGCATTTTGATAGGAAAGGATGGAGAATACGAAAAAATTGAAAAATGCATGCGAAAATTTCGGACTCAGTGTGCAATGGCCTTAATTGTTGTAACAGTAACAGTTGTTCGTTCATTAATTTAGAATCATGTTCTGTTGTGGTTTTTTGTAGTTTTTATTTCTTAACCTGTAACAGATTTTGGCCAACACTAAAACAAACCTTATTTTATCCTCTCCTATTTATTGTGGTATTTAATAGTTTACCCCAAAAAATAGTTTCTTGTCGTTTTTGTACCCTAATGTCATTTTAAACCAATATGAGATTGTTTCTTTTGTAGAGCACTAAACAAATTTAGAATAATTTTAACACTGCCTTTTTACAATGAAATTGAATGGCATACTCCAAAATAGAATTACTGTATTGTATTGTATTGCACTATATTCCACGTTTTTATTAGATTTAAAGTTGTCAGCGCCGATAGCCTTGTGGGCAAGGCAAACAACATACAGCACTGTAGTGCTACGGGCATCTCAAGTTCGAATCCCGACTCGAGGACTTTTCCCGATCCCGTCCCCCTATCTCTCTCCCACTTCGCTTCCTGCCAGCTCTGATCTGTCCTATCATCATAAAGGCAAAAATAAATCTTGAAAAAAAAAAGATGTCATGAACGGATCGTTTTCTCCTCCACAGTAGCTCTCAAATTTAATTTGCACTTCCACATAGCCTATTCAAACATGCATGAACCAACAATGTTTAGCGGATATATTGTGGATTGATATACATATTGACATCTTGATTTGCCATGTTTGAATATGCAAATTATATTTAAGAACTACAAGAATTTACGAAAAAACAAGTTTTGGTGCTTGACCGCATACGTCCCACCTTCACTTATAGAAAAGAACTATGTGAACATTCTGCCTTCAGACTTGCTCCTTTGACCATGTAGTCACACCATGTGTGTTTTACAGTCGTTGTGTATGACATGATGTAAGTTTAGCAGAACGTCCTGAGTCTGTGAGGCCAGTCACATGAGGAACCGCTTTCATTACAGGCTCAGATCATTTTACATGCAGTAGATTTATGTTTGCAGGAAGCTGTTAATTTCTTGTGCAAAAACACTGAAGTCTCTGATAATGATGCACACGTCTGCGCATTCGCATCTTGCCCTGACGTGATCTAAAGATTCCAGTTAGTCTCACAGGGATTATGTTTGCCAAGAATTACGTCCTTTTTTTATGCATCTGCTTTTTCTCATCTTGAAGTATGTTGCTCTTTTCTTATAGAGTTGCTTTTTATGGACAGTTTTTGGCATGTTCTCTTACATCTGAATGCATTACAGTCCACATTCCTTCTCATTCTCTCTCTCCCTCACTTTCTGTTCAGCTTTCTCAATCTCTCCAATATCTCATTAGTCATCCTGCACTTTGCTGAACAGCTGACTGTCCCCCTGCTAGGTCCCAGTCAGGGCTTCTCTTGTTTTCCAAGTTGCACAGATGCCCTGGAAATGAGTCAGTTTCTATTTTCGCTAAACATTTAACACCGTCTCTCAGCTGAGGTCGTGTCTACCTCATACTGGCCAATAGCAACACTGGCCCATAATATCACAGCCAGGCTTTTCACACAGCTCGGGCTATGAGTTTACATCATGTGTTCAAAGCAAATGATACACAGTAAGGTTTTATTACAGAAGATTTTATTTATCGTTATCGTTTAATATAGAATATATATTGGTTGGTATTTAGTATTTAATTTAAACCTTTGTCATCTCTTAATGCTTACTTAATTTTTAAAAGTACTAATAATTTAATAATCCTATTACATGTAATCTTTAGAAGTCTTAAAATGAATATTTGTGTTTTTTCATACTGTAATATTGTGATGCCAAAATTCCCTTGTTGCATTAAAATGACTCATTTTTGGGTTTCATTTATTTAGTCAGTTATAAAAAAAATTATATCAGCCATTTATCAAGTATCAGCCATACCATAAAAAATATATATAGTTAGGCTTAGCATTCTTTGTTTTTAAAATAGAGAAAAGTTCAAAAGTTTATGGTCAGTAAGATTTGTTTTTTTTCCTTCAATAAATAAATTGATATATTTATTCAGCAAGGATGCATTAAATTTATCAAAATGGACAGGAAAGACATTTGTTGCACAGGATTTCAATTTCAAATAAATGCTGTTTTCAACTTTCTATTCATCAATGAATCTTGAAAAGAAAATATCATGGTCTCCACAAAAATATTTCAACTTTGATGATTAAAAAGAATTGTTACTTGTGCACAAAATCAGCATACTAGGATAATTTCTGAAGGATCATGTTACACTGAAGACAGGAGTAATGGCTGCTGAACATTCAGCTTTGCATCATAGGAATACATTACATTTTAAAATCTATTAAAGCAGAAAACATTAAAGTTGTAAAAAATATTTTACAATATTACTGTTTTACTGTATTTTTGATCAAATAAATGCAGCCTTGGTGAGCATAAGCATCCTTCAAAAACTAGTGGTTGACCGAGATATCGCCAAGGCCGATATTTGGCATTTTTTCAAATGTCGACATCGGCCAATAAGTTTTTTGTTTTCTGACAGCGATGAGAACGGCAGCACCTGAGCACAGCGCTCTCTCTTTTCATTGTTTGCTGTCACAGTTTAACAATTCTTTCTAATAGTAGGGCCCTATGATTTCCGCGATACAGAAAACGCGGACGGAATCGCGGAATCCAGTCATAAAAACGGAATTTACAGTTTAACGCGGAATGTCACGGAATTTGTCAAAGTTTGGATGAATTAATCAAAAGTAGGTAATTACACTTAAATCAAATCGCGATATGGACTAGTATCTGTAAATATTAAGCCGCAAAAGTTGATTTAAATATGAGTCCTGCATGTTCTGCGCGTCTCTGTTGTGAATGGAGCAGACGCGCGGTTTTGTTTACATAAATTACACAGCGCGCGGTGATTTCAGCGTCTGCCGTCTCAATGAGGACATAAATACACGAACAACATCTCCAAAACTGATCTGAGAGTCACTTCACAAGCATTTTACCATTTCATTTGAGTAAAACTAGCGTCATATCATAAGCCCCTTTCACACTGCACGTTGGTCCCTGGAAAATTGCCGGAGTGCCTTCTGTGTGAACGCAAACACGTCCCGGGATTAATTCCGGGATTGATCCCGGGTTGGGGACCTAGTAACATTGCCGGGTTCAGTCCTGGAACGAGCGCTGTGTGAACAAAGGCCGAATCAATGCCGTAAAGGGTGTGTTGTAGTGATGTCGCACTTTATCGTTCGACTGTTTTACCGGTTGTTTTGAAGGCAGATCAACGTTCACTAGAGCTGCACGATTCTGGATAAATTGATAATCACGATTTTTTTCTCAAATAGAGATCACGGTTCTCCAACGATTCTGAACTAAACAAAATAATGTGTGACAAAATATTAATTGCTGCAGTCTATTTAAAAGTGTTTAATTTAAATGAATTATTAAACATTTTAATATATAATACAGTATGGCCAGGTTTCACAGACGGGGCTTAGACTAAGCCAGGATTAGATCATAGTTCAATTAAGACATTTAAGCAATTTTTATAAACATGCTTAGAAAAAAACATTACTGGTGTGCATCTTGAGACAAAACAAAGGCACTGATATATTTTAAGATCAGTCAATGCGAGTTTCTTTCAGTTGAAACAGCTCAGATTTACATTTTTGTCTAGGACTAGGCTTAAGGCTTGTCTGTGAAACCCAGGGTATATGTATTTAAAATATAGTGTATTTAATACACCAACTTTTAGAATTAAAATGATGAAAAATTGGTTTGTATTAATGATTCAATGACTCACTCATACCTAGTGTTGTTTTTGGCGGCCTGTTTTCATTTTAGTTTTAGTCTAGTCTTTGTGTGAAGCTCTCATTTTAGTTTTTATTAGTTTTAGTCATGTTCATACTCTTTTTAGTCTAGTCAAGTTTTAGTCAACGAAAAGTCTGAGCATTTTAGTCTTATTTTAGTCAGAATTATCCATGACTATTTTCGTCTAGTTTTAGTCGACGAAAACTGATGACATTTAGTCTAGTTTTAGTCAATGAAAATTGTATTTTAGTCTCTTTTTAGTAATGCAATTCAATTTAACCCAGTCAATATAGTATAAGTACCTAGCAGTACAGACGAAATGTTCTTTTAGCCAAACCCATTTCAAACAAGGTTATCTTATTATATTATTGTTACCTTATAGACTTAAGAATACATCCAAAGACACTCTGATTTGAATTTACAACATTTATTTTACCAACCAAACATGTTAGAAGTACACGCACATAAATTTAAATAAATAAAAACAATAAATAAAATAAAATAGCATCACATGACAATGCCAGAAAAAAATATATAACGTTACATTCAAGTTTAACAAAGAGAAACAAGGTGCTTGAATGCTCGAGCTACAATAACATACTAAAAAGTGCAAATAAAATGTGTGTCTGTTACTTGTATTGATTGTAAACTGAAGTCGGATGAAGCCGGCCATCGGTCCCTTTCTCTGTGTCAGACTTAACTTTGTTTGTTGTCGTCTTCTAAATAATGCCGCGAGTGGGGCTTGAGGAAGTGACGTCGCCTGCGTCTGTGCAGACTGTTGCCAAGTCCCCAAATATTTAGACCCTGGAACTTTACCTGAGAACCCCCCTCGAAATGCGATTGGGCTAGTTTGGAGTAGCAATTGGGCGGGTTTTGTTGCGAAAACCTGGCAACCCTGACAGCCCCTGAAGTAACGTTGTCACATGAAACAGAAATACTGCAAAATAATAACGCGACTAAACGAGACGAAATAACGTTATAACATTTCGTTTCGTCTCGTTTTGTTCAACGAAAATGAAGAGACATTTTAGCATAGTTTTTATTTTGTAAACCACATTTAGTCTCGTTTTTATTCGTCAACGATATTGCATTATACATTTAATTATCGTCATCGTCACATGACCAGCATTTACGTCTCGTCTCGTTTTCGTCACGTGATAATGGTTCGTTGGCGACGATATTTTGTCATAATTTTCGTTGACGAAAGCAACACTACTCATACCTCACTTGTTTCATTAATGGATGAATCAGTGTTTTTGAACGAATCTCGAATGAATGATTCAATAACAAATACATTTTTTAACAGTCGCCACCAAGTGGCGAAATGATGCAATCGACACAAACGTTATTTGAAGCGCCAGTTGCTTTCAAAAGCTGAGTGGCTCTATTTTGATCGCTACCATAGACATCAATGTTTGTAGCCGAACTATAAACTTTTATCCCAGTATTTCTGTGAATGACTGTAAGACAGAAATAATACTGTGTAGTTGAAAAGACTGTTTGTGAAGCTTTTTCTTACCTAAACATGTTAACTGTCTGCTCTCTGGATCAGCAGCAGCGCAAATGCAGATTTGAATGTTCCGGTATGATTTTTTCAAAGTTTTAATAGACACGGGCGAATCGTTGTCATTCAGAAATTAGATCGTGTGGGTATTTGAATCGAGATCGCGATCTTTTAATGATTAATCGTGCAGCTCTAACGTTCACACGACGAAAAATGTATAAACTGGAATGAAGCAGCGATCAGGGAGCTCCTCACTATCCACGCTGAAGCTGAAATCGTGAAATGTTGTGAAATGGTGCGTGGCGCATTATACACATCACATGAAATGTCACGTGTCTTTACGGGTTGTGTGTGAATGCACACACAGATTCCGGAAAATCACTGGCAGTGTGAATGAACCAAAATCAGACCATCCCGGGACAAATCACGGGACACATTTTCCGTGTATTTTCCAGAATGGCTGTGTGAAAGAGGCTTTATACACACAGAACTTTAAAGGTATTCACGGCAACCCGTCAAAATAAAAGTCCGGATAACTTACTGTATTAAAGACATTGTGCCAGAAATAGGCTATATTACTATATTATTTAGTAGAATGTACGTATTACTACTACTACTACTACTACTGTTGAAAAATAAAACTTTATTTTTTTAAGAAATAATCACAAAATATTTTAATTTTAATAGTAAATCCCCTTTATTTGCCAAAAATGTAAATGTTTAATTTTCATTAATTAAAATATTAATTAAATCAATGTTTTATGCCTTCATCTGATAACCAGTAAAATTTAAATACACAACACAGAATTTCATTCAATTTGAATTTGAATTTGAATTTGGGGAAAAAAACATTTCATAAGGCTACTGTAAGAATAAATACAAATTTTGTATGCATTCAAATAATTAGACATGCTAAAACACAGAATTTGGTAACAAAACATAAGGTGAGAAAAAAATAAAACATTTCATACGGCCCTAAACATGTCCTTTTTGTTACACTTTTAAGAAATTAATGTTAAATTGTATAAGTTTCATGATTTTAATTAATTAGACATACTTTTTGATTAATACAGTTTAATTTGGCCATTAAAAAGGAGTCCAGAAAAATTAAAACGGAAAATAACGGAATCCAGAAAAATTTAAAAAGAAAAAAACATAATTTATAAAAAAATAAAATGGAATTTGGGAAAAAATAAAACGGATTTCATAGGGCCCTATAATAGGTATAGAAGTCTGTCTGATAATCAAATAGAATGTTAAACAAAGGAATTAAAAGGTATGCTTTTATATTATTAGTAATAGAAAGGCAAACACAATTCTTTCTCGTTTACCATCAGCATTCAGCATATACACATTTATTTAAAGCTGCAGTCTGTAACTTTTTTGGGTTAAAAATGATCCAAATCAATATTTGAGCAAGTACATAACCAGCCAGTGTTCAAAACTATCACCTTACTTTAGCCCAATTCACAACGGTTAGCTTATAATAATGATTTCTAATTTGAGTGGTGCGGGAAATTTGAGCATGGCACTGCGTCATTACGTCACATCTGTAAACATAAAGAAGTTGTCCCAGCTAGTAGGTTATCGCATGTGAGGATCCTGCAGGTGACGGAACGTTTATAGCCTTTTCTCACAGCAGCTAGAATAATTAAATGTATAATTTTGATGGCAGATTGTAATCCAGAAAGGATTATGTGTTTATGAAACACATGTGAATGAAATTAAATTATATTCCAGTTTTAAATGTGCTTCTGAATACAGATAGCCTGGGATTACACAAGATTTGTATTTTAAAGAAAACCAGTTCAAAGGGAGCATAGTATGCTTTTTGGGTTAAAATAATTTCTTAATATGAAATTCAAATGGTATGACAATTAGAGATTAGACTGTACAGAAATTGAAATCTACATGCTAATACACACTACTCATTGTCACGCAATGCTGATGTTGTTAACATTAATAATTTGAGAATAAAGTATAATAATAATTTGCACAGTTAGATGTGATATGAGCTAACTGATCTTTAGATTTAATCACCATTGGTAGCGCGATTTATTGTAATGCTTTTTTCCTCAGTTGGTCAGAACAAACGTGGCAGACTTGTTACTTGTTCAGATGGCAATATACGGTGAAAATTCTTATTTTGGTCATATATTCCAAGACGTAGGCTAGAATCTGTGATTCTTAAATACAGTATCCACACCGGTGCGGTGACTGACAGACTGGCACACATACTCCTCAAAACATTAGATTAATCCGTGCTGGAGCCGTGCCTGAGCACAACCCCACGCACGGAAGATAATTCCGCACAGAGCTGCAATTCCAGGTTTTCAAACAGAGATGGCGACAAAGAGGCAAAACTTACGGACTGCAGCTTTAAACAAATCTTTGGATGCCTAATAAACATTTCATTTCACAAACTTTGCAGACTTAGTTGGATCCAGCTGTGAGATCTTGTAAAGTATGCATTTGTATATTGCATGACTGCGTGACGGTCGGTCCATGTGAATTGAATGCTGACAGGAGAGTTCAGCTTCACTAGAGACGCGCGATCGACAAACGTTAAAGTCATTATTTCAAACTATACTGCACTTTATCTATTTGCCCACTGTCATATTCGTGTCATTCACTGTGTGCTGTATGTAAAATGAGTGTTATCTTGACATTATTTGAAAAAAAAAATATTCCCAATGCACACAAACTTCCCAGATTACTGAAAGACCTGTTGGTTACAGTGTTTTCTTCCTTTTTATTTATATATATTTTTTTATATTTCTTTATTTGTGAAAAATACTGTAATAGGATTACAGAATTAAGTAGTTGTCATCTAAAGTATAAGTATGTTAATTTTACACATTTATCATTTTCAGAATATAAAAAAAAAATATTTAGTTAGAATAAATAAAAATGATATATAGGCTTTATGTCGGCCACCGGCCACCCTGCTCTCGAAGATATCGCATCGGCTGTCAAAAAAACAATATTGGTCGACCACTATCAAAAACATTAAAAAAAAACTTACCAACCACAATCATTTCAACGATAGTGTGTTAAATAGTGGTCGACCAATATATCGCCAAGGCCGATATATCGTCCGATATCTGACATATTTCAAATATCGGCATCGCCTGATAAGTTATTCTGTTTGGCCAATATGTTCGCGCACCATACTTTTATTTTGACGGTGACGAGAACAGCAGTGCCTGCGCACACAGCGCTCACATTCTCCCTATTCAATGTTTGCTGTAGAACTGTTGAACAAATTAATTAAAAGGTATACAAAAAAGTATTATAACAATTGCTTAAATATTATTAGTAATAGAAAGGCAAACAGTATAATACTTTATCGCTTACTGTCAGTATACAGAAAATGCGCGTTTATATAATTTAAACAAATGTCTAAATAAACATTTAATTCCACAGACCTTGCGGACTTAGTCCAGTCTAGTTGTGAGATCTTGTGAAGTGTGCATTTGTATCCTGCATGATCGCGTGTTCTCTGCATGACAGTCGGTCCATGCGAATTGAATGCACGATCAACAAACATTAGACTTGTGATTTCACGTTATGCTTCGCTTTATCCATTTGCCTACTATCATATTCATGTAGTTTTTACTGCATGCCCAATGAACACAAACTTCCCAGATTCCCAGAGTGCCCTGTTGGTTACAGTGTTTACTTTCTTTTTATTTATATATTTTTAAATATTTCTTTATTTGTGAAAAATACTGTAATAGGATTGTAGAATCAGGAAGTTGTCAGTTTAAGTGCATTTATTTTACACATTTATTTTGATATTAATTTTCAAATTATTTCAAATTTCTCAAACATTAATTAAAATAAATACAAATTATAAATTATAATTAAAATGAAAAAATATACTTGTATATTGGCCATCGGGCACCCAGCTCTCTAAGATATCGGCATCGGCTGTCAAAAAAACAATATCGGTCGACCACTAGTGTTTAAAATACGCTTTATGTCAGTTTTGCTGTTTTGTTTCAGGTCTAAAAGCTTCAAAGAATTGTTCAACATGCTAAGATGTCTTCTCTTTCTATCTCAGCAGGCCAATGAAGCCCTCCACCACCAGCACCAGAACAGCCTGCTGCCGCTGCTCAACGCTGAGCCGCAGGATCAAAAGCCTATTCTTCCCATCCTGCTTGACCAGAAACCCCCAGTCATTGCGGCTGACCTCCTCAAAGACAACATGGGCGGTGGGGGAGGAGGTGGCGGAGGCGGTGGTGGTCAGGTAGTAATAAAGAAGGAACCCAAGTCAAAGACTCCCTTCATATGCGGCTACTGCAACAAGGCCTTTCGGGACAGTTACCACCTCCGGCGGCATGAGTCCTGTCACACAGGCATTAAGATGGTGTCACGGCCCAAGAAGACAACCACAGCGCCCACCATGGTGCCTCTCATTTCCACTGTGCCACGGGACAACAACGGCAACCCTTCCTACATCTCCACGGTGGCTGGCATCTTCACCACCGCCACCACTTCCGCATCTACGGCTGCGGGCGTGATGTCGATCCTGCCTCAGCAGCAGCCAGCCGTACCCAAGAAACCCCCCAAACCGGTGAAGAAGAACCACGGCTGCGAGATGTGCGGCAAGGCCTTCCGTGACGTCTACCACCTCAACCGCCACAAGCTCTCACACTCGGACGAGAAGCCCTTCGAGTGCCCCATTTGTCACCAGCGTTTCAAGAGGAAGGACCGCATGACCTACCATGTGCGCTCGCACGACGGCGGCGTGCACAAGCCGTATATCTGCTCTGTTTGTGGGAAAGGCTTCTCTCGGTATGTTCAGCAATTCTAAAAAATTATACCTTTTTTGTTTAATTTTTTTTAATAGAAGAAACCAATTTGTCTCACTTATATTTATGTAGCGCTTTATACAGTATATAATGTTTCAAAGCAGCTTCACAGTAACAAGCAGGAAAATAACAGAAGCAATGCTGAAAACCTCTTTAAAAAGTAGACCAATCCAAATTCTGCTGTAAAGCATCTGTAAATAAGACAGTGTCATTATACGCATAATTTTCCACAGGTTATTTATCCTGAAAACATCTCATTTACTTTTTACAAGCATCCACAAGCTTTCATGCCTGCGGTTGCCAGGTGTCAAAAGTTTAAATTCCCCAATCACAGCTTTTCTCTTAAATGGATACATTTTCTGCCCATTGTTTTACTTAAAGGTGCTGTATGTAGGATTGACACCTAGCGGTTGAACTAAGTATTGCAGTCCAAATTCAAAATATTGGAGACGTTTTTTTTCACCAGCCCCTCCTCCTCAGATTTGACGCACGCGCAGGATGCCAGATTAACGACACCAGCAGGAACGAGCGCACATGACAATGAATTAAATTAAATACGCTGTGTTTTCCGGCAACTGGCAACCCGGGGTGCCGAAATACAATTGGGTAAACTGGCAGTGGGCGGGTTTCACAAACCATAACAAACACAGACATTCCGGGCCGGACCGCACATTTTCAAAGGAGAATAACTGACTGTAGCAGACCTGCCAACCTGTACGCATTTTGCGTAGCGGGCACGCATTTTGACCTCAAAGTACGCAGGTACGATTTGTCACTTTAAACTACGCAAAAACCTAGTGACGCCTTTGTGCACGCACAGTAGCCTACTTAAATCAAGCAACAGCAATGAAAGAGGACTTCGACCAATCAGAGTGCTGGGTTCATTCCCCATCTAGCAAGTGGGATGATTGACAAATGCGTAGACCTATCATTAAAAAGAGACTTCAAATAGACAGCAAAACAAAATCCCGCTCGGTCTCGTACCTTTTTACTCCCGCCGTCTGATTTCTTAAAAGAGGACAGTACACACGGTACTTACAACTAAGGTAAACGGGTTGGGGTGGATGTGGAAAGTTAAAATATTGAGTTGAGTTAACTTAATCCCCTGGAGTCGACGTGATCGCATTGATATTCTAGACGAACTGTGAGTAGAATAAAAGCACACATTCATATTCAGCCAGATCTGCTGCGGTTTATTTGTTCATATAGCTGCACTCACTGAACAGCGTCCTAATATTAGGGCTTTTAGTCCAAAAAAAGTGCGCGTACTTGGATAAATACTGATATATTTGCACTAGAACTTCGCCCGTGTCTAATAAACCTTTACAAAAGTCTTACCTGAACATTCAAATCTGCGTTCGAGCAGCTGCTGACAGAGCAGACAGTTACCATGTTTGGGTAACAGCTTCACAGACAGTCTTTTCAACTATACAGTATTATTTCTGTATTACAGTCATTCATATTATCACAGAAATACTGGGATCAAAGTTAATAGTTCAGATATAAACACTGATGTTTATGGTAGCGATCAAAATAGACCTTTTGAAAGTTAACTGGCGCTTCAAATAACGTTTGTGTCGATTGCATTGTTTCGCCACTAGGTGGCGACAAGTGACTTAAAAAAATTATTTGTGATTGAATCAAGAGATTCGTTCAAAAACGCCGATTCATTTAGTAAAGAAACAAGTGAAGTAGGGCTGCAACAAACGATTAATTTGATAATCGATTAATCTACCGATTATTAGAACGATTAATCGACTAATCGTCGATTATTTCACTGATTAATCAGTAGACTTTGATTGATTATTCAGTTTTTGCAATTAGTTAGAATATTAAGTTATACATATTCTAACATAAATAAAGGTCACTTCAGCTTTAGAAAAGCATATTATGTAATTACAATTATTACACAATTAATTGGTAACACTTTACATTAAGGTTCATTAGTTAACATTAGTTAACATGACTGCTCTGTATTTTATGTATAATCATTTTCTATTCGTAACGGTTTTAAATTAATTTTAAATACATTTTTATATAATTTCCTTGTTTTTATTGTTGTGATTATTTTTTTTTTTAATTCCTTGTTTTTATTGTTGTGATTATTTTTTTTTTTAATTCCTTGTTTTTATTGTTGTGATTATTATTTTTAATGTCTATTTCACTTCCTTTTATGTAAAGCACTTTTGTGTTTTTGATTTTTTTTTGTGTATGAAATGCGCTATATAAATAAACTTGCCTTGCCTAACATGAATTAATAATGAACAATACTTCTATAGCATTTGTTAATCTTAATGTTAATTTCAGCATTTACTAATGCATTATTAAAATCACAAGTTGTTTTTTTACATTGATAAATGCATTGTGAACTAACATGAACAACTGTATTTTTATTAACCGACATTAACAAAGATTAATACTTAAATGTAATAAATGTATTGTTCATTCATGTTAATTAATACATTAACTAATGTTAGCAAATGATACCTTATTGTAATGTTACCAATTCATTATAAAAATAGATGGCACACAAAATGAGATGACAGACAGAGACACTCTCTCACCATTTAATTAGCTACATGAAAAAGTAACTGAATGACACATTTTGCACATTCTGCCTAACATCTCCTTTTGTAAGTCATATAGATAAGAAACAAAATAAAGGTAAGTGATAAGATGCTTTGGATAAACTATTTTATTCACAACATAATGTCTTAAAATACCTTATAGGGTTATGATAATCAAAACAGCCCTGAGCTAGATCAAGCTTTGATCTCTGCAAACCAAACTGTCACTTTAATGAAATTATTATTTTTTCCCACTAATAAAAATATTTTATCATTAGCTAGCTCACACTGGAGAGCTGCTTTATAACAGAAAATCAAGTTGTAATTCTAACTGAAAGCGACACTGACCTTCATGTTTTTCATGTTTAATACCGTAAAGCTGCTTCAATTAAGGCTATCTATTGCATAAAGTACTATATAAATAAACATGTGACCGAACTCTACTGGAGTAATGTTACGTTACTGAACTGCAGAGCTCATGCAAACATCCACATCGTTGTAATCAGATGCATTTTTAACTGTTGCTTTCACACTGCTGTCAGTTTTTGTTGTTTATTTCGTTACTGAGAGGAAAGCGCGCAATATATATTTACATATTCATCCAAACGCCGCTCAAGTCTGGATGCATTTGCTCTGAAGTGCTGTGTGTGTTCTTCTTGATCTGCATCCAGGAGGACTGAACTAGAGTCTTGCGCTACAGCGCCACACTGGTCAAACCGCGGTATTGCAGGCTCTTACATTAGGTCATATGAGATCAAACGACTACTCGACAACAAAAATATTTGTCGACAATTTTTTATTGTCGACGTTGTCGATAATGTCGACTAATCGTTGCAGCCCTAAAGTGAAGTATTTATGAGTGAGACATTAAATCATTCATTCAAACCACTTTTTCATAATTTTAATATTAACTAAATATATTATAAATATACATTAATTGAAATGTTTAATAATTCGTTCAAATTAAACACTTTTAAATAGACTGCAGCAATAATATTTTGTCACACATTATTTTGTTTAGTGGGAGAAATGTGATCTCTGTTTGAGACAAAAAAAAATGTAATTCTCAATTTATCCAGAATCGTGCAGCTGTAGTATGTGACTGAGTGCAGACCGTTGGGAAATATTTAACATAAATAACGTTATCCTAACACTACATATGCATTCCCCCCCGTTGCCATCACACAAGTGGTACTCAAAAAAAAAAATTCCAAGGTTGGCAGGTCTGCTGTAGCATTGTTTTTCAGATAAACAAGTATGTTAACTTAACATGTTTCCTAAATGTCTGCCAGCATATTATGGTATTTTTATGCTTTAGCAGAGTCAAAATCCTACATACAGCACCTTTAATCTTCCCAATTTGGCAACCATGCACTCTCTCTGCTTTAAGAAAAAAGTGCAGAAGATCTGAAAACATATCAGTTTAGCAATTTCCTCAACGATATTTTGCTCAAATGAATGTACAAAACAGCCTGTCTGTTTTCTTTCATGCAGTCGTTTGCGCTGTAATACAGCCAAATGTGAATCTTAACTGTATTGTTTATGATTGTGGTTGCTCAATAAATGCGTTCAACCTCTGTGCCACTATATAAATTCATTTTTGTTGTAGTTTTAATAGAAAAACATTAACATGGTTTGCAGTTGTTGGAGTTAATATTAGGAATTTCAATGGTTTAGCTTTGGAAAGCTTCTTGTTGGACGAGTTTTCATAATGTAAAGACTGTTAATTTATTTGAGAAATTTAATGCATCAGGAAACAAGATGAGGTAAAATAAGCCATGTGAGTTTATGTTCTCTTGATTTTTGCTTATGTGAAATTTCATTAGAATTATTGCACTGTCATTTTAGAATTTTTTTTTTTACAATAATAATGATTACTCATTTATCAGTTTAACCATTATTGTGCAGCCCTAATAATAGTATCATTATGCAGTTCAGTTCAAGTTTTGTTCTCATCCATGTACAGTGACGTCATTTTTATTGTATGTGATTTCCTCTCCAACAGGCCGGATCATCTTAGCTGTCATGTCAAGCACGTACACTCCACAGAACGACCCTTTAAATGCCAAGTAACGGTAAGACTGCGCATGCCCCTCACTCTCCTGCACAATCAAACTGTTTCATTGGTCTGTCGCACTCTGTCCACACAATGATTTGTCTTTCCGTCACTGCAGGCCTGCACGTCCGCCTTCGCCACCAAAGACCGTCTGCGTTCACACATGATACGGCATGAAGGCAAAGTCACCTGCAACATTTGCGGGAAGATGCTGAGTGCCGCCTACATCACCAGCCACCTCAAGACCCACGGTCAGGCCGGCTTCACCTCCCCCTGTAACAAAGGTATGCCAGATCTCCAACAATTTTCAGATGTTCTCTAGGATGACTTTCACACTAAGAGAGGTGCCACTGGTTTCTCTTGATCCTGCCACATAAATTAGTGCTTTCTGATTGTTTGCCACCGGTGTGATTTGATGTGGCCATTACAAAATGGAATTGTCCCCTTTGTTCACTTTTCATAATATTAGGTGCCAAACCTGGCCTTTTAAAATCCACAAATGTCAGCTGTGTACTGTGAATATTGGATATTCAATTATGTAGAGGTTAGGTAAAAATAAGAGATATTCAGGCCTTAGCTGCAAGGATTTTTCCTTCAGTTCTGATTTTTACTTTTCACTAGTCCCACCACATTATGTAGTTTAATACTACTACAATTAATGTACTAGAAATATTTGTTTTTCATAAAATGTTACATTACAATTTAAAAAAAAAAAAGTTTACATAAAAAATGTATACATTTCTTTTAGGAACATTTTTGGAATTACTGGAAATATTTATATTTTTCAGAAATGTTAGATTTTTGCCAAACAATCCACAATTTTATTTACAGTGTTTACAGAAAATGTAAACAATTTCTTTAGAAACATTTGTCTTTAACAATGTATTATATTTACTAGAATATTATATTTACTGTTTTTACAACAAAAAAAAAAGTACAAAGATTTATTTTTTATTAAAAAAAAGTTGGTATGTAATGCAAAACATTGGTTTGTAGGTTTTACTGATACTGTCAAGACCATCACAAGTAATTTTTGACAATCTAGCCATTTAAAAAAATTAATTATGTTGGTGACAATTTTGCAACAGCAATGTGGAATACATTGCAGTAAACCGAATGTAAAAATAGATGTATAAGATCAATAAATGTAAAGTATTCAGGGGCATTAACAGCTACTAGCCTGAAACTCTCACACTAACCTTTGGCCATCTTTATTACTGAACCCTGCATTTTCTGTCTTGCCCACAGTGTAACCCTAGAAATCACCCCAATGTTTTATTCACTCTTTCCTCTTTTACTTTTTCCGGTCAGACTCTAACAACGTGTGCAACTCTGCCTCAGTCACACCAGTCACTGCTTCAACAGTGTCCCACACTACGGCCATGAACCGCGGCACCGCCAGCAACGCTGTCACCATCGCCGCCCAGATGAACATCACCACCAACACGGTCAACATCACCTCCCCCGTCAGCCTTCAGCATCCAGTCACCATCACTGGTCCCATCAATATTGCCTCGGTCAACATCCCAGCTACAGCGCCTATGAACATCGCCCATCCCGTCGCCATCACCTCGCCCATGTCAATGAACATCACCGGTCCGCTCAACATCGCCATGAGGCCGATGGAAAGCATGTCTTTCCTCTCGCAGGTCCTGCCTTCCTCTCCGCCCTGGTAGAACCCAACGTCCCACCCGCCTTCTCCATTGTAAACCTCATGTCTCCCGTTTTAGTCTTCCTCTCCAGCTGTGAGGGAAAAAAAGAGCCTGGAAGAATGGCGAGTATAGGAAAATGACAATCTGCAGCGGCAAGGAATCATGCGGATGTTAGCTGGCACTTTGCGTCTCCTTCGCTCGGCTGAGAGATTGTCTAGAGTTTAGTGACGGACAGAAAAAAATAGTTATTGCATGGAGTGGAAGACTGACATGCTGTATGTTTGGTGATTTCACTTTTCTAGTGCCAGAAAATCCTTGCCAGTCGGCTGTTTGAAGCGGAGCGCTTCGTTGTTAGTGTTAACGGTTTAAGGACTTCGGCAAATATTAACTGTGAGGATTTTATTTTTGTTACGTTAGCTTGCTTATCAGTATTTCATAGTTTTATGCATATTAATGAGTCACATACAACAAAAGGGACAGTGGCTTCCATTAATGGAAGATGAGAGGGTTTTATTTTTTTGAGACAATACTCTACAAATGAGGAAAATTTAGAATAAGTTTTTAAAAGGCCTCCTTTCATTGTAAGCCTTTTAATCTGTAGCTGTGTTTTTATTATTATTATTATTATTATTATTCTTTATAGGTAATCTTTGGAGTTGGTCATTCCTGATTGTAGAATAATTACTTTCTGTTTCAATAACTGGGATATTCTTCTGCTTAGTGGGGTTGAACATTAACTGTTACAATCTTGCACTGAACGCATATCTCTTTGGTGATTATTCTGACGGCAGTATTATTTTAGATCAAATATTTTGAGTGTTCGCATAGATGCCTGGTCACCAAGTGGCTGACTTCAACACTGAAAGGTCCATTTTTATTCTTAAGAGCATTTAGTTTTGTAACCATGACGTCTCTGCTCTTCCTTTCCGAAGGACGAGAGCTGTTTTTCCTTAGGACCTTTTGCTCAGGAAATTTGCTGAGGGTGTCCCAACTTACTCTGCTCCTGTTATGGACAGAATCGCGCATAACGCTTTCTTCCAGACCTAATTTTCTACGCAATTAACACACTAAACATAGTTCCCTTTATTGGCGAAAACTGAGACGCACCTCAAAAGGTCGAGGTGCCATATACTCTTCAGCCGTTGACGTGATCGTCCGTCACAGGAGCATAAAGTTAACCTCTGTTGCTTGTTCGTTTACCCCAGTCAGAGTAAAAACCAAAACTGCCTTCAAATTTTCAGGGTTTGTCATATTGTTTGGAGTAACCCTGTTTAAAAATAACCGAATCGGCTTGCGCAGATATCCCCAAACTAGTTATTCTCTTCAATTTTCCTTTCCCTGTTGGATATAATAAGCAATACGCCTTTCTCAGTCCTCCTTTTGACCGAGCCGGACAGCTGTCGTTCCTGTTTTATGTTATGATATGGGGAAACCGATACAAGGTATGTAGTCACACGTGGCCCTCTAAACCAGGGTTGTGTGTGCTTGTGTGATGTGAGTGAGTCTCAATCAAAGTGTAAAACCAGCTGAATGTGATCGTGCTTTAAATTATGATGTCATAGCTACCACCGCCTCGGCGTAAATCGCCGGAAGAAGGTTTAGTTTGTGTTAACTCTCACCCCCAGTGTTTCCCAACCAGCATTGACCTGGTAGCAAAGCATTTGTGGTCTTAAGTTAGTATTACATAGACTTACATGTAGGGATGTGAAAGCAAAAATCGTTTAATGGCCTGTTTTATGTTTTCGTTGTGTTTGTTTTTAAATGTTGCCTTCGGTAGAGGCGGATTATTACGACTGAGAACTGGAATTTGAGGAATGTGACCGAAAAAACACTACAACAACAAACAAACGAAAGGGTTTTTAATTGTGCTTGTGATTTAAATGTTTGTCCTTCCACAATGGCGTCACTTCCGTGCCTGAACTGCATGTCTGAAAATGCCACCGTGAAACACATCAGTCTTCTCTCAGATAAGACGAGCAGTGCTCAGCGATGGAAACTGCCTGGGCGGCCAACTGCAGTTTAACTGTTTACCAAATGTGTGTGGAGATTTAGAATCTATTTTGCATATGAAATATCAAGTTGCCATGTTTGAGGAATTTGTTATTTTTTTTTATATCTTATAAAGTGTTGCTCATGAAGTTACTCCTTATGCATCAGTATCTTTTAAAGAACATTAATGGGGCAAAATTAAGAAAAGACTTGGTGTTTGGTTTTGGATTGGAGAGTTTAAAATGAGTCCAGTCCTTTCATGTCCTTTTGATTAAATTGGCAAACCCATGTGAAGGCCAATGAATGTATATCTTTGTACAAAAACATTTAGCTCAGAGAACGTGGTAGTTACGATAGACACATGCAAGGAAAAACACAAGTAAAATAACCTTTTATAAGACTTTTTGTATTAGAACATTAACATTGGTAATTTTGTATATATATGAAGACTAGGCTTTTTTTGGTTAGCAGAAAGGTAAAAACATTCCTAAATTTTTTTTTTAAATGTATGTCAAGAATAATTATGTAAACACATTGCGCAATGTTTTATGTGCCTTTTATTTGGGTTGTCTAAATAAAAGAAAACTGTCAAGTATGATTTGCCTCATTCTCTCAATACTTTGCAGGGAATTTTGCTTTTGTCAAATGATAGATTTCAAATAAATGCTGCTCTTTTAGACTTTCTATTCATCAAATAACTGTTTCCAGCATTGATAGTAGTAAGAAATGTTTGAGTACCAAATAAGCATATTAGTTTGATTTCTGAAGGGTCTTGTGACACTGAAGACTGGACTTCTTTCCAGTCTTAAAAGTTAATGAAAATGAATATATAAGGGCATACATTAGGCATCTGACCGTATAATCAATGATTGATGCATATATGACCTTGTATATCTTGAGTGAATGTCATACAGATTTAAATCTATCCATCAACTCGTTGAGTATTTGTGGATGTCACTATAGAGAATGACAAAATATTATTCTCATGTTGTGTCTGATAATGCCATGAGCAATAATGATGATGATGGTGGTGGTGTATAAACTGGGTTTTTCACTTGCAGTTAATCTAAATCCAGGTTTCATTTTACAAAATGCTGATCAAAATTGTGAAAAATTTGCAGTGTTTTTAGAATTATTCTTAGATATTATTCTTGATAGATATCAATTTTAAACAATCTTACTAAAGGTAAATTATACTAAGATCATGTTTGGGGGGAATTCAGGATAAGGGCAAGTTATTATAATCTACAATTAAATGCTCTATATCCTTGTCTTTTTTAAGAATTATAATGCAGATAATCACTTATTTGTAAATACAGTATAACATATAAAATTTTAAGTATACTTATTGTTTGGAAATTATATGCTTTTGAAGACTGAACACCTAAGTACAATAAAAAAGCATAAAATATTTATTAGTAAATGTAATAGTTTTATTTTTTTAATAAATTGGCATTTATAAAATATATACATTTTCAAACAGATATGTAGGCAATACATACACAATTTCTGTAAATAATATACTTTCATAAAATGTACAGGTAATTAATTTGTAGATTTAAAGGGACCCAAAAATGAAATTTCTGTACTCACCCTCATGTTTCAACCCTGTATGAATATTTTCTGTAAGATATTTTAAAGACTGCTGGTAGCCATTGGCTTCCATAGTATAAAAAAAAAATACATAAGTCACTGAGTACCTGCAACTGTGTTCAGCAGAAGAATTAAATTTATACAGGATTTAAACAACATGAGGGTGCGCAGATTATGACAGAATTTTTATTTTGGGATGAAATATCCCTTTAATTGAATTACACGTAAACTGTCACGCAGACTTATTCATTCTTATATGTTTCTTCCTTTGAAATAAATAATTATATTCATATTCATTTTCTCACACATTTCCCAGCCGCCTTGATGTCTTACGTTTGGACTCAGCAGGTGTAATTCCGCTCTCTGTCCACTAGGCGGCTGTGTGGCTCTTTGTTCCCTCACACACAGATTCTGGCGGTGACAGATTTTTTCGCTTCTCCTTTTGATTCATCCCAATACACTGTTAGTTCCCTTTCTGTGGGATTTCAGGCGCTGCGGCATGAACGCACCGATCGGAACCCAATCTGTGTCGACGGAGATGATGCATGCCGATGTGTATAGTCTTTTAAAGCCCAAGAAAATGTTCAAATAGTGTCTCTTTAAAGATAAAAGAGGAAGACGGGACGGATTGGGAACGTGCGCTGTGGCGTTCTGCTTCTGTTCACCTAGACTAGAGTAAGTAGCTTTGTTTTTTTAAACTGAAACATTGAACATTAAACTCCACGGATTGCACGATATGTTAGCTATATAAGACAGGTAGGTAGTTACTACACTGATAAAATCGCTATGTCGATGTTGTATGGTTGTTTTACACGTCTTTGTTTAGAGTAATGTTATCTCTGTTTGGTTGCTTGTTGTTGAGGAGTGTGTCGTGAACTGCTGCGGCCTCGCGTCTTATTTACACGTAAATTGTATGAGTTTATATGTGAATGGTAATTATGCTGTACTCGTGTTAAAATGAAAACTGTGAAGTCCACATCTTGGATCTGAGAAGCGCTGTCCTTCTGCCATTAATCCGGTTGGTTGTGTTTTAAAAGCTAGCTAGCCATCTACCTAGACAGCATTTTTGGGCATCATAGACGCGAGCGATTGGAATTTGTTGGTCTTCATTGGCTCGTTCGACATCGATATTCGATTCGTGAATGAATTATTTAAAGTCGGATCTTTTCATTGAATCGGTTGAACCTGTTCTCAAAACTAGTCTAAACGATTAGTTGACGAATCGATTCGAGCGGTTCTTGAGTCGTTAGGCGCGTTCGACTTTAAGCAGCGCTGCAGAATGGTCAGTGTATGACATCAAAGTACCGCGAGAGCGATAAGAGAGCAGACGGATCCTATGCTTTCGAATGGCTCTCGCGGTACTTTGATGTCATACTCTGACCATTCTGTGCTGCACCGCTTAAAGTCGAACGCGCCTAACGACTCAAGAACCGCTCGATCAGAGTGTCACTGAAAAGATCCGACTTTAAATAATTAATTCACGAATCGAATGAGAGTGTCACTGTGAATCGGACTACATGCCAAGTCATTGAACCGAACATTATTTTCTTGTTCATTTCATAGTGACTTATATTAAAATGGCAAAACTCGCAAGAATCCCCTCTTTCAGAGATTGAAAGGCATTCAGTTCTATTAAAACAAGCGAAATCTTTCATTAAAGATATGGAATTTTTTTAGTCATGTTTCATGCAAAGGAACGTTATAATTAATGTAAACAAATGGAACACGAACACACGCATTTACAATAAACTTCCTTATTTATCATATGGAATAATACATATTTATAATATGGAATAATAACGATTAATAAAATGGGATGCCACATAATGAACCGCTAAATCGCTTTGTGAACCAGTTAATTGAAACAAGCTATTTGAAGTACAATTTTCACATTCAGATTAAATTTGTGGGCTTCATAGGCCTGTTTGAACATTCCAAAACATTCTGGTGTAAACCAGACATAGTGGCAGGAGATTTTAATTGCAAATTTTTTACTCATTACACTTTTGACAACTTCCTTACAACTTTACACTAAGGAACGAGTTTTAGCCCATTTAATAAAATCCCACGATAGTGCTCAGTTAAAAAACTTCAGAGACTAGATGTGCTTTCTTGGCTGAGGCTGACATGCTGTTCCAACCACCAAAATAACCATTTTGTTTGAGGCCTTAAGTTTTTCCCCTTAGACTTCAGATCTGACAGAACAGAGGCCCATTCCAGTGTGTAATCACTGCACAGCTTCATGTAGCACAAGGCATAGCGTTCAAGAAGTTAAAGTAATATTTCTTGTTTTTTATTGCTTTTTCACAGTTGGAATTTGATTTTTAATCAACCAATGTAGCATATCTTTCCTTCTTATTTTCTGAAGTATAGCTTGTGCTTATACCTTGCAAGTAACCCTACCATCACATTTTAAGACACAAAACAGCTGTTTTTGGCTTGTGAAGCACATTTCTGAGTTCAAAGATGTAGATGTCAGGCTGCCATATTCTAGCAATGCTATGTATGATGAAGGAGGTTGTGGAAGGTCTATCTGTCGGACGGCTGGTGCCACTCCTCTCCTCTTAACAGAGCCTTGATTTACATATGGCCACTGACCCTGTTTTTGCCCTTCTTGAAGATGCTGGAGGGGATAATGGACTCATTGTATCCACTTACACACCTCCCATTTTGTATGGCATCATGGCGTTGAAAGCTTATAAGATGTCTCTTGATAGCGAGACATATAGTCCATGTGACATCAGGGGTTCAACCGTAATTTTACGAAGCTACGATAATATTTTTTTTGGGTGCAAAGAAAACAAAAATAACGACTTTATTCAACATTTCTTCTCCTCCTCATCCTGTCTGCGGTGGTGTACTGCCATTGTGGAAAGAGTGTTTTAATTACAGAGTACTTTTAATTTACTAACAACTTATGCATAAAATTTGGTGTTTCTTGGTGGGTTTTTTATGTACACTGCTATTGAAAAGTTTAGGATTAGTTTTGAAACATTTTTAAAGAAGTCTCTGGTGCTCACCAGGGCTGCATTTATTTGTACAAGTACAATAAAAGCACACTCTAAAAAATGCTGGGTTAAATATGGACGAACTAACCAGCGGTTGGGTTAAACATTTAACCCAACTGTTGGTTGAAAACAACCCAGCATGTGTTCTTTCCAATATTAACCCAGCATTTTTTAGAGTGCACTAATATTATTACAATTTCAAATAACTGTTTTCTTATTATTTTTAAATATAACTTATTCTTGTCATGGCAATGCTGAATTTTCAGCAGCCATTACTTCAGTCATTAGTGTCACATGATCCTTCGGAATCATTCTAATGTGCTGATTTGGTGCTCAAGAAACATTTATCAATGTTGAAAACTGTTGTGCTGCTTAATATTTTTGTGGAAACATAATACATGTATTTCAAAAGTTCAAAATAATAGAACATTTATTTGAAATAGAAATCTATTAGAAAATAGAAACATTAGAAAAGTCTTTACTGTAACTTTTAATCAGTTTAATGCATCCTTGCTTTAAAATCAGACTTGTTTAGATGGACTAAACTTTTATAGACCTATCACATCACCACATTAATAACCATATGTTTATGTATTTGAGTGGATAGTGGTATAGTGTAGCTAAAAAGTGCTACTGTACTTTTAGAGGCTGTTCCTAGCAAATGTTTTGTGTGTTGACCTCCCAGGGGACAGTGGCAGACTTTTGTTCCTTCTGTGGCAGATGGCCCAGAAAAGGTCTGTCTGCTAAGATCATCACTATCGTTATTGGGATTATGGCGTCAAACCTCAACAGAAGAACTCTTGTGAAACTCTGAAGACCATCCAGCAGCGGGACAGTGGACATGCTGGGGGGTGTCATAGTCAAGTCAGCCTTTTTCTTTCAACCTTCCTGTTTCAGAAACCCTAGTTCTCTCATGTTGACTGTGGCTTTGGAACCAGGTCAGAGGAAAGGAGGAAGAAAGAGGAGGAGGGGGATTGTCAAGCCCTACGCTATTTGGTTCAGTGCCTGCCTCACTGATTCCTGCTCATTCATCTGACCTGAGTCACAAATGACAGTGCTTTTCCGCAGAAATACTGTGGATATTACCTCCACATACAAGGCTTTTCGAGTTGTGCTTCCAGAATGAATGCAGAAACAGCCATGAATCAAATCCGAACTGTTTTGTGTCCCTATTCAAGTGATTTTGCCAATGAATGGCTCCATGGCATCAATCCAGTCAGTGATGCATTCAGATAGACGCACATCCCATTACAGATAGCAGTGAGCTACTCCCTTTCAACCATGAATTATTCTACTTTCCCGACTTCACACTTCCTTCATTCAGAAACACATATGAGCAGAAGCAGCCAGACGTCACAGACGGCGTAATTGATTGTGCCTCTGTCTAAGGTCTGTTTTGCAATTAGTTTTGCTCTTGTCCGTCTGCCAAGGTGTTAAAGCTGACTGGCTCACTTGAGAACGCGTGGAGGCTTTCCAGTTTCTCCCCCCGTGGGTCCGTTCTGTTCATCTGTTGCAGAACAGCCATATTTTTGCTTTTTACTGCTCCATTTGCCTTTTTTGATTCGGAATATAATCACAAGACCTAATATTGTTATTGTCTATTTGTTAACTTCCATTTTTGTCTGTTTATGCCAGATTGATTTTGTACCCAACAGAGCAAGCGTCGTCTTTAATCTGTGTTTGACAGTTTGAAGCCGGGCAGCGTTGAAGGAACGAAACGGCCTGATATTTGAGCATCTAGATTTAGCATTCTTTTGATCACGGCACACACTGCTTGGAAAAGATCTGCTGTCAACAAACCCATGTTTTTTTTTCCTTCCTCTCTTCAGTCTTGGTGAAAGAGCGTTTCTCTCACTTCTGTTTTTTTCCTGATTTGCTAGCTGTTTGTTATTGTTTTTTAGCTTGTGCTGATTTGGCCAGATAGTTTCCCGTTTGAAAAGTGGCTTGGTCTCTTTGGACGTCTTCTGCATTTTCTGAGCGGTTTTAAACTGTACTCTCCCACTCTAATATTGAAGCACTTCGAAGTTATTAGAGCTTTGTTAAATATTGATCACAGCGCACACTTGAGGAATCATTACATTAAAGCTTGCGTGCCGATAATGCGTTTTATTCTCCTTTGAAGTCCTTCAGCCTTCAGCGTATGGCGGACTGTCAGATTTACCGTTATTAATGCAAAGTGAAACCTATTTCGGAAAAAATAGCTTCTTGATAATGCCCTGGACAAGGCCTGTGAAAACACAACCTGCAGGCTTTAATTGGCCTTTATCGGCTGTCAAAACAAGTTGAGTGCAACCAGTTTAGTGCTCACAATCAGGAGGGCTGGAGTCACTGCGACAGGGCCATGGTGCACTAATTTGGGTCAACACCCTAAATGTCTCATTGTTTCCTTGACCTATCATTGCCTTAGAATGTGCCTGTTTTGTATTTGGGTAATTTCTACTTTGTAAGCAGGGATGCAATTGTTGGCAAATTTTACATTTACAATTAATTACTCTGTATTAATTTAGCAGATGCTTTTTTATTTGTTTGTTTTTTTACGTTTATTTATTTATTTATTTTTTGCTCTTTTTTTTTTTATTCTCACCGAATGAATTATTAGTTAGCCGTCTATATCGCTGCTTCTACATTTTTTTTATCTACTGACCCACACGGCATCTGCAGAAAGCTCCAGATTTGCACTGAATTGGAACGATTGTTATTCACAAATCTCTACAAATCCCCTGCCTCATGCTCTTTTATTTAACATTTTGGCTAATTTGTTGATTTTCAGCTACCAAAACCGTTAGTAATTCATTTTTATTCATTTTTATTTTGAAACTATGGCCATTTCTAAATGTTTATAACAAATGGCAAATAAGGTTTTATAGAAACCATAGTTATTTTTAAACATGGTATTAAGCTATGCATGATTACTTCCCAACTCAAAATCAGTGCTTTGTTGTCGAATTAGAATTGAAATAAGGCATATTAATAATATTGGTAAATCCACTTATTTGTTAAATGCAATTTATTTTTTCTGCTCTTAAATTTAACTTTTTTTATCATCTCATATATTAGTCTGGGTGCCAGAAAAAAAAAAAAGTACACTTGAATACTTGAAAATACTCTTAAACTCAAGATGCCTCAACTACATGAAGCATGCTTTCTGAGAGCAAACGCTGTTTGGTTTTTACAAGTACACTACATCAGTTTAATTCTTTCTTATCCCCATTAAGATCTGCCAAATTTAATCCATCTCTGTCTAAACGAAAAGACTGAACAGAGCTGAATAATGCATATGAATGTGGACATCTCACATCCATGTATCTTCCGAGCTGGTGATGGTGTTCAGGCTTTTCTAAAGCAAGTTTTTAAAGCATCTGGATGTCCACTGGCCTGCAGCCAGCTTGCAGGCAGGATATGATGCGTTTCTTTTCCCATAATTCACATCATGTGTTGGATCTGGAATCCTTCTGTGCACCATATGAGTTATTGACTAACCTGGATGAGTTTGCTAAATCCTTGGTTCAAGAGTTCATGACTGCTGCGGTTGGCAGTTGTTTTCTTATTCTGTGTCATGGGCGTCTGTACTAGCTTTCTTGTCAGATCCAGTTCCATTAATCTATCAGATTCTAACTAGGGCTGGGTTGTTATATTGAATTTTTGTCATGTATTCAATATTATATTGCTGCAGAAACAAAATTAAGTAGCATTATGTATATTGTGTGATTATTTTTTTTTGGGGGGGGGGCTGTTTTTAATTATTTCTGTTCTCAGGAAACATGGTAGTGTTGTGTTAAGATATTTTAACAGCACAAATAACACTTCAGTTTGAAAAATGGCAGTATATTTTTGAAGTTTAACTAATTTCCTTGAATTAAGTTTGAACTCTTTATTTCTTTAAATCATAAACTGTTTTCATAATTAATTTGCATAATCGCTGACAATTTTAGAGCAATTTACACGCTTTAAATGTTTAGTTCTAAAATATATTGCTGTGTTTTAATGTATTGTTATATTGGTTCAGAAAAATTTAATTTATTAAATATTATTCATGTTTGTTCATTATTCATTATTGTTCTATGATTTCTGTTGTTTGTTTGACCGTAAAATTTACTTGACAGCCTGTTTGTTTAAAATGACGATTCCTATATAAAAAACAATATATCCTAACATTCAAAAGTTTGGGGTCAGTAGATTGAGATATCTCAATCTACTGACCCCAAACTTTTGAATATATATAGCATAGTTGGAATAAATTGCATAATGTTGCGAAATATTAGTATTTTAAATGCTGTTCTTTTCATCATAAAACATTTTTTTAATAGTAAAGCAACACAATACTGTTTTCACTTAGTTGACCATCAAATCAAAAATTCATCAAAACCTTTAAACCTGTAATGTAAAAGTACATTTCTGAAATTATTATTCTCTTTTTTTAACCACTGTTCTGTTCAGCTGTAAAGCATGAAGTAGATTGGATTGTGGTCAATGTACTTTCCTAGGTGTTTTTTAGTTTTATATTACCTAAGAATAAGCCAAAGTCCCACTACCTTGTTTGTAAAACATCCCACTAGTCATAATTCCTAGGCATGTTACAGAACACATTTATGAAGCACATTTAACAGGAATAGTTTTTCATCTGATCTGAATTTTTTTGTCATTACATTGGCTGTGGAGACAGTGAGTTGGTTTTCTGGAGGAGTAAAATTGAGATCTGGCTTCCATTAGTAAATATAGAAGGTTCTCGAATGCAGATCATAGTCATGTGAAAAATAGCTCTGTGGAATGTACAGCCTTGGCTTTGTGCAGTCCGTGCCAACTCTGAGCACACACATATACGTGCACTGCAACTCATCTCTGCTGTGTTCCTCAGTTCAAAGCTCTTTGATATGGAGTGTTAGTGATGGGTCAGACGGGTGCTTCACAACAGGAAGTGAGAGTCTCAAGCAGGAAGGGTGAGTGGAAAATGGGATGTTCAGAATTTCAGCTGATGATAAGCTCATCTATATATTGACTACAGCTCTTTTTACCTTGTATGCCTCAAACTCCAGAGGTTTACATCCTTGCATTCATTGTGAAATAGATTTACTAGATTATCTTTTACACTGCTGAGTTGTTGACATTCGTATTACATTATGGAATATAGTATTTATTTTGTACTAAACGTGCTACAAGTTTCTGGGACTTCTAAAGGCTTTGTTATGGAGCGTCCTGTTCCCTATTTCCTGTCTCCAGGGATCCCTGATGGGAGTTTAAATAATACAGAAAGAATTGCATACTGAAATACCAGACCACCAGACAACAAGCAGCTTTGCACTAAATATAGGCCTAGTATTGCTTTTGAGGAGGAACTATTTTCAGAGTGTTTTTATAGACCATAAAATTAATTTAAAAGGGAATGTTTTTTATTATTAATACTATTTAATTATCGTAATTACAAATTCAGTTTATTTTTTTATTTTTAATAGTTTAATACAGTTCAAAAGTTTGGGGTTGGTAAGATTGTTTTTAATGATTATGAAAGAAGTCTCCTATGCTCACCGAGGCTGCATTAATTTGATCATGAATACAATAAAAAAAACAGTAATATTGTGAAATATTATTGCAATTTAAAAATTTATATTTTATTTGTTAAAATGTAATTTATTCCTGTAATGCAATGCTGAATATTCAGCCATTCTTCAGTGTTACATGATCCTTCAGAAATCATTCTAATATTCTATTTTTTTTTTTCAGAATTCTGTGATGAATAGAAAGTTCAAAAGAACAGCATTTATTTAAAATAGAATTGTTGTAGCAGTGTCTTAACTGTCACTTTCGAGCAATTTAATGCATCCTTGCTGAATGAATGTACTAATAAAAAAAAAAAAAAAAAAAACTTACTGGCATCAAACTTTTGAACAGTAGCATATGCAAGAAAGAAAATACCAATCAGAATTCAGTATGCAAATAGTACGATGACATCATCACTGTTGGTTACATTTTAAATGCTGTTGGTAAAAATTTAAATTTATAAGTCAATAGGAAATTTTCAGATTTTACTCTTAAATGTCTTTTATAAAGAAAGTTTATATAATTTATGACCAAAAAATTTATGTTTAGCGATTCAGGCAGATTTTATTTTCAGAAGTTTAATTTTAAGGAAACACCGAATTAGCATGTTTTAAGGAATATCAACACTGCTTTGCCTTGAAAGCACTATAATAAACTCTTAAACTTATCCTAGACCAAGGATTTTCCAGAAATCACAGTTCTCCTCGGCTTATTTTTCTGAGTTGCCATTACTCCCAGCCAAATAGGTCATACTCTTAGAAAACCACTCTTGTTTCGGTGACCTTTCTTGTTGTGCGTCGTCAAGGCATCGCAGCGTCTAAGCCGAATGACTAAGTAGATGCAAAATAGGCACTTGGTTCAGTAGGGAACTAAAACAATAGCTTTTCACTCCGAACACAATCCTCAAGCCACTGAAATTGGCCACGAGAGGAATTTTTCCTCTAGCATTAAACAGTGCTCCCCACTCTCTTGCCAGCATCCCTGCAGGCGTGCATACGCTTTCATATCAGTGCACGGCGAAGCATCCTGTTTACATCATAAAATGTATCCATGCCAACGAGAGGCTGATTAGGGGTGCTGGGTCCTGGCAGTGCCATGTGGGCTTGGCTCAGGCTCGGCTGTGTGCATTGTTTCACCGAAGCAGGGATTTCTCTGCCCTGTACTGAGAGGAGAGAGAAAGGGAGGGTGGAAATGGGGCAAGTAAGGAGGCAGGCATATGAGAACATCACAGCAAAGTTGCAGCCGTGCTCTGCAGACACACACATTTTTAGCATTCCTGTTTCGCATCATAACCCAAAGCAGATATGGAAAACTTAGATGTGGAGAGGACTGAGGCCTGAGGGTGGTCAGGATTTGCATTACGTAGCCCCCCCAAAAAAAAGGTAAATTAAATGAATTTGAATTTTAAATCAAGATTTGCTATTTGTCAATAATAGATTTTACTGTTTAGAAATCGTTTTATTTAAACCTGGAAATCAAGTTTTTGGATGATGAAAAATGTCAAATGTGTAATATTAAAATAATTGAAATTATTTTATACATTTATTAAAATAAAATAATATGCAATAAAATTATCTTTTTATGTATTTTATATATATACAACCCCAAATCAGAAAAAGTTGGGACAGTAAGGAAAACGCAAATAAAAAAAGAAAGTAGTGATTTCTAAATTTACTTTGACTTGTATTTCATTGCAGACAATATGAACACAAAATATTTCATGTTTTGTCTGGTCAACTTCATGTCATTTGTAAATATACATCCTTTCCTGTCATTCAGACCTGCAACACATTCCAAAAAAAGTTGGGACAGGAGCAATTTAGGGCTAGTAATGAGGTAAATTGGTTAAATAATGATGTGTTTTGAAACCGTTGATGTCAACAGGTGATTGTAATTATGATTTGGTACAAAAGCAGCATCCAAGAAAGGTCTAGTCCTTTAGGAGCAAAGATGGGCCGAGGATCGCCAGTTTGCCAACAAATACGTGAGAAAATTATTGAAATGTTTAAAAACAATGTTCCTCAAAGAAAGATAGGAAGATATTTGGATATTTCACCTTCAACAGTGCATAACATAATTAAAAGATCCAAGGAATCTGGAGGAATTTCAGTGCGTAAAGGACAAGGGCGCAAGCCTAAGCTGAACAACCGTGATCTCCGATCCCTCAGGCGGCACTGCATCAAGAATCGTCATTCATCTATAAGCGATATCACCACATGGGCTCAGGACTACTTTGGCAAACCTTTGTCAAGTACCACAATACGTAGTTACATCCACAAATGCCTGTTAAAACTGTACTGTGCCAAAAGGAAGCCCTATGTTAACAGTGTCCAGAAGTGCCGTCGACTTCTCTGGGCTCGGAGGCATCTGGGATGGACCATCACACAGTGGAAACATGTACTGTGGTCAGATGAATCAGTATTTCAGGTATTTTTTGGGAGGAATGGACGCCGTGTGCTCCGGACCAAAGAAGAAAAGGATCATCCAGACTGTTACCAGCAACAAGTCCAAAAGCCAGGGTCTGTCATGGTATGGGGTTGTGTCAGTGCCCTTGGCAAAGGTAACTTGCACTTCTGTGATGGCACCATTAATGCTGAAAAGTACATAGAGATTTTGGAGCACAATATGCTGCCTTCAAGAAGACATATTTTCCAGGGACGTCCATGCATATTTCAACAAGACAATGCAAAACCACATTCTGCACACATTACAAAGTCCTGGCTGCGGAGGAAGAGGGTACGGGTACTTGACTGGCCTGCCTGCAGTCCCGACCTGTCTCCAATAGAGAATGTGTGGCGCATTTTGAAGCGCAAAATGCGACAACGAAGACCCCGTACTGTTGCCCACCTTAAGACTTGTTTGTAGGAAGAATGGGACAAAATTACACCTGAAACACTTCATCACTTGGTGTCTTCAGTCCCTAAACGTCTTTTAACCCTTATAAGCATTTTTTTTAGTTGTTTACACTAAGACTTTTGGGGTCAAAGACCCCAGAATGATAGAATAATTGTAAAAAATATATACAAATGATACATTACATTTTTTTTGTTTACTTCCCATCTATACATTAATGTGGTTTTGGGAAATGAAGTACTTTTGTACTTTACTACAAAATCCCAACCACACCATTAGCTTGCATTAAAATATCACATTTTTATGAAAAAATAACATAAATGATGATCTAAATTTGTTTAAGTGGTTTCTGGATATTGATCAGATGTTAGGTGTTGAATTCTGATCTGCTGGTTAGAGATAAACCTGAAGGATTGCAGTTTAGAAATAAATCATTTTGACCAGAGAGGGCCATGAGAGCCATATATGGATTACTGCTCAAATACTTCAGACATTTTGAATTTATGTTATAAAAACATTAGACCAGACAAAACATGAAATATTTTTCAAATAGTGTTTGTTTGTAGTTTTTGATGCATTTTGAAATGTCTGTTTTTACAAAATGCCAAAAATTTGACAAAAAATGCAACATAAGACAACCTAAAGGACAAGGCTAAAGCCAGATTTAGTTGTAATTAGGTGTGTGTGTGTGTGTGTGTGCATGCTGTGCATGAATTAGGTGTGTGCTGCATGCATTGTGCTGAATTTTTTATTTGCGTTTTCCATACTGTCCCAACCCTTTACATTTTGTTCTGATTTGGGGTTTTTTTTTGCCAAATTCTATAAAAAATTTTGGCTATATCTCTGGGGTGTGCTGAGCAAATGTCTGATTTCACATTGCATTTGTGCTCTAGTACCAGGCCTTCCTTCTGTGTGGAAATTTCCAGATTTATTCTGGATTTATTGATTTTTTTTTTTGACAAATAAAAAAAAAGTATTTTTTCGCATTTCCCATTCATTTTCAATTGGGGTCATATTGACCCCAAAAGACACATTTGTAAAAAAAAAAAAAATTACATACCTTCAGAATGACCAAATCAAGCCCAGTTTTTTTTATATGAATATAGATAGATAATGTAAATAAGTCAAAAATATTATTCCACTGAAAAGATGAAGGGAAGCCATTTTTTTTAAATAAGGAGATGTTGATTGGGGTTATTGACCCCAAAGTACTTATAAGGGTTAAGTGTTGTGAAAAGGAATGGCAACATTACAAAGTGGTAAATGCTTTACTGTCCCAACTTTTTTTGGAATGTGTTGCAGGTCTGATGACAGGAAAGGATTAATTTACAAATGACATGAAGTTGAAGACAAAACATGAAATTTTTGTGTTCATATTGTCTGCAATGAAATCAAGTCAAAGTAATTTACATCACTACTTTTTTTATTTGCGTTTTCCATACTGTCCCAACTTTTTCTGATTTGGGGTTGTATAATTTTGGCTATATGGGGGTGCTCAAATGTCTGATTTCACATAGAAATTTTGGCGGCAGGGATTTAAATCTTTAACAAGACTCAAGCAGACAGGCAGAGTTAAAGACTGGATTTTTTCGAATCAGGTGGGGTATAAGTGATTTCAAAACATGGCAGCCAGATTATATATTGTGTATTATTTATCTCGAATAAGATGAATCGGGCAGAAGTAAAGTGCTTCATTGTACAGTGATTATCAACGCGCAGCGCGAGCAGTACAAACAACAATGCATAATATTAATAACTATGACTGGGACTGTCATATACATAACATTATAATGAGAACACTATTATAATAAAACGCTGTGAATTTTTAGTTTCTGCACGTTGTTGCGTGAAGAACACGTCCACAAAAGGAGTTCATTCAGAGCCGCGCAGACACGTTCACTTATGCATTCGGGGCATTCTGTGCAGGTAGCCTGTAAGTCGTAATATTAACGTTATGTTTTATAAATAACGAAGCGTATTCTATATTAGATAAATGAGTTAAATCCCATTGATTAAAAAAAACTGCTATCAGATGCTTCATTCTACTGGTCATCTTCAGCGCGAGCAGCTCAAAACAGAAATGCAGAACATTAATAACTACTGTCATATAGCCTACATAACATTATAATGAGAGCACTGTTGTAAAAATGTTTTGAATTATTAGGGTTTCACTGGCGTTTAATGTTAACTATCTTTTAATCAAAACATAAAACATAATTTTTGTATCTGCGAGGTGTCCATTACACATTTTCACTGTGTTTTAACGTCAGTAATTATGACTGTCTTTTGGTAATGTATTTTGTCCCGCCCCCAAACATGTGATTCGACTATCAGTCGAATATCGGCAAGATTCGAAAATTCCGATTCGACTATGAAAATCCTTAGTCAGGGACACCCCTAATATATATATACATATACACAGTGTTGGGTAAGTTACACTAAAAAAGTAATTAATTACTAGTTACTAATTACATCTTCAACAGTGTAATTAGATTACTGTACAAGTTACTCTCTCCAAAAAGTATTTAATTACTAATTACTTTCTAAATCCTATGTTAACCTCAAAAAGTTAATGATACAAGGATAGACATGAAATGGTTATTTTAATTCCTTCAAGTAACTACATCAATTATTCTGGTCACACTTTAGATTAGGGTCCAATTCTAACTATTAACTAACTATTAAATATGACTTGCCTCAAAATACTACTAATTACTGCTTATTAATACTTAGTTAAGTAGTTATTACGTTTAAGAATTTGGGTAGGATTAACGATTTAGAATAAGGTCTTGAAGAATAAGACATTAATATGTGCTTTAATAATAAACAGCCAGTATTCCAGTAATATTCATGCTAATAACCAACTAGTTAATAATGAGAATTGGACACTAAAGTGTTACCAATATTCTTATTAACTCACCAAAGTATTTAAAGTCAGAAGATTACATAAAAAGCATGTATTTTAAGGTTAGACTTTAAATTTTTATGTTAAATCCACTATTGTATTGTGTATAAATGTTGTACTGTCTACACACCGTATTAAGTTCAATTACAAAAGAAGTAACTGTAATTAAATTACAGAAAAAATAAGAGTAATCCCTTACTTTACTTTTTCAAGGGAAAAGTAATTAAATTACAGTACATATACATATATATATGTATGTATGTGTGTGTGTGTGTGTGTGTGTGTGTGTGTGTGTGTTATATATATATACAGTATATATATATATATATATATATATATATATATATATATATATATATATATATATATATGTATATGTATATATGCATACATATATATATGTATATATGTGTATATATACATACATACATGCATACATACAGTGCTGCTAGAATTTTCTATATTTCTGCATAAATATGACCCAAAACATCATCAGATTTTCATACAAGTCCTGAAAGTAGACAAAGAGAACCGTATCAAACAAGTGAGAGAAAAATATTTTCTTTGTCATTTATTTATTGAGAAAAATGATCCAGTGTTACATATCTGTGCATTGCAAAAGTGTGTGAATCTCTTGGATTAGCAGTTAATTTAAAGGTGAAATTAGAGTCCATCTGTGCAGAGGTGTTTTCAGTCAGTGCAATGACTATCAAATGTTAGTACGTGACCTGTTTTACTCAAAGAACAGGGATCTATCAAAGTCTTATCATGTTTGTGGAAGTGAATCATGTCACGAACAAAGGAGATTACCGAGGACCTCGGAAAAAGAGTTGATGTTGCTCGTCAGGCTAGAAAAGGTTACAAAACCATCTCTAAAGAGTTTGGACTCCACAAATCCACAGTCAGACAGATTGTGTACAAATAGAGGAAATTCAAGACCACTGTTACCTTCCCGAGAAGTGGTTGACCAACAAAGATCATTCCAAAGCAGAATGTGTAATAGTCTGCGAGGTTGCAAAAGTTCCCAGGGTAACTTCTAAGCAACTAAAGGCCTTTCTCACATTGGCTAATGTTAATGTTCATGAGCCCACCATCAGGAGAACACTGAGCAACCATGGTGTGCATGGCAGAGTTGCAAGAAGAAAGCCACCGTTCTCCAAAAAGAAAATTGCTTGCTAAAGATCATGTGGACAAGCCAGAGGACTATTGGAGAAAGGTTTAATGGATGGATGAAACTAAAATAGAACTTATTGGTTTAAATGAGAAGCTATTATGTTCGGAGAAAAGAACACACTGCATTCCAGCTGAAGAATCTTATCCCATCTGTGAAACATGGTGGTGGTAGTTTCATGGCTTGGGCCTGTTTTGCTGCATCTTGGCCAGGACAGCCTGCCATCATTGATGGAACAATGCATTCTGAATTATACCAGCAAATTCTAAAGGAAAACGTCAGGACATCCGTTTAGGAACAGAGTCTCAAGAGAACGTGTGGTCATGCAGCAAGACAACAACCCCAAGCACACAAGTCATTCTACCAAAGAATGGTTAAAGAAGAACAAAGTTAATGTTTTGGAATGGCTGAGTCAAAGTCCAGACCTTAATCCAATTAAAATGTTGTGGAAGGACCTAAGCAAGCAGTTCATAGGAGGAAACCCACCAACATAGAGTTTAAGTGGTTCTGCATTAAGGAATGGGCTAAAACTACATGTTATTGTGCAGGACTGATCAGCATTTACAAGAGACTTTACCTTCAGTTACTGCAGCAAAAGGGGCTCACACCAGATACTGAAAGCAAAGATTCACATACTTTTGCAATGCACAGATATGTAACACTGGATCATTTTTCTCAATAAATAAATGACAAAGAAAATATTTTTCTCTCACTTGTTTGATTTGGTTCTCTTTGTCTACTTTTAGGACTTATATGAAAATCTGATGATGTTTTGGGTCAAAATTCTAAAGGGTTCACAAACTTTCAAGCAGCACTGTATATATATTAGTGCTGTCAAATGATTAATCGCGATTAATCGCATCCAAAATAAAAGTTTTTGTTCACATAACATGTGTGTGTACTGTGTACAGGGTTCCCACGCTTCTTGAAAGTACTTGAAAGTACTTGAATTTCAGACATATGGATTCAAGGCCTGGAAAGTACTTGAAAACAAACATAGGTCCTTGAAAGTGCTTGAATTAAATTTTGTTTATGGCGCTATTTCAAAAATTGTCCATATGCGCTGTCAAAGACAGAAGGAAATGGCATTAATGATTGAGGGTGGAGATAGCGTGTGTTAGCGTGTGTGTTGATGCGCAGCCTAGAGCCCTGCGCAGGACAGTTTTCTTAAGCACACTCCCGCGGAGTTTCTGACCATTACCGCCCACTCCCGCAACGCGTGTGTCCCGCTCCTGCAAACATTCTATATATTGTATATAATTTTCGCATATCAGTATGTGGGGTATTGAAATAACATTTGAATGAGCGCTCACAGTTCACTTTCGATTTCGCAATCACACGCATTCTGTGTAAAGTGAGCACATCTAACAGTGCGTGCATAATTATTAGGCACATTTATTTCTGATCATACTTTTTTTTTTTCAAGCACATTTTACCAATTCCAAACCACATCAATCTTAATGACTACAATTCATTTTGTATTTAAACATTTATAAGTGAGATATAATTGTCCATGAAGGCTGGAAGTGAAAAACTCCATATATTCAGGTGTGCAGAATTATTAGGCAGGTTTTCTTTTACTGATAAAATGAGCCAAAAAAGAGATTTAACTGAAAAGTCAAAAATTATTAAATCACATGAGAAATATTCAAAACTAGTGCAATACAGAAATTGCAAAGTTAAGGTATGACCATTGGTCAGCAAAATTCTCATTGGGTCATTGGGGTCTGACAGAAACAGGTGGAGAAGAAAAGACCCACCTTAACTGCAAAATAATTAAGATTAATGTGAAGAATTAGGTGTAAAACCAGCGGGAACTATTTAGTCTCCAGCAACACCATTTTCCAGAGCTGCAACCTACCTGGAGTCTCCAGAATTACAAGGTGTCAGGTTCTCAGAGACTTTGCTTGGGTGAAAAATCCTAAAGAATGACCCTCACTTAATAAGAATAACATGCTGAAGCGTTGTGAAATACATGGACTAATTTTTGTATAGGCTTTATAGACAAATAAGTTGAGAGTGACTCATCAAGGACCAGCACCACATCCTCTTGTACCACTGTTTGAAGAATTGATCTTCCAGAATGTGGCAGTAAGTTTTAGGAGCTCATTTTTAGTCAATCTCTGCAAGACAGACTTTTCAGGATAGGAGATGGACTAAAAATGAACTCCCAAAACTTACTGCGACATGGAGCTAAGGAGAAAATGTCGAACTTGAAAAATAAGAAAAACAGCTTAGTGAAAAGTGTTTACAGTTTAAAAGCAAATAGAAAGTCCTATTTTTTTATTTATTTTCTTTATATATTTTTTTGCAGATTTGCACATGTACAAGGTTTAAAATGTTCATCATGACATTTAAAAAAAATATTTGAGTTTTGAGCTGCTGCATGTTTAAGCACCTGCATTCCTCTAGGTCAAAGATGAAAAAATGGGATTTACAATAATACGTGATTTACAAAATAATTTTGACTTGTTTATTTATTAATGAGTAACGTTTCTATTGAGAGAGTGTGCAAATTTTTAATGTTAACAGGTTTTACCGTGTTATTACAACATTTAACCACTTTATATTCATTTAAAAATTGTGCAATTCTTTCAAATTTAAATATTGTACAAGAACTACAGCTAAAACCAGTTTGTGCAATTTAATCTATATTTTAAAAATTGTATTTGAATATTACAGTATTGATTTAAATGGATTTCATTCAATTCCTTTGAACACGACTGCTCAAAACGGTCTAAATTTATGAAACTTACACATTCAAAACATTAAGAAAGTTTTAATGTAAATGTTAAGTGTAAGTGAAATGTTTAATACTGTAAGGTCTTTCAGACACTACATATACCGGGGTTAATTTGAAGGTGTTATCTAAAATAAATGGTGCTTAAAAAAGTCATGAAAGTCCTTGAATTGGTGTTCATGAAAGAGTGGGAACCCTGTGTGTTATTTATTATGATATATAAATACACACACATGCATGTGTATATTTAAGAAAAAATTGTTTATATATTAAATATATTTATATATAATATAAATTATATGAATATAAACATGTACATATTTTCAAAATTTATCCTGTATGTGTTTGTATTTATATATACATAATAAATATACACAGTACACACACATTTATGTGAACAAACACTTTTATTTTGGATGCGATTAATCGTTTGACAGCACTAATACTATATATATATATATATATATATATATATATAATGTATTGTATATATGTGTATGTGTATATGCAAATGTATGTACACACCCTTTAAATGTATGTAAAACAAGTCAAGTATCTCTGTGTGTAAAATAAGAAATTGTAACTGCAGTAAATTGTAAAGGCCTTTTACATACACAGTATCTTAAAATGTTATAAAGCACTGTTTTTGCAAAATGTTGGTTGACGCGAGAGCTAATTCTGTTAAATCAAAAGCCTTGTGGTCAAAGACATCCTACAGCCTTTTTCTTCCATCTAATTTATTGAGTAGAGACCATTCTAGTAGTTGCGGTTGCTCCTTGATTTCAGCCACTATATCGTCTCATTCTTCGGTTTCATAGACACTATAGCGCTAATCCAACCTGGACTTACTGTTTTGGGGTGAGCTCAGCATGACTTTTTCTTAAGATCATGTGTCTGTGCAAGCTATCTCTTACTGGTATGATGATAATGTAGCTAATCTTCCCTCGCTGCAGTTCCTCCAAGCTAGTGCTGTTACTGAAGCTGAACTGATGTTATGTGATATCATATGCCCTATGGGGCCAGTGTGGAAGAGTTCGGGCCAGATGATGGAACGGTCACATGACCTACTGGACCTGGGCTGCATTGTCACTGAATACCTTTATTGATCATGTGTTTTTTTATACCTTGCAGTTGTAAACGTTTGTTAAATATATAAGTCAGCAAATAAGGTCACAGTATGTTGATATAGATAAGGGTTTTGTTGAAATTGCAAGAACTTATATATATAATTATTATTATTTATTTTTTTTAAGAAATGTATACTTTAATTTTGAATAAATGCTTATCCTATGAACTTTCAAAAAAAAAAAAAATCCTGAAAAATCCTGAAAGGAAAAGGTATTACTGTTTCCACAAATGTTAGGCAGCACAACAGTTTGGTTTTGCATTTATATAATTCAGCTTTGCATTTGTATTAAATAAAGCATTTGCAGTTTTATAAAATAAAGTAATTTTGTGGTTGGGCAAGTACAAATCTTACCTATTGTCCCAACACAAGTGTAATGATGCTTTTCCATATATAGTTTTTGGATACCCTTTCTGTCATCCAGCTCCTTGATCTCACCCTTGTATTTATTTCCCAACCTAGAATTCGACTCCACTCACTATAGCTTTGTTTTTTTGTTTTTTTCGTCTGCTTATTTCTGCCTGTGTCATTATATCTGTGGATGTCATTATATCCGTCTCTTAGGGATAGATGACTTTGTAGCAACGTGTACTAAATACAGGCTGGCCAATAAGAAGCACGAGTTCAGACTATTAAACGGTTGATGTTTGGTAGTCAAAGATTTTTATAATGAACTGTATGGTTTCAAACCCTGTCCTTTTAACAGCATGTCTGTGTATTTGTTTTCAGATTGAGCAGAGCTAATGGGGAGATTGCACAGTTGGACACAAAGCTAGAGCGCTCAAGACCAGACAGTCTACTTCTCTCGTGTCGGCGACTCCGTACTGTCGTGTTGGATGCAGCTTAACAAGCAGAAGAAGAGAAAGAAAGGATTTCTCTCGCTCCAGTGGACTAGATTGTATTCGGAATGATGAAAAAGTGAACTTGAATAGTTTCAGAAACCAAAGAAACACGTGAGACGCACAGATACATTTTGTGGGAGACTTCAGGTGGAAGTAGGCGGCAGCGTTTCCCGCGTGGCGTCGTTGGCTGGGTAAGAAAACCGGTCTCCCTGTAGGATGACCAGCCTTTTCCGACGCAGCAGTAGTAATGGAGGGTCTCGGGGTGGTGGGGGCTCGGCTACAGATGAGCTAAACAACTCCAGGCCCAATCAGCAAGTTCGACGGCTAGGAGTTCAACCAGGCCATGGAGGACTTTAAAACCATGTTCCCTAGCATGGACTATGAGGTGATTGAGTGCGTACTGCGCTCCAATAATGGGGCTGTGGATGCCACCATCGACCAACTCCTGCAGATGAGCATTGACGGACAAGACTCAGATGACAGTTCAGATTCAGATGACAGCATCCCACCAGAGGTCAGTGTCTTTTAAAGCATCTATTGTAACCCATAAGTATAATTATCACATTTCTTCATTGGAAGACAAAAAGTGACATTTTATATATGTATAAAAGCATATATAAAATGCTTTTGGTATGGACCACTTTAAAAAAAAAAAAAAAAATTATATATATATATATATATATATATTTTTTTTTTTTTTTAAGTGGTCCATACGGCTTAAGCTCTATATTACTGTTTATTTTAGAAGTCTCCTGAAGTCATACAATAGTTTTTGCATCAGAAACAGACTGAAATTGAGGCTGTTTTATTGCACTCTCTTGGGGTGTGATAATCAATAGGTTTCTTACCCACAATCCTCTTACACCTGACTGCTCCGATAAGAAAGTGTGTCAGTATTGGGCCCCGAGATGGATCTGAGACACATTACAGTCTATCTGTCTGTGTCTCTGTAACAGTGTGCTTCATGGCCCAGTGGAGATGCTCTGCCATTAGACTTCGATGCGATCCTAAGTGAAGCATAAACTGCAGTGCATTTTGTTTATACGTTCTGCCGTGATTCTCTGCTTTTAAGGACATTCCCCACTGGTGTATTTTTTTTCTCTTGCATTATTTATAATCTTATGTTTAGATGGGGATGTATTGAAACAGTATGTACCGTACTGCATATGTTGTCGATATGAAAATCACTGCAAATATTGACCTAAGGTACAATAAAAATGATTGATAACTAATACTGATACCAGTCTAATATATAGCCTACATTTAATGACAGTCATTTAATTTTTAATTGATGAAAATATGAACCAGTTAATTAAAACAATGGTTTTTAATTAAAGACATTACATTGTCATTGTTATATTTTTCATTTTAATATAAACTTGAATATCTTAAAACAATATGTACACCTGCTGTACTGCCAATGCAGTTTGTATGAAAATCAAAACAAATATTAACCAATAAAAAAAACAATAATAAATGTATAATTATTATTTTATTTACAACTAAACAATCAAATTACAAGAATGGCTTTAAGTAAAGACTTTTTTTTTCATTTTTCATTTTTTTGATTTCATTTAGAATTTTTATTTTAAAATCAGCTTGGATGTGTTGGCTGTGCTGTATATGCCGTTTATATGAAAAATCACAGCAATCACTGATCTGAGATACAATAAAAATAAAGAAAAAATTCCATATGATTATGGATACAGAAGATCCATAATTATAATTTAGATTTGTCATGATACCAGAATTTCACTAGCTAATGCTTATAGTGGTAATTTAATTAGATTTAATTGAATTATGAACAAATTAAATTAAAGCAATGTCTCATAGCTTTCAAGCAAAGATTAGTCTAGTTTTATGTAATTATCAACTTTCCACGAAGCTAATATTTTTGACATCCTTCTGCCATTAATGGTTTTAGTAGCTGGCCACTACTAAATAAATGGATGGATCTGTGCAGTGTAATTTGGTATTTATTTTCGCGATAAAATTTCAAGTTGCTGCTAATTGCATTTGTTCTCTTTTATCAGATTCTTGAGCGGACCCTCGAGCCAGACAGCTCCGATGAAGAGCCGCCCCCCGTCTACTCACCACCAACATATGACATGCACATATACGACAGGAAATACCCGGATGCTCCTCCTGTTCCTCCACCCAGGTTATAAATAGCGCTTTGATGTTCTCTACTTATCATTCTTTCCAATTTCCACAAAAAAAGGAGTTTGAGAGCTGTTTTAAACGAATTACTGAAACATCAGTCTTGGAAACATGTAATGGGGTCATCATGGGTCTCAGGCTCCTTGTTTATTTTAGTTACAGTTCTCTAAATGATGCCCCCTGGTGTTCATTAACAAACTGCAGTTCTTGTTGATCCTCGTGTGTGTGGTTTAATAAACAATATGCATGTGATTCCATTTATCCACGGATCATAATACCCATGAATTCACAAACATTAAAAAGGGCAGACACATCTGTAATTGAATTATGTGTCATCTGAAATCTGATCTGTAATTGAATTATAACTCTGATGTGAGTGTAGTCATTGAAACAAGTGTCAGTGACACTGGCTTCTGTTATCTTTCAGATTTGAGGCCCAACCTCCCCCTGGACACAGACAAGTACAAGGTTACAAAAACTGGAACCCACCGTTACTTGGCAATCTGCCTGATGACTTCCTGCGAATCCTGCCCCAACAGTTGGACAGTATACAGGTGAGCATTTATCATGTGATGCTATAATAGTTAAAATAAGTACGCTTTTTCATTTATTTATGTATTTATTTTAGATATCAAGTAATTTTTTGAGAAATGTAGAAATTAATACTTTTATTCAGCAAGGATATGTACTAAATTGATCAAAAGTGACCACATTTATAGTGTTACAGAATATTTCTATTTCAAATATGTTCTGTTATTTTGAACTCTGTTTATCAGATAGTTCAATCCTGAAAAAAAGTATCACGCTTTCCAATAAAAAATATTTAGCAGCAACTTTTTTTCAACATTATTACTGTTTTTCCTATATTTTGATCGAAGAAATGAAGCCTTGGTGAGCATAAGAGACTTCTTTCAAAAATGTTTTTAAAAAATCTTACTGATCCCAAACTTTTTAACAGTGGTGTATCTCATAGACTTATCTAGAGTGTCACATTGCCTTTAACACCTTTACACTTAAGGGTTAAAAAGGGTCTGTATTCTCAGTTATCTATCTGAGACCACGTGGCCTCTGGGTTTGATGTCAAAAACTAGTTCATGCTTGAATTTTGGCCTTGATTTTGCTCCAGCTCTTTTTTTCTTTATCAGTGATATTAAAGATCCATCAATAGTTCAGTGAGTTCCAGGAGTTTGATCATTAAAACATGCTAATGCAATACTGAAGTGCAGCTGGCAGGCCAGTGTACAGTTGTCTTTAAGCTCTTAAGCTAAGCTTTTTTTAAGCTTTCAGAAACCCAGATCATGCTTTCTGAATGGCTAAATGAACTATAATGGAATCCTTGTTCTATTGTAAATACACAGCGATCCTGCATATGATGATCATTCATACATAAGGCATTGTATTGGTATTTTAAAGCAACATGATATTTATCATGTTATTAAGGTTCTCACTTTAACAGTGAGTGTTTTTAGTAGAATGAATCTTCCCTCAACATGTATAGATCTTATTTCATCTAAAATTTAAATGATGAAAATAATAAAAACAAAGCCTGTTTTAAGCATATTTCCATCCCATTAACATAGTGTGAACAGTTCTCTTCCACATTGCCATAATGGGACAGAAGATAAAATTAATATATATATATTAAACAAAATGATGTAAAATGGCTTTTTATGGTAGTAATAAAACCGAGAATCAGAAATATGTTAAGGCAGATTTTGTTGGAATAAACATACTTAATTTATGATGATAATTTAAGCAAACAAAAATAGGTTAAAAAATAGGCTTCATCTATTAAATGCAAAATCATTTTTCTTTGGATTTGGAGTTGAAATATTCTTTAAATATTCATTCAGATATTTATATAAAATAATTGAAATGTATATATTAAAATATTTTGTGTATGATTGGAAGAAACTGTTAGTAGGAGAACTGGATAAAAAAAAACTAAATTAACCTCATTGCAGCAGACAGTTTTCTTTAATGATTTACTGTTCATATTTGAGATGCTGACTATGGGGAACTGTGTCTGGTTTTTAAAGTTTAGGCTACTATAAAAACTAGCTGTTGGGTTTTTCATGAGAACAAGTCTAATTTTTATTATATATCCCTCTACCTTTCAATATTGTGCAGGGCTCTCAGAGTAGCATCTCCAAGCCTTCCTCCTCCTCATCCTCAGTACCCCAGAAGGTCCCCACTGTGGTGGCCGCCACGGGAACAGGCGGCACTTCAGAGCAGGAACACAAACTAAAGCAATATTTAGCGGATGAGCGTATTGCACTCTTCCTGCAGAACGAGGAGTTCATGAAGGAGCTGCAAAGGAACCGAGAGTTCCTCATTGCGCTTGAAAGAGGTAGGAAGACACTCGCCCACACGCTAAATGGGACAATGAGCAGTTTCTGGCATACTCCACTTCCCCTCCTTTCACAGTTCCACCTACACAAATCCTGAAGAGTCAATTCTTATGCTAATTTACTCAACCCGGCTGTGAACGTTGACGCTGACTGTTGCGGTTTCTCTCCAAGGCCATTAACAGTGTCTATTTCTCACAGCGAGATTTTGTTATGATTTCTCATACACATTTTGTGCTTTTACACTTGAATGCTTATCGTTGGACGATCTCAAATCCTCGTTGAATGTCAAGGCCTAGTTTTCCTTCCATAACACCTGCCTTCTATGTTGTAGATCGATTGAAATACGAGTCAAAGAAATCCAAATCCAGTCATTCATCAGCTAGCATGGAGAACTCCACAGGTAGATATCATTCACCTGAACGGTGTCAGTGCATGTTTGTGTGTATGTGAGCATGTACGTCACACTCTGTGTGTGTGCATATGCATAATTTTCTCTTTTCAAAACTGCCAATCCTCACTATTTAACCATGTAAAGCCTTGACATGTGATGTTTTTTGTTAAGTATAATATTTGTTACATCAGGCTTTTGAAGGGGCATACTGAAGGGGAATAAAACATCAATTTTCCTAAAACTGAGCAAAAAAAAAAAAAAAACTTGGTGCAAATGCTGATGTTTATATGGCCAGAAAGTCCTGAAAATTGTTAGCTTGTAATGTAAATCAGTGAGATCTTAATAACGTTATAGCAGAAAACTTGCATAAAATGCAAATAAATATCAGTCATCACTCTATTTTTTCTAATAATATATTAAGGTGATATTTAAATGCTTAGTATTATGATCAAAACTAGTTTTAATTGTGAAGTGGAAAACACATAATGCAATTCAGTACAGTGGTGTTTGACAAAAGCCTGCTGTATCATATTTGATCTTCACATTTTAACATTGAACTCCGTCTTGCCTCAAAGATATTCATCTGGAGTCAGGGAATAAGTTATTTTTTCCATTTCGTAAATGTCCCTGATTTTTCAGATCCACTGTTCACATAACATGATTTTTTTAAAAGATCAATGGATAAGCAGCAAACCTAAGTAAGTGTTCGTTTTAAAATGCTGACAATCACATTTATTTCACTGCAAAAAGACATGCGTACCAGGACCTAAAGGAAAACTTCAGTGCCTTTTACTTGCAAAAAATAAAAATAATAAGTGTAATATCAATCATGCATATTGTACATTGTGTGCAACAGGTTTTCATCAGTTTTGATCATGTTGATAATTCAGAGGCCTGTGATACAGTAGGCTTTCCAATGGTAGAAAGTTTTGATTAACCTGTTTAAAATATCAAATTAACATGTAACCCATTTCGCAACATTTGTGCTGTAGACATCAAGATGCTTTACTTTTTTTCCCTGAAACACAGGTGACCACTATGCTTCCGGATCTGTAGAGGCCTGCACAGCAGTCTCAGATGATGCTCAGTTTAGAGACAAACTAAAGCACATGGGGAAATGTAAGGGTCTTGCCTAAAACACCCCAGTTCACTGGAAGATAATTGCTTATTCAGGATTTTACAGGACATTAACATTTCTGTTGCGTTCTCATCTGCAGCAACCAGGAAGAAGCTGTTTGAAATTGCCAGAGGGTTCTCCGAGAAGACGAAGCGGAGGAAGTCTAAAAGAAGAACACTGCTACGGCATCATTCGTATCTTTCAAGATGTGTCAGATAAACATTAGCCTAATTCAGTACAGTATAAGTAACAAGTAATCAGAATATTTTTAGGGCAAGTATGAAATAAAAATGAAGACATAGATGAGGAAGCTAAAGGAATGTGAAATATTTAGAGATATAGGTTTAGTTACGATGCTGTTTTTACTGTTTTATACTCAGTGGCTCCCCTGTTTTGTGTTCAGAAGGCTGTGAATTCCCTAGCAAATGTTATGTATGATTCTTGGCACAATAACTTCGATTCAGTAAGTTTAGTGTCGATTGTTTACTTTGACTGCACTTTCTCAGATTGGGCACAGCCAACTCCACTGCCAACCTCCTAGACGATGTGGAAGGAAACCCATGTGGTAAGACTTTCTTTCCAACTTTCCAAGCCATTTTTTCTTTACATCTCTGGGTAATTGAAAGTATATTTGCTTGGGTAGAGTTCATTGCTGAGAAATATTAGTATTTTTCAGCAATAAACTCTAGAAACATAATCAATTAATATTTTATACTATTATTAATATTTTAGTATATATAAATTGACCCTCTAACATTAGTGTTCTGTATTCTTTTTCTATTCTTTGTAGTTGTTTTCGTATTATTTATTATTAAAAATAAATAAGTAAACCTTGTTACGTGTACTGCTTTGGACTAACCGGGACTTGTCACAGCACTTACAAATTATGTTTTTTTTGTTTTTTGTTTTTTTTTATTGTCCTCATTTGTAAGTCGCTTTGGATAAAAGCATCTGCTAAATGTTTAAATGCAAATGTAAATATATACAAACACACGCAAACGTCCTTTCAAAGGGTCAGTAATATATATAACTTTTATAAATCAAGTATGCTTTAAATTAATCAAAAGTGACAGTAAATAATTTTACATTGTTGCAAAAAAAAATCTATTTCAGATAAATGCTGTTCTTTTCTATTATATTCCTCAAACTTTTTTTTCAAAAACACTGTCCCCAGGTATATATTTATGCATTTGTTATTTATTATTATTATTTTATTTTTTATTATTATATTATTTATTTAGCAGCCTTTAATAATCGAATAAGGCCATATAATGAATTCAGTTAATTGTGCAGCCCTACTTTGGAGTAAATACCTGGTTAATTTTGGATGTCGGTGTGTCTTTCTAGATGAAGAAAGTCAGCATAGACGATTGGCTGCACAGGAAGAGGAGGAGCCTCATAAAGAACCACTATCATGGTGAGTGTCTCATGCAGTGAGATAAACCGCTTTCCTGTTCCTAGAAAATCAATACTACTCATTAATCTTGTTCATATTTGTTTCGTTTGCTCCAATAGCAAAGATGACATATATATAAGATAAAGATCACTCACTCAGCCTTTTATTAGAAACACTCACCCAGCAGTAGTAGCCAGTTTTCTGTAATTTAATGCCAAGGTTATAAAACACAAAGTATTGTTGTTGTTTTTTTTAAATGAAAATATAGTGGTGTCATCAAAGTCCTATAACTGACATGATATCTAGTAACAAACCTCTTGCTAATTTCATTCCAGATCCCTCTGTGCTCTTGGGAAATTAGGGTTTCCATGGTGACCTCAGAATGACCCATGGCTGATAGTTTCTTATCTCAGTGGCTCCAGTGCTTAGCTCAGTGCCAGCCAATCGCAGACTCCGAGGCAGGACTGCGTGATCATTTTGTAGCAGCCTTTTGCGAGCCTAAGATTATTGTTACCTACATTTGATTACTATTATAATTATTGTATTGTAACTGTTTGTTAATATTTGGTTTCATATATAAAACTCAACATCTCTAGTACTGATTTCCAACTATGTATTTTTCTTTTTTATCCTAAACCATCTGAAATGAACTTCGCTTTGTTTGTTTAAAAATATATATATAATTTACCTGAGGATTTTAATTTCCCCACAAATTTTTGATGTTTATTACAGTCCACAGTTAACGGTCAGTCATTTCAGCACATTAGTATATAACACTTTAATTTTTAATAGACTTTCGGAGTCTAATCTGCTCATTAATCATCAAAAGCTTTTCCTCAAAGAATGTACCCAGATCGTCACGTCCATTACTAACTCATACATCTTTCTTTATCATTGCTATTAAGGAAAAATAAAGCCATCATTCAGGCCATTTAGTCTGTTGTGATTTTAGGGTGCTAAATAATCCATTTCCATAAAACTATTTCATACAGTTCAATTAAAACCACTAGTTCGTTCAGATGAGATGCCCTTCTTTAAGACTAAGACAAAGCACACCTTCTATGTAATACATCTTCAATGCCAAAATTCGATTTCAGTTTTTTTTTTTACACAAAAAAAGGCAAACTACTGACCAACCGAAGAGTTTGCCTGCTCCTCATGTTTGCACTGCCATATCTGTTTTATAAAATATTTAAATACTTTTTTTCAACTGTTTCTTGGTAAAAGTGATTAGATCGATTGATTGAGCCAGTATAGTTGTCATCTAAACATGAACGTTTTTTCAGAACGAGCATAGAACAATTTGAATGATGCTGTCCCTGAACCAACCAAAACGCTGCTGTGTGCTTTGCTTTTTTTTTTTGCAAATCACACTGAATGATTTACCCTGACGCTGTGCTTCCAGTAGGTCACGTGACTCATGACTGGTTAGAGGTCTAATTGTGATCCACCAATAAGAATGTGCCATTATGTTCCTTTTAGTGTTGTGCATCCCAGTATTGATTCAGTGTAAAGTGGCCAGTTGGAGAACACTGTGACATTGATGTTTGTTCGTGTTTTATGTACATCAGATTGTCCAACAGTTAAATCTGTCAGTTTGAAACCATCTCGTCACAGTATTATATGCAGGATTCCACCATGTTACTGATACACTTTGTGCTCCTGAAATGTACCAATGTGGCTGTAAGAGCTTGCTTGTTTAATTTAAGGGGCTTTATGTATATGAAGTCATGTTCATGTCATATCAATATGTGATTGATTTTTGCCATTATTACAAATTATATAGGTATTCTTAGGCATCATGAATGACATGTATACCACATAATCATGTTCTGTAAATTGTAATCGCCATTATGAAATATGTGCTCATGCCGTGCATATTTGCATGATTACTTTTTTCCAAATCTTCATGGATGGCACAAAAAAAACAAGTCTGTAATCTGATTTGAAAATGATGTGAATTGAAAGAACAAAGGTTTTGTAAGAGAGAAATAACGCATACAGCGTCATCTATGAGTCACAGGCACGACTGTGTGAGGTTTTCCCTTCCATCCTGCTTGTTAACATTTTATCCTCTCAGGGAACTTGCTCTCATTTCACTTTCTGCTAAAAGCACAACTCAAACGGAAAACTTGTTAGCGCTGAGGCTTCTTTAATAGGCAAGGTAGCACCGTCTGTTTACCCGTCGTGAGGTTGATGTGAAGAATTCAAGGACTGTGTGGCTGATCTGCTTCAGTATGTAGCCAAGTTCCTTTTCTTGATCACATGTTCTTGTGTGTTTACCTGAAATCTCTTCAAGATCCCTTTTTCCATCTTCGGTTTTTGTATGGGACAGATAGAGCCGAAATCACTGGCAGATGTGTTCAGAGAGTGTTGTGTGTGAGGTGAGCCACATGACTTTGAGTGGCTCTTAACAATTAGTGGAATGTACTATTTATACTGTATTAGAAGAAAGCAACTGTACATGCAAATTGGCAATTTTTATATGAAATGTTTGTTTTAGCCATTATTTCTGTCTCCGAAGTTTCTTCTGAAGAATACGATTCTCAAACAAATTAAGTTGACTCTTTGTCTACTTGTCCAAAATCTATGTGATTGTTCCACATCGCATCATTCACTTAAGACTATTTCAAGTTCTGGACTTTTCTTACAATCCAGATGTTTATTAGTTATTGGAATAAATAATAAAATTGTTGTACTCTATCTGACCTTGTTGTTTTTTTCCCCCCCAATAATGTCAAGTATTCAACAGAAATTAGTTATAGATAGTTTATACGTACCAATAATTATAATAACTGAGCACCAGATATACATATTAGAATATTTTCTAAAGGATCGTTGCTGCTGAAAATTTAGCTTTGCCATCATAGGAATAAATTTCATTTTAAGATATATTAAAACAATTTTATATATATATATATATAATTTTATCATTTTAAGGGGATCATATTTGTGGTTTCTTGGCTATAAAAAGTTTGAAAACCACTGTTATATATATATATGTAACCAGTAGATGGCAGCACAATTCTTTATAATGGATGTGTTTTTCCTTATTGATGCATTTTTTGGGTTTACATACATACATTTACATTTGTATATTAAATTATTTACCCTTTTTATTACACAGTTGAATGACCTTCCCTTGACCAACTATCTGAACTGGTATTCCTGGAACTACTAGGAAACCAGGCACCAAGCCCTATTCAACAACTCCATGGTCACAGTGCTTATCAGCCAAAGACAAAATAAAAACATTTCACTATCAAGCATCAAGTGAGCCACTGTGGCAAAAACACACTTATCTGTATGACACACTAAGATAACCCTAAAAAGTTTTCCTCCTTAACATGTAATGATCTGGGAATAAATAAACATGCATTTCTCTTGATACATTATTAACATTATTTCAAAACTCCTTTTCAATCATCATTTTGCATTCTAACTTTTTTTAGGGAAAAAAATCAAATAGCTGAAACCACATTTAAAGATAAACAAGGTGAACAGACAGACAAACTGTAAGAGCGCATTCATCATACATTATCTGTTTTATCAGAACTGTGCTAACAGAATGTTCTGGCACATGTATGTCATATCATTGATATAAATGAAACCATAGCATCTACTAGCAGAAGAAAAAAATATGTTATCATACTATTTTATAAAAGCAATAAGCCACTCGAGGCTGTGTTGCTTGTGAATATACTCTCTCTATTGTGTGTCATGGCAACTTTTAACTATATTCACAACATGGTTTTGAGAGCCTTATTGCAAGATCAAAAACTTATAAACTAACAAATCACAATCAATCTTATCCTCCTCCCACAGCAATAAATTCAGCACACAAATTGTCTAATATTTATTTCACCCCTCCAAGTAAATATTTCACACGTCACTTCACCATGACACTCAGATTATGCTTCCCCCAGAATACCAATCATTCTTCCGAACGATTCCTACAGTTTTGCTGTGTGCTTTGGGGTGTTTTTTTTACAGGAACCAGCTGTTTTTGCAAGTTTACACAAATGTAAGTTTATGTCTTTACTTTGAGGCCATATACCTACAGTTCAGTCTTATCAGACCACTTTTTATTTCAAAATATTTCTGGTTGTCAAATGTCTTCTAGCAAACCACAGCAATGGGGCTGGACTTGGCTCTGCTTGGATGTAGCTATTTTCATCCCACTCTTCTAAAGAGGTCTAAGGTTTGAAATGCCAAAGAGACTGATATCTGGCCATTTTATCCTTTATAAGTACTTTGTAAAACTCAATTGTCTCTTGATAGCTTTTCTGACAGATGACCTTCTTGCTTGGTTGCTCAATGCGGTAGAACAGCTTGAGCTGTTTGAATATTTTTTCACCCATTTTGTTTGAAAGCTGTAGAAAAGTATTCTCACTTTCTCCAGGTTTACCTCTTTTCATGGCCAGCATGGTCATGTCAGTATGAATAAACAATTATTTTATGATATAATAAAATAGCCTAATATTGCCTACATGTATTTGTTATAATAAAAACAGCCCTATTTATCAATAAAATTAACAGATATATTTTCTGTATGTATTCTTCAAATAATTAAATGCCTATCAAGTTAAACAATTGGTAGCCTAAATTAATCAGTGATTAATATTTGGATTTAATAGGTCTAGTTCTGAATAAGAACTTTAATAGTTATTAAAATAACCCTAAATACATCTACATTTTCATCGTAACTTTACAGAGAATCTTCAACAGGAGTTTCTGAACTATAAATCTTAGATATTAAACATTGCTAGACTTTCTTTGTTCTCTAGTTTTAACTGCTTGAACGGAACATGAATCATTAACAGGCACAACAGACCAAAATTAAACGAAATAAATTTTACATTAAATTCCTGACAAGCAATTTCATCACTGAATTCGATATTTAGTTGCTTTCAGAGATAAAGATTTAAACTGCAGCACTGGATTAGCGCTTCATCGTCACACTCCTTATCAGCACGTATTCCACGAATCCATTCCATTCATATTCTCGAGCGAACAGCCAATCAGAGGCCACGCGTAAACGGTTTTCCGCGAATCAGAAATCGGTGCTCCTGTCGCCCCGGCAACTGTTATGACGTCGCTAGAGTATCCCGCCCATCAGTGTGTGTGTTCGAATCGTTAGGAGGCACGCAGCCATTACAATACGCTGTATTCAAACCAAACGTAACGCGATTTGAGGAGTTAGACTGTTATTGCCTCATTTTCTTTGTTTAAATTTCAGTTTTATTAAACTAAATTTGAACTTTAAAGACGGTACTTTTGTCTGTTTTTCAAGCAGTCGTATATGTAAATATAGTCAGCGTTGCGTCGACGTGAGACGCTCCGCATACCCAGGCATTTGACTCAAAGGAGACACGCGCACAGCCTTTTCCGTTTGTTCAGCGCATTCATTTGAACGCTGTATTTCGTTAACCAACAAGATTCAGATTTAAGAGACTCGCTTCGATTTAGATGGCAAGCTTCCCAGATTTTGTCAACGAAAATGAAATAGGTGAGTTTCTCCATTCCTCGTCACTGTTTTGCATGGGGGGGGGGGGGTCTTACTGTTTAGATTCATTTTTTAAACGTGTGTAAGTTATTATCCTGTATAATTAATGTTTACATTTGTGCAGCTATGGATTTATGTTACTGTTAATCTCAGTGTCGTGTTTCAGCCATATTATAACACAATTATCGCTAAAACGCAGATTGAACTCAAACAAATGCGTACGCCGTGCATGTCCGTTTAAATATTGACCGTTATGTGAATGTTTCATAGTTATTGCTAGTGCTATAATTACGTTCACACCCAGAGCACCTCACCCTCCCCAACCGCCAGCAGCAGTTTCTCCAGACCCCTGTGAATGACTCACACCACACACCAGTGATTCACCAGCTCAGCTACACGTTACGCAGTTATGCCTTGTGTTAATTATATAACCTTTTACATTTTTGAAAGAAAAAGTTTTTTTTGTTTTGAAATTGTAATATCCAGGACTAGTCATTAACCTGTTAGTGACAAGTAACATTGTTTCTGTTAACGAATTCTCGTTTTTGTCAATTAATTCTACAGACATTTTACAGAAAACTATTTACTAGTGTGTAATATTATATACATTCCAATTGTTATATATTCACTATTGTAATAAGTACCTGTCTAATGAATAGCTTCTAGTACATTTTAAAACTCTTGGATTGCTTAAAAGTTGCTTGGATTGATTAAAGGGTTCCTCCACCCCAAAATGAAAATGTTGTCATTAATAACTTTCCCCCATGTCGTTTCATCCAAACCCGTAAAAGCTTTGTTTGTGTTCGGAACACAATTTAAGATATTATGGATGAAAACCGGGAGGCTTGTAACTGTCCCATTGACTGCCAAGTAAATAACACTGTCAAGGCACAGAAGAGTATTAAAAAACATAGTCAGAATAGTCCATCTGCCATAAGTGATTTTACCGTAATGTTATGAAGCTACGAGAATACTTTTTGCATGCAAAAAAAACCCACTTTATTCAACAATTCTCTCCTCTGTGTCAGCATAGCGCAATTTTGGAGAATATCCGCTGGACGCAAACTACGTACACGCTGTTTTCATAAACAAACATAGAAGATGTATCTGTGTGTGGTGCGGCTGACACAGAACAGCGTACGCAGTTTGCAAAAATGCATGTTTGTTGTAAAACAGTAACAAAAAGTAGTTTGCCAACAAGTTTGGTTTAATCATATATTTTTTTTAAATGTGCTTTCTGTTGTAACAGGTAAAGCTAAGTTCATCGGGGAACTCATACCTCCTGTTGCTCCCTTTGACCAGAAGTCTGGACGGGAGACTTGGACTGTAGCTTTTGCACCTGATGGTTCCTACTTCGCTTGGTCTCAAGGGCATCGAATTGTGAGACTTGTACCATGGAAACAATGCTTAGCCAGCTTGTGAGTATACACACTTATCTCTTTGTTTCTGACTGTGGTGAATTGTTACAATACAGCTCGTGTGTTGATGGACTGACAAAGGCAGTGTGCGCGTGTGCTGGTTGTCTGGTTTGGCCCTCTGGGCTTTCACATGGTGGCTATACCACAGTGGTGCCCAGTGTTTGGGCTTGTTTAGCATTCAGCGGCATGGCATAGATCAGCAGTCATCCTCTCACCTTACCCTGTGGATAGAGAGACCGCCGTTGAGCGCGCAGCCCTGCCAACCAGCCATTGTCCAGTATTGAATGCAGAGTCCTCATGAGGTTCACATCATTGCCCTTTGGCTGCATGCCTCAAACTGAGCAACTTTTTGGGCTCTCTTCCAGTTAAAAAGGTCTTGTACTTTTCTGCAAGAGTTGGGTACAAAATGATCAACCCAACAACTACTTCGGCAGTCATTACATTAAATGTGTTAATTATCTTGTGCTTTCGGTGCAGGATTTATTGACATGCTCATGCTAGTGTTCTTCATAAAAAATACTAGAAATATCATTGCAACATAAACCATGCAGACAACTTTAAAATCTAAAGTAAAAGTTTAACAGAAGTTATGATAGTTGGAAGTAAACAAACAGTTTCTACATGTCCATAAAAGAGAACCATGGTATTGTAAAACTAGTTTCAGTCATTCTACATTGAAGTGTAGTAACTTTATTAGTAGTTGTATGCACAAAGGGCATCATTTGGTAGTTAAGTTTAAGTTCATTTAGTAGTTCCAAACCTGTATGAATTTCTTTGTTCTGCCGAACCCAAAGGAAGATATGAAGGAAGTTTGTAACTACAATTGACTAAGTAGGAAAAAAAAATACTATGGAATTCAATGGTGCCCCAGAACTATCCCTTGAAGTTTAAGTTTAGGTGCAGAATTGAACAAAAATAATTCAGTACATTTACTTTACGTTTGCGTTGTTAGTTAACTAAAAACATATAAAAAAAGTTTAAGTTGATACCATAAAATGACACTAAAACTGAAATAAAAGTTAATAACTATATCGACATTAAAAAACAGCTAACAAAAAAAATTGTTTTAGTAACCGTGACAAAACACAGCAACATTACTAAAACTAAAGTTTACTAAAAACTTAGCTGTGATAGTATTTCAGTGGCACTAAAATCAAAGTTTTATACAGGTTAGTCTTTAGTATTCTTTTTAAATTAATTTGGCTTTAGAATGTACTGGAATTTTCCTTAAAGGGGTTAGTTCATTCAAAAATAATTACTCAATCTCATGTTGTTCCAAAGCCATAAGACTTATTCATCTCTAAAACTCAAATTTGACCTGGATTAAAATGCTCTATTCATATTGATTACTTTTACAGTCTCTTCATTTGTGTGTTTTGAAGACCAACAAAAGACTTACAGGTTTTTGGGTGAACTATTCCTTTAATGCTAAAGCAGAAGGAAGCCACTGTGCCATTAAAAGCTTCAGCTGACACGTGGCAGGCTGTTTTAGTTTTGTAGCGCCTTCTCTGTATTCACACAATAACCTCTTGTAATGATTCCAGAACCTTTTTTGATGAGCTTCATGAACTGGCCAAGTGACTTTAAATGGGTCAAAGTTGATGCAACACTTCTGTAATCTCTAAGGCTTGGAGTTGACTTAGTGTTCAAATAATCCTTAGAGCTAAAATGTGTATCTTATTTCAACGGACATGCTAGATAACATTTTTAAAAAGTAAAATGTCCTCTTACTGTTCACAAATTTTTAACTTTTAATAAGGTTTTCCATCAAGCACAGACATGATTCTCATACCAACACAACACAATAATTTTTTCCTCTTTCCCTAGTTCTGTAAGAAAGGAAGATCGGTCGAGCGGTGCAGGTCCTCGACGACTGTCCCGGCAGAACAGTGAGGGCAGTCTGCTGCCAGGCGAGCCCAGAGAGCACACCATTGACTGCGGTGACATCGTTTGGGGCCTGGCCTTTGGCTCGTCTGTTCCTGAAAAGCAGAGTCGCTGCGTTAATATCGAATGGCACAGGTTCAAGTTTGGCCAGGACCAGCTACTGCTGGCCACGGGCCTCAACAATGGCCGCATCAAAATCTGGGACGTCTATACAGGTGAGGGTCCTCTCACTGAATCAAGTATCACAGACTAATCTAGTATCTTAGTTGAATGTTAATCATTCAGTTTGTTTTTTTTCTCTGATGATTCTGCAATAGAGTAAATGTGTTTTAAAAATCACAGTCCACCCATGCCGTCTTCTCTCAACAAAATCACTCAAATTCTGCATGCCAGCTTCCTGTTTTTCTATTTCCCAACAGATGCGTGTGCGCTCGCGTGTGTGTGTAAAAGAGGGGGGAGGTGGTGGTTGTATAAGATGTTAACGTGATCTTTTAAGCCCTACCTTTTTGTCATTTTTGACCCATTTCTATCACTTAATCATACTTTTCTTCATATTTTACAAATGTATGTCTTGTATACACCTATTGATTTTTAGCATTTTTATGCAGTCATCAGTCAGTGCTAAATAATTTTTATTACATCTCAACCTTATAAGTACACTCTCCCTTACACTATACATCTCTCCACTTTATGAACCTTTGTACCGCTTTGCCATTGGTTTCTTGGCCACTTAAGTTCTGCTTCTGTGCCTCTGTTCAAGTTTCACATTTTAATGGTCATAACAGCATGTGTAAATCTGCTAGCGGAGAACGAATCGCTGTTTTTGCGAAACAGAGAGGGGTTCTTGTTGACTGCAGAAAAAAGTAGTGACTCTTCAGAGTTATATAATTAATTTTTTTCCCAGCTGTAAAACATATTAATAGGTGGGCAGGTCCTGTAAAGACACTGCCATTGGCTGTTCTTAGGGGTAAGAGATGTTTTCTTCAGTGGATGACTCCACCTCCCTTCTAACAGCACACTTGCTCTTTTCAGGGTGCGAGACTCCTCCTCCAGCTGCCTTTATTTTTCTCCCCTCTGAAAACATTCTGGAAATCTGATAGCAGTGTATTGTACAGTATCTCGACAGGATTTGCGCCATGCACCTATCATTCTGTATGCTAAGTGAATGTATGTTTTCATGCTTGACAGGTTACAAATAGGCCCTGTTGCTAAGCCTCAATCATATTTTAGAAACACATGTTAAAGATTTTTGTTTTGTCACTGTAGATGCAGCTAATTATAGGGATTTAATGCGGATCAGCCTGGCAGGTGTCAGTGATTGTGCTTCCATATGCCTCTAGGCAATTCAGCACCTTTCATAAAGAAAGGGCTTAGATGTATAACTGCTCAATTTTTCTGAAACGCCTTGGGAAGTCCCTTTTTTAATAAGCGTAAAAGCCACAAACATAATCTTCCTCTCTTTGATTCCCAAGAAGTCAATTATGTGTTAAATGCCGCTCCCAAGATGCAGTGACAAGATGTTGATACAGATACAACGTTGATGCGGTTTAAATCGATTAAAGTGGACTTTGTGCTGTAAACAGTGGTTGATCTGGAATGATTTGGCTGAAGGCTTTTTTTCTACCTTTATCCTCAATATAGTTTTCTTCTGTACAGGAAAACTTTTGCTGAACCTGATGGACCACACAGATATTGTGCGAGACCTAACGTTTGCCCCAGATGGGAGTTTAGTGCTGGTTTCTGCCTCAAGAGACAAGACTCTACGCGTATGGGACCTCAAAGATGACGGTGAGGATCAAATATTGATTTTGTATTTGGTGCCACTACCTTTGTTTTTTTTTGTTTTTTTTAAGCTTTGCATATTAATATTAACATGCTAGAGCTAGATATTGTGTAACCCCAAGCTGAAAAGTCTCTGGAGTAGACATTTCCTGCACAGCAGCCTGCTTTGTTTTCTGCAGCCCATTTATTTTCATTTCATCTCCATGGAGTTCAGCACACACTCGCACTCAGAGATTTGGGCATTAGGCGGGGTGAAGTAGTTGGAAAATAATTGGATGCCAAGTCCGAAAGAATGTTTGCTGATATTTTCTCTATTTCTTGTAAGATCCTTGGACAAACTTGCTGTTTTAATAAGATCACATGAATCTTATTTATATGCTGGGAACTTGAAGATAAAATGGAGCTCACTGTATTTGCAAACAATTTTTTTTTTTTACTAATCATGAAAGAATGTTGGCCAGAGTTCAGCTAAATTTTCCCCAGTCTCAAAAGTAGACACTATTGGAACGTGAAAAGGAATTTAGCTACTGGCTAAAGTATATTTATTTTATTGTTTTAAGGCATCAGCATTGCTTTCAAAGGATGAATATTGTATTGGGAAAAGTCTGCATAATGTTTATCGTAAATTGTAACATAATTTTACTTTGAATTTTAGGAAAGTACAGAAAACAAAGTATTACTATACATTAAACAGTCTATATTCTCTGTCAATAGGTAACATGGTGAAAGTACTCCGTGGCCATCAAAACTGGGTCTACTGCAGCGCTTTCTCACCGGATTCATCTGTTCTTTGTTCCGTAGGCGCAGGCAAAGCGGTACGTTTTGCAGTTATTTCTTCCTCTTTATTACCTGTTTGGTGTTTCTCACTGTTAATAGTTCTGCTATGACCAATCAATGAGTGCTAAATTAATCTTTATATATCATCATAATGCTCAGTGCCATAACCTGCTTCTATAAACCTTGCCTGTAGTTTTGGTTTTTGGTTTGTTTTTGTTCATACAAATGAGTGCCTGGTTTTAATGTGCATGTAGATAGAAATGCAAATGGCTTATGAATCTTCTTCACCCATAAAGCTGTTCTTGATATTACTGTTAATAACATTTTAAGAGACTTCAATAATAGACAATATCTTTTCATAAATATAATTTGAATAAAATGTGATGTCCCTATATCTTTCCCACAAACATATTGGTCTTAAATCTATCAAAACTGGTATCAAGAACTTGAACAAAAATTCAAATGTTTGGGGTCAGTAAGATTTTAAAGAAAAGTATACTTTTAAAATTAAAAAACAAGGACACATTTAAAGTGTCCTTTTAGTTTAGTTTCAGTTTTAAAGAATCAGCACAGTTGATTTCAACATTCATATTAAGTGTTTCATGAGCACCAAAATAGCATATTAGAATGATTTCTGAAGGATCATGTGACACTGAAATCTGGAGTTATAGCTGTGGAATTTCAGCTTTGCCATCACAGGATTAAATTACATTTCAAAATATATTCAAAAAGAAAATTTATATTTTAAATTGTATTAATATTTTCCAATGTTATTATTTTTACATTTTAAAAAAACTTACTGATTTCAAACTTTTGAGCAGTAGTGTATTGTCTGTAGCTGTCATGCTGGTTGTGTGTGAAAGCCCTTATGGCACAACGAAAGTATTCCAGTCAGTCAGTAAGTCATCCCTGAAACCAGCTCTCGAGTCTTTCTGACTCCTAGCCAACTCTCCTCCCATGAACAGGCAGCAGTGGTTGAACTGTATGGTTGTGTGTGTCCATAAGTGTCTTGCTTTCCCTGTCCCAGGTGGTGGCAGAGCTCTGTGTTTGAGTGATTTTGAGGGAAGCGCCGCGCTGACATATAGAGCAGCCGGTGCGGACCACGCGGGGCACGGCTGCCATCGCGGCCCCCGTTGGACGCTCATGTGCCCGTGCCCACGCCCCAGGGGCTTCCATGCTCCTGCCCACAAGGGCTTCCTGTACGTAGGTTCTGCTCCATGTCTGTCTACCTCTCGCTGTCGCAGTTCTCACTTTTTACCTTATCTCTCAGAAGAGTTGACAGTGAGATCCCCTTCCCTTCCTACCCCCTTCTTCCCTTCCTTAACTCATTTGCATCTCTATATTCAGTAGTATTCCCATCATCTACATATTTGACCTAAAACAGGAACTCTAGACTGGGGCTGCACCTAATGATTATTTTTATTGTCGACTAATCTGTCGATTATTTTTTCGATTAGACGACTAATCTATCGATTATTTTTCAATTAATCTATTTATTATTTTCTTATCAGTTGCTGAATTCTTTAGGTAAACTATCAATAAATAACAGTAACTTCTGCTATTAATCTTTTATTTTATTCAAACGTTTTCTCATAATTAACACTTTACAAAAAATAAATAACAACAACAAAGAAAGGAAAGAAAGAAAATGATAACAATAAATAAAAAAGATAATAACAAGAAAAGAGAGAAAAATAAATAACAATAAAAAATAAAAATGAAAGAGAAAATAACAATAAAAAAAAATAAGAAAAGAGAGAAAAATAAAAATAATAACAATAAATTAATAAAACAGAAAAAAAGAGAGAGAGAAAATTACAGGGCAGTGATACAATCAATAGAATTGCACATTATGGCTGCATTCACAGTTACTGTTTGGGACTGACAGCAGTTGCTTACAGGTGAGAGACTTGAAATGTTTTATTTATTCAGCAGATTAAAACATCTGCTTGAATACATCTGTTATGAATGAACAGCTAAAGTCACAACCGCATTCAGGACACTAGAGCGACAGAATCAAAAATGGCGTCATAACACCGGGAAGTTTTATCACAGTTGACAGCCCGTTTTGAAATAAATGAGCCCAGTCGAGGCTTGTCCTATCCATCACACAGTTAAACAACTAACAATGACTTTAATGCTTTGTTAGCGGGTGCAGAGAGTGCGTTTGGTGCACGCGTCTCAGAGCTCGCGCGGTCGCGCCCACGGCACTGACGGCAGCTGCGGTGGATCTTAAGATGAACGCGAATCATTTCTCCTTCTCTGTGGGTGAATTAAACCCATCATGATTATATAGGCAACTCGATGTCCCGTGGTGTTCCATTCATTTAGCGCAGCTTTGAATGCGGTTGTGAATCCTGACAATGTAAAGGTGTCAGTTCGGCTATATATATGCGGTTCTGACAGTCATATAATAATAGAATGCTCTATGAAGTGAAGTGATGTTGCCATACTAGCCTTTACCTTCTGCTCTAGAGTCTTGTTTGTGTTAAATATGGAAGAAAAACAGTCTTAAGTAGGGATAACTGCAGGCTCGCGCAATGGGCGTGGCTAAAGTGCGACGCGTCGACGCACTCCATGCTAATCGACATATTTTTATAATCGATGACATCGACGAATCGCTGCAGCCCTACTCTAGACATTGTGTCTTTTGTACGTGTACACAAGTCAGCCAGTAGAGCCCCCCCAACTCATCTCACAACACCTCTGATACGCAACGCTCGGCCACTGGTCGATTTTTCTGTACTTAACGCCCTAGTCAGACTCTTTTGTAATGGGGTTAGTAGTAAGGGGGGGGGGGGGGCATTGTTGGCATGTGTGAGCAATGAAAGGGCTCCTTGTGTCTCAAAAGACTGCCTGCAGACCGATAATGTCAGTCTAATGTGGAATTACTCGGATCGGGAAAACAGGTTACGCAAATTTATCATTCCTTGTTGCATCATGCATGAAGCCACCAGAAGCAAGACCTGTGGGTACTTTCCATGCTGTTTGCATTTACTAATTGAAAGCGCATTTTGTTTTCCATTTGTGAATAATCTAATTTGACGTGTCCTGAAAGCAGAGGCTGTTTTAGCGACGCCAGCTCGAGAACCTCAGCAAACACCAACTTGTTTTTCCTAATTTGTAAGGAACCACCAATTAATAGTAGCACTTGTTTCTCCTAAAGGTCGATAAAACCGCACTAGTTCAACTTCCAAAAAAGGTTGTAATGTTTCTTTCACGTGCAAGATATCTGGCTTAGCTTAACATTGAATTCTGGCAGTAGTTTTGCACCCTGAAGCCCTTTTATCTCACATTGCCAAGTTAGAGAAAATGGTAAATTAGCCTTGTATAACGCACCGTTGTAGTTTCTCCAACAACACCAGAATGTTTAAACGGCAATTATCTATTGAATGAATAAATAAATATGTACACGTTTGCTCAAGTGCAATGTCTGTAGCTTATAAGAAATAAACAAGAATGTTTTCTTATTATAAAGACCATGCAGGGACCTTGTTTTCTTGGCACTCAAAAATATGCTCTTAAGGTGTGGTCACATTAAAGAAATGTTGCAGTCTAAAAAGCTGTTATCATTTGTTAAAAGTGTAGTGATGAAGCATAGCTCACACTTAAGTCACTTTCGAACCAAGCAGCTTTCGGTCTCCAATCTTTCTGAAACCATTTCGAAATCTATGTGGGGAAATCTTTCGCCCTCACATGATTCCCAATTGTATGGATTCGTATTGAAATCAATAGATTTCGCCCATGAAAATTTGCCGAACAGCAGTAAATGGGACCACACCTTTGCACTTTCCTAAATGTAAAAATTGTGCTGGAGCAAATAAAGCACTAGAAAATCTAATGGTTGATTCATTAGCAGAGTTTGCAGTTGTGACATGTCTGTATTCTGTGTTTGCCAAAGGAGTCAACCTTTTGGCCATCAAATGTTCTCTTCTCTTGCAGTATCTGTCTCTTCGTAGGCCTCCACCAGCGCGGTGCAAGCCTATTGTAAACTCAAGTGAACTAAAACTGAAAGGGGATACCAGTGGAGTAACATAATGTTACCTTAAGTTACTACTTGTTTGTATTTTTTTTTATTTACACATTATGTAGTAATTCTTGAAATAATGTAATTTTCTATATGTAAATGTAATTTTATATATTTACACTGTAGTATTTCTGTATCACTGTAGATTTTAATTTAAAAAATGTGAGCATTGATGTAATGTAAAAACTTGCAACTGCTAGCTGCTCTGTAGAGTTTGACATTGTGCAGTTTTGTGCAACTAAGCCTTGCTGTTTCATTGGCATGTGCTACTTTTTCTGGGTTTGGTTGTTGCGCTTAAGATTTTCCTAAAAAATGACACTGAGCACATTTTGATCTTGTTGTTTAATTTGAATTCTTTGTCTCTGAACAGTGTGGAAGAACACAGTAGGCTATAACACCTATCTTTTGCATTGCAGGTCTTCCTGTGGGACATGGATAAGTACACTCTGATCCGTAAGCTGGAGGGCCATCATAACGACGTGGTGTCCTGCGAGTTCTCTCCTGACGGGGCCTTGCTGGCCACAGCTTCCTACGACACCCGTGTCATCGTGTGGGACCCTCATACAGCCACCGTTCTGCTCGAGCTGGGGTACGTGACTTGTTTTTCCACCTCCTTTTCCGCCTCTAGCTCTGTGTGATTTCTCTCTCAAGCTCATGTTGTTGAACTGGTCTCTTATCTTCCCTTCAGGCATCTCTTCCCTCCTCCCTCACCCATATTTGCAGGAGGAGCAAATGATCGATGGGTTCGCTCTGTCGCTTTTTGTCATGATGGTCGGCACATTGCCAGCGTCACTGATGACAGGTAAGATAATGCAAACACTCAGTTATTTGCTTTTGAAAACTCAACACTGATCGTTTGTGTTGCAGTTAGTGGCCTGCATTAAGTGTTAGGGCGATAGGGGCTCTGGAAGGAGTGTGTGATTTGTTGCAGGGCCTCTTTCTGGGAAAGATCACATGCCTCTCATATGACGTCCATTAATCACTATTAGGCGCCCGGTTTGCCTTCGCCGCGCCTCCTGCCGATTCTGGGTGGAGGCATCTCTCTCTCTCTCTCGTACTGAGAGAATGAAACCAGTTGTGCTCTACAAAATGGCGGATGATAAAGTTGCATTTACTGTGCATATGATTTATTTTGCGGTTATGTGCAAATTATAGGATCATTCTCTTGTTCACCAAGGCTGTTTACTCAATCAAAAATACAGTCATTTAAAAGACCCATTTTAAATTGTAATATAATGTAATTTATTCCTGTGATGGCAAAGCTACATTTTCAGCAGAAATAGAAAACTTTTGTAACATTATAAATGGCTCTACTGTCACGTTTTATCAGTTTAGTGTGTCCTTGCCGAAAAAAAAAGTATTCAAATCTTCCTGACCCCAAATTTTTAACAGTACTGTATAAAATCTTTATTTAAATTAGTTATTTTAGGCAAATTTAATACTTTCAGTTTCATGTTTTGTTTGCTTTAAAAGTTATGCAAAACACTGGAAACTGCAGTGGTGGAAAAAAACGACAATTAACATGAATTTTCATTTTTCAGGCTGGTGCGTTTCTGGAGAATCGATGAGAAGAGTCCTCAAGCCATCGCCCCTCTCACTAACGGCCTCTGTTGTGCCTTTTCTACTGACGGAAGTGTCTTAGCTGCTGGGTACGAATCTGTTACTCCATTGCTTGCTGGGTAGTGTTACTACATAAACGATCAAATCTGTATCTTGGCATCTAACTGTTCTTCTGTTTTGAGATGAAGCCAAAAATAACTTTCATAACACTGTTTAAAAAGTATCCTGAACGATCTATTATAAAAGAAATGCACCAAACCGGTTCTGCAGCTTCCTTCGTGTATGAAATTATTTAGATGAGTTGGCTGTCCCACATAGACTCATACTTTTCTGCATGACAGCAGTCTGACTAAGCTGAATTGGCAAGTTGTTCTGTACAAACACAACCAGACCCTGTTCAAGATGACATTTGATTATGATATAGTTTACTGAAACAGCAGAATACGTGTCGGTGCCAAGTTAAATAAACTAAATGCCATCCCGTTGTCTTCTCACAGGTCTCGTGACGGCAGCTTGCATTTCTGGGCTTCTCCACGCAGCATTGCGAGCCTCCAGCACCTGTGCCGCCTGACCCTGCGGCGAGTCATGCCCACCCAGCAGGTTTATACACTGCCCATTCCTTTCTCCATGCAAGACTACCTGGCATACAAGACGCTTTAAGTTGGAACGCAAAACACGCCACTCTGAAACCAATGAAATGTGTGGGTTTTTTTTTTTTCCTCTTTAAAAAATAACACCAAAACTATTCCGCTCACACCAACCCCCTAATGAAGGTGAGGTTGGTTCTTTTTGTATTTATTTATTTTTCAATTTTTTTTTTTTAAGTTTAGTTTTCCTAGTTGCAAGTGTATTTCAATGCTTTGTTCAAATTTGTCCTTTTTTTTTTTTTTAAGCCCATATCAGGTAGTGGCCTTCAGACAGCCTTAATATATCAGCGGACCACATTTTCTTTTCTTTTTTTCTCTGGCACAATTTGTACAGTACGTTAGAGTTGGTAAATGATGGGTGAAAGTGGTGCTTTCTCTGGCTCAGTTTAAGGTGTTCCTAAACTGAGTTTAAAGCGATGTGACGGGGGATTGTCTCCCGAATGTTCTGCAGTGTTTTCTTTTTCCGTGCTGGCTGTGAGAGGGATTGAAGGGAAGTGACAATGTGAAAGTGTGTATGTGTGCGTGCATGTGATGGGCGAAATATAGTTGGGTAGTTCAGGGACACAGGCAGTGCCTCCTCTTGACGTGCCTCTTTAGAGAAAAGAAACATCCACATGCTTATGCTGCTTCAGTAACGGCCTTTATCATCACAAGCCTAAAACTTCTGTAACACATGGGCTAATTTGTTTCCTCCACAAATTGTATATTTTTTACCTGTACAGAGATTTGTAAAGGCACGTGTATATACATATGTTTGTGTAAAAATGTATATGTAGCTTCAATTTTTTTCCATGGTTCTCATACATCACTTTATAATGCTTGTATTGAAAGCCTGCTCTGTACATGGTCTTTTCTCTTGTGCAATGATGTTGTTTTGTAGGGGAATGACGCATGTTTGCTTCGAGGAGAAACTGACTGCCAGTTTGATGAGATTTTAACTAACCAGCAGTGAAATTGATGTCACATCTTTGATTTCTCGTTCCAAATAAATTGCCACTGACTTCCACTTGCTGTATCTGCTATGAAATATGGCACTTTTCTCACCACTTAACTCTCAATCGAACCTCAGTCTGTTAACACTTTGACATTTAAGACAGCCTTGTGTGTTTTAACAGAGAGCCAAAGTGAGGTTTTGGGGAGGTAGTTTTGTTTGGGCATCTCATCTACCTCTCATTTTGAGGAACTGGTTTATTGGATGTCCTGGAACAAAAAGGCATGGTTCTGTTTATTGATTGTATAATGCATGTGACCCTGCCTGTCATTTAAAGCAATTGAATGGTATCAATTAAGAATGTGGCAAATTCATCTGGTCATGCAGTTGAACAGTCTTGGCAATAAAAATGTTGAAAAAGCTGATGCCAAAGATCCCCTTGGGTTCTTATTGATGTGATTGGCACAGTCAGTTTTCTCTTACCCTCATTTATGGCTAAAACTTGAAAGTATTTTTATGTGTGTCTGTTTTTCTGCTTGGGTGTATGAAGAACGCTGATGTTCAACGGATTGGGATTTCTTTAGACCGATTCCTATAAAGTAGATCTAGAAAGGATGCATAGATGCACTTCAGTGTTCAAACCAAAATTCTAGCAGTTGCAGTTCTTTAGAATTTGGTGGTAGCAGTTTTCAATCATTATTGAATATTATAGAGATGCTTGGAAACTAGTTTATTTGTCCAGCTCTTTCAGACAGAATACCTACTGCTGTACTCAACTGGAGCAAGTGAATTTATGAGAATGTATTTTTGTTTTTCTCCTGCAGTCAGTGGGGATTTTGTTTGTTTTATGATTGTCAAAATAAAGTATTTTAAATCATTTTATTGTCTTGAAGCAGTTTTTTTTTAAAGTCTAATTCTTAATATTAAATATGAGTGTGTGTGTGTACACCGGTGCTTTGATCAAAAATGCTGTATAAAGTTTATCAATCAGTAATTTATCAATGTCGAAAAACAGTTGTGCTACTTATTTTTTTGAAACTGATATTTTTTTTAATGATTCTTTGTTAAATAGGAAGTTCAAAAGTACATTTACTTTTGTAACAAATATCTGTTGCTTTTTGATCAATTGAATACATCCTTGCTGAAGATAGACAGACAGACAGATTGATTGATTGATTTTAAAAATGATTTACTTATATTGGAATGTTTACATATTGGTATTATAATGAAATTGTGCAAAAATAGGCCTAGATAAATACAAAAACCTTTCAATTTCTGTATCTATGAACAAAAAGCAGCAAGAGCTTGGTAGCTGTCAGTTCAGTGGGTTATTGACCCATCGGTGACTGAACAAACAATAATCACTGTGAGATTTCACAGCTGTGCTAATCTTCCCAGGCTCCACATAACAAACAAGTCACTCCTCAAGAACCCTTACAGAAAACAGCATTCCAATCTTCAGCCCTATCACAACCTAAATCTGCTAGAGTTAGGTAATGATCACTTTGATTTTATATTCATTCAAAACAGTTTTTTGTAATTAATTTAAGACAATGTTTTCTGAGGTTACATTCTACAGAGTGTGGAAACTTACTGAACCGCTTGAGTGTTTTAGACTCTGTCCAAAAGGCATGAAAGGTCATTATCGGGTTTATTATTGACTAGCAGCAGTAATGCTATCAGGTTAAACATTAAGACCTACTGCCAATAAAACTGAAGCTTCAAAGAGACAAAATCATTACTGCGGGAGGTATAAACCACTGCACGTTTCACACTCAAGTCATAACAACCTGGAATATGAAGCTAGATCAATCTGAAAACGTTCTTGTGTTTCTCAGCTTGTTTTGTATGTCACAACCTCTCTAGAGTGACTCAGCTTCCAGATGTTTCTAGCATACAGGAGACAGACCGGTTAAGCGAGATGTATTAAGGTCACAGTGGTCTTTTCAGTGGCCTTGAGAAGGAATTTTTTTTTGCAAAATTTGTGTGCCAAAGTTGTCAGAGGTTTACCAGAATAAGAAATAAATGATTAATGCCACAGAATAGGTATTGAGTCCATGCAATTCAAAATAAAGCAGTCCAACAAAAGAGATTCACTTACTTCTATATCCTGAGATCAAAGAAAAGGTCAGCTGCACTGGTCTTGCTATTTATAACCTTAAAGTGTAAATTGAGCAGATGGATTCAGAGTTACGACACTACATCTGCCATAGCACAGGTCTGCAGAGCTGCAAATCATTTAGACAGCCTGTGGATCATCAAGCCAAAACATATCACACCAGTATGACACATTAAACAGATTTGTGCTTCCTTGTATAGACAAATATATATGTACACCTATCTAGATATTATTGTTGTTAGATACAATTTTCGCATGACTATGTACTTTTTTATATATTATGCTCACCTTATCTGATCTTTTAAGGGGTACTGTGTGCAGCTATCAGATGTGAGCAGAAAATAAACCGTCTGTCTTGTGTAACATTGCCATGGAAGTGAAGTTTACAAGCAACATGCTCTGCTCAGTCATCCAATACATAATTTTTTTTTTTTTTAAAGAAATCACATGATGGCCTACTTTGTTTTGTGATCAAGATGTTAATTTTAATAGTATTAACATTAATTTTTTTTAAAAAGCAAATTATTTTTATTGCTTTTATCGTCAAGCTAATTTAGCCAATACATTGCAGTTCCATAGACAAAATACACTTCAGTAATATATCTCAATAAATAAATAACAAACAAACAAAAATATGGTTTGATTTTATCGCCTTTTGTTCTCAGTGCGGCGCGCGCGTGCATGCCTACGTAACTTCACAAGCACACTTTTCATCCAATCATGTCATAGCAATTCCAACTACGTCACCTCTACTTTGTTTTTACGATTTGTATTTTTTTGGAAACAAAAGTAATGTCGATTATGTTCAGTCACATAATGTCAGAGATTATATTATATGAGTTATAAGATGTTATTAATTACAGTATAGGCCTAAAAGATGTGAATTCAAATAAAATCCTATACTATATTATTATAGTCCCAAAGCAACATAATTGTGAAAAGAAAAACAGTTTTTCATGTTGCCAAGGTTCACTAGAATCTGAGACACAACGGTCAGAGAGAGCAGCGTGACCGAGGCTGTGCTTGTCCAGATTGCTTTAGCGGCTCCTGTGGGTCTCTGACTAGTGTGAGTGCGCTCTCTAGCTGCAGCTGCTGTAGTTACTACTGCACGACTTGCATGAAATGGCATGAATGAATTTCCATTCATGACAGCATGCAACAAAAAGTTCTTTCTGGATGGTTTTTAAGCCAAACATATTTTATGCTGTAAACCTGTAAAAAGTATTTGAAATATATATAAATATATTTATTATTTATACATTTTATTTTCTCATGATAAATTGTCCTGAGGGGTGTGTGTGTGTGTGTGTGTGTGTGTGTGTGTGTGTGTGTGTGTGTGTGTGTGTGTGTGTGTGTGTGTGTGTGTGTGTAGAGAGAGAGAGAGAGTAACGTAATGTCAAACTGTCAAACTAAACTACTAAGAATTATTCTAAAAAAAAAAAACAACAACTACTAATAATTATTCTGAATTCTTAGAAATAATTATTGGAAACAAAGACCCTAATACATTTAAGATTATGTAGAAATCATGCTGTTTGCAATTGAGAAATAAGTGCTGTGCAATTTTTTTGGCCTTCCTTCAATTGTCCCAACTTCCTGTGAACCAAATACTTTTCTGATTGTGAATCACTTCCTGCCGCTGCAATACACAGGACACATTCTGCGTAGATCGTGTGAAATATTGAAGGTGAAGCTGAACATTCTGGAACACAGATCTGAAACCTCAACAGTGACAGTCTAATGTTATAACAAATGACAAGTGATTGAGAGGGAGGTTTTTTATATATAAATGTACTACTTACCTTCTTTTTCCAGCAGGAGGCACTATGTGCACACTCATATACATTTTTTTCATATTATTATTATTATTATTATGCCTTAAACAACATATACAGAACAATACAACAGACAATATAAAGCCAGGGAAATAAAGGAGATAAGAAAAGAAAGAGAAAAAAAACATGCATGACCTTTACATTACTCAAATATTTGGAAGACAGAACACAGACGGACAGTTTTGATTGCCTTTCTATTACTGCTACTTTGAATAGTACAAAAATAGTTTATAAAACACTGTGAAACATATACATTTACTCATATGCAGGATTACCATCCAAATGGAAGTGAAAGTAATCTTAAACAACAGCATTTGTCTTTTTTTCTTTTCTTTATTTGTTCGTTCTATACATATTCATTTAAAATAATGTGTTTAAAAGCCATAATTTGTTTAAAACCATGTTTATTTACCTTTCACGTCTTGTGAACATATTTCCTTAAACACTGCTATCCAAGTTATTAATATTAACCAGATGGTTATCAATTCACAGCCTGATAACAGAATTTGCGATCTGCTATAGTTTATATAACCTTCTAATAATATGCAGCACCATATTTGAACAACCGTCTGCCTCCACATATGCAGTTTATGCCCGGTGTGTGAATATGTTGACTGATTCAGAGAAAAACAACGCTTACCTGGAATAGAGGGAGTGTCTGTTGAAGTCTTTCCATCTCTTATTTCTTTATTAAGCCTAACCTGTTCTGCAGTGTCATCTCTCGGAGGAAACCGGGTGTGGATGGCTAGGTTTAGATCACTGGCTAAGCAGCATTTCAATCGGCTACAGAACCATCAAACTTCTGTCATACATTTATCTTAGTGTTGTGAGCTAAAAAAAAAAAAAATGGTTACAGATTTTCCTTTTAATTCAGTTGGTTAAAAGTGTCTTGGCTTGAGTGCCTCATGGGGAAAGACAATGGCTCTTCTTTGGCTTCAGCCCTCTTTACTGTTTATTTTGAAATGATGTCTCCTTCTTGGCAAGCTGTGGAGGAGAGGAGATCTTTCCCATGGGAAAGTGTGTGCCTGATACAGCGAGTGTGCTGTAACAGTTCTCCGGGTCTTTCTGTTACATTTAATCTGCAGTCGCAGCACATGTATTATAGTAGTGCATAAATAACAAAAAACAGCACTTTGCCACAAACACTTTCATGAACTCTGAACAGCCAAAGTGTTGTTTATTTACACAATCATATAGCCTACAATAATTGAATTACCATAATATTACTTAAACATTACGGCAGGGGTACCCAGCAAGTCGTAACTCAATGGAAAGACAAAAAGCAGTCTTTTCTCATCTGAGTGGGCAGAGAGCAATACCGGTGAACAGTCATGCGTGCACACACACACACACACACACACACACACACACACACACACACACACACACACACACACACTCAACGTGTGTGTGCATTTATAGATTTTCCACCATTTAGTATGTTTTTTAAGCTTTATTACAAAGTGTCCTCATAAACCACCTTCAAATTGTAATACTCTGTCATACCCATGTTATTATACATTTGTGTCCTCAATGGTGAACTGTGTCTCTGATTACTGTGTCTCTGATGACAAATGGGAACAAGAACAAACAAGAGCAGTTATATGACAAGACAAGTTCCACCAAAGGGTTGTAAAATTGTATTGATCATAAATTTCGTTTTTTGGAAAAATAAAATATTTTATCTAACGTTGGGTCAAATTTAAGGTGATTTCAGGTAAAAATGGGCCATTGGGTAAAATGAAGTATTATAGTTCTAAAGATTCCACTCAATGCAAATTGTAGGCTACATTCAATACATTTCTATTGTCAAAATGTAATAGTTCATTTGATTGGTTCGAATTTGGTGGTGGGCGGGACAAATCAAAATTGTATATGGTTTAAGTGACCTAGCATAATTACCTACAACTTTTCGTTTACAGGGACCATATTATTGGATCATTTTAGTGATATGGTATTTATCAGGATCTGTTGATGTTAGATAGCAGTACTGGATATTAATTTATGGACTCTTATTAAGTTATTCACTCTTTTCCACCTTGTTTCATTAAACATTTATCTCAAACCTGTGAGAGCACTAGTTAACCATGTTCAGTACTGTAGCCTACAATATAAATTATACTAATACTAATGAACTTATAAGCATAAATTGTCTCTGAGATAAAAAGTAATAGAAGAAATAAAATACATGTAATTTTTTTGGTCTTTACTATGGAACTTTTTCCACATTTTTTTATGGTTTATTGTTTTTAATTTGGTTTTATTTATTTATTGTTGTGCATTCAACATATTGTCAGCCTAAACGCAACTTGGGGACAATAAAGTGTATTACATTTTATTTCAATTATTCTACTGAACTAATAATAATAATAATAATAATGTTTTATTTATAAAGCGCTTTTGACAAGTTCAACGTCCCTATACAGAATAGCAACAAACATAGAAACATGTCAACAACTTTTCTTTTAAGTGAAAAATTGATCAAAAAATCAATTACGTAAGTGTTCCGCAAACAATCCGATGCGCGTGTAAACAAAACTTCATTTCCCACACTGCAAAGCATCAAACGCTTCTTCAAACAGCTGACTGAGGGTGAGACCTATGCGAGCGCTTCTCAGAGGGCTTCACGGGATATACATACAACGTTTGAGGCGGAACAAGCTGACAACGCGTCCTGTCTGGCTGTCAAACCAGTCCACAAGTATGTTTGAGGAGTATGCTTGAGCTCTGAACTAGTACATAACTCGCTTGGAGTAGGACTGCCACCTCCGTTTAGTCTACATGCGTTTACAAACATGTCTATGGACTAGTGTTTGCTGTAGTTCGAGCCCATGCCCCTAAAGCCGTGCCAATGCCGAGGAATGGATACTAGTGTCTCTGGTAAAGTTGGAAACATGGTCGCAAGTGATGAGGAGCATTTGGACGCGAGCGATGGCAGCAACGCAGGGATGGACGCGCTTCACCAGTGCGAACTCATCCAGAACCTGATCGAGATCTCCATCTCTAGTCTGAAGGGGCTTCGGACCAAGTGCGCCGCTTCTAACGACCTGACCCAACACGAGATACGTGCTTTGGAGGTAATGTTTTTGCCTATGTGTATTTTAAATATTAAGCTACAGTGCATGCCAGGTTGTTAAATCAAGTAAGTACCATGACATGCGATCCCGTATTAGACGGTGAATGATAGTTCTTGATATGCCTAAATAATGAGGTTTGCTTTGTAGGTGCACCTTCAAGTCAATACTCATTTTATTGCCTATTCAAATATTGACACCAAATTCATAAATGATAGGGGTAATGGAAACCCCCTCTTGGCTGACATTACTTCCTGGATCTTAAAGTTGTTTAGGGTGCATCTGCCTACCCCCTCCTGATGTAACGTTTTACTTGAGTAGCCTAATGTTGTGCATTGCTAAGAAGAAAAGTTTTGCACTTGAAGAAATGAACAGCACTTTAAGAAATATCATGGAGCAGGTTGCTCTTTTATAGGCACCACCATGTTGAGATCACATGACCAGCTGTGTCATGAAAATAACAATATGTGTGTTTACTTTATATGGTGCTTTCAGCCATAAACAGACATTTAAGCCATACAACAAACACTTATTGTAATTATTTTACAGAAAGTTATTGCAGTAGTGCAATTAACTTTTTTTATTTCCTTTTTTTTCAAACAAAAGGTGTAAATGCTTTCATATTGAGTAATTTTCATACTCAACCTTATGATAATCACTTCAATGGAATACTTTTGTGTATTGTAGATGAGTAAACTAGTCAAAGTCTGTAGCTGTTTTTAAACTATATGTTCCATGTCAAACAGCCTGTTATCTCAAAGAGGAGTATATGTCAGAGGAGTGTTAGTGCTATTTTTAACCATACACAGGTATTTTGCAACAGTGGTTAACCCCTCCCACAAAAGTGAACTGAAATCCCAAGTTGGTCAAACCCATAGAACAGCGTCACTTTTAATTTCATTGTTGTGTTTAATAAAACACCATAAATGAGGGCTTTTCTCTGAAGATGAAATTATCTACTTCTTAAGGTCAAGCACCTTCTTCTCTGAAGCAAAACATGGCTTTCATGTTCACAGCTCACAAACTCTCACATTTAAATAATCAAGATGGGCTTGAGGCTTTGTTTAATAAACCGTTATTCTTTGAAATGTTAATGATGCTAGTTCTCACGGACACAGGTAATTGTGGCATTGTGGTGTGTCTGGTGCTTGCTTTGGTGATGCTTATCTACAGGTTTTGTACATCTTAGGGTGGCACTTCATTGTTTCTCATGATAAAATTAAAAAATATCTCGGGTTCAAATCATGTTGTCATGTTAAGTGCAGAATAAAATGCATGTCCTTTGAAACATAGCAATATTTATATAACAGTATGATAATGTGTAATATGTACCCAACGTGCTATATAAAAGCTAAAAAATTGGTGTTAAATATAGTGCAGGCAGTGTCAGAGAGACTTGAATTGCAAGATGTAAACGTAGAGTCTAGTGCTCATAAAACGACTGTAATGCGGCAAGGATTGTGCTGAGGTAGAACAATAACAAGCAGAGTCAGGAGTATGGGTTGCATTTCTGCATTGGGTGGGGGTGGACAGTCCATTTTTTGATTGTCAGAGCTATTGGATAGTCTAACAACATGTGGGAAGTCTAGTGGTTTTGGATTCTTCAAGCTTCCTCCAGATGAAACTAACAAGAGATGGACTGATAATGTTACTGTTAGCCTTTCTGTTCAATCCTTGTTAGCTGGAAGTCTGGTTCCAGTGAGAAACTGAGCTATTTTTATTACCCACAGCAGAGCTCTTTTGTCTAAAGCAGAGCAGTTAACATACCAGACAGTGATCCATCAGGTAACACAGGTACTCTCTATGACACACCTGAAGAAGCTGTCACATTTTCACTGACTAGCCTAGATCTCTTATGGAAGAAAGGTACTGTCAGGTTAAGGATGAGGTGTTCTGGGTTCATGTGTTCAGGTCATTGTTAAGGTGGCATCTTTGTCTGAACTCACTAATCGTGTCATTTTGTGATTGTTTTCTTTTCACCAGACTTTAAGCTGTCTTACCTTTTCCCTGTAGTCTATCTTGTTGATATCATCAACTTATGTAATTGCTTTGATGTTCCACGACAGTCTCGGGTCAGCGAGGTGGGTATTGTGGTGGACTCGGTAAACAACCCCGGTGACACCGGTGTTAAGAAAGGTTGCCTTTGAAGTCAAGGAACAGCAGGTGGCCTTGGCTCTTTTGATACCTGTGGAGAGGTAGGTTCAGCTGAAGAGCTGTGGCCATCAAAAGCCTGTTGTAGTAGGATGAGAGAAGACGGATACAGTGAAAATGGTGTCAGGCCTCAGAGAGTGGCTTGACATCTCAAGGGCCGGCTCAGAGTGAGGGACATGGTGGCCTGGCAACCTGAGTCCCTGGCTGCAACATCCAGGTGGTGGCACGGGATTCCCTACCTGCTCATTTCCTGGACCTACAAGGATACAGTTTGCATACTCAGTGAAGAGACCAATTTCCTGAGGTTATCAAAATGTTCCCAGACAGAGCAAACACAGCCCATACTGATTGTACAGTTCTACTCCTGGAGAGCCACTTTTCTGTAGAGTACATCTGTCCATCGTCAAGTTTAACTTTAATCTAACACACGTGTAAAATCTAACCAAACTCTTCAGGGTTACCTGAAAGTTACAGGCTGGTGTGTTTGACTAGGTTTGGAGCTGATCTCTGTAGGACCACTTTCTCCAGCAGCCCAAAGGTTTTTAGTAACTTTGTAAGAAAGTAACCCTCCAGGAGCAGGATTAGGCACCCCTGATATAATGGCGCTTTTCCACTGCGTGGTACGACTCGGCTCAGAACGGCACGGCTCAGTTCGGCTCTTTTTGCGTTTCCACTGCAGTTTAGTACCGCTTTAGAGTGGGCGGGATTATTCACATGTCATTATAGTTGCGCCGCCTCTACTGCCGTGACTCCTGAAAAACGTTTTCATTCCGCGTCGCTCCATCTAGCTCTCGCTGGATCTGCTCCTCGGCTATCAATGAGAGGAATGTCTGTACTTCCTCAACAGACAATGAAACAGCCATTTTTTGATTGTTAAAAGAAAGGTGCTCTCATTCAAAACAGTTGCGTTCGATCCTTCGCTGGCTGTGCTGATTTAAATCTAGTGGGTCTGTTGTGTCTTGAGTCGCAAATTTTGTGACTCAGACAGTGACTATTTTCTCCAGCCAATCAGTGATCAGCAGAGTTTACACGTCACATTTTGGTAATGTACGGTTCGCTTGGAACCTCAACCGAGGTGGTACTGAAAAAAGTACCAGGTACCAGGTACTGGACCCAGTGGAAAACACCCCAAAAGTGAGCTGTACCGAACCGTACCATGCCGTACCATGCAGTGGAAAAGCACCATAAGAAGCGGTCATTCGGTCACACATTGGATCTCATCCCAAGGTCTTATATTGGGTAGTGTGGTGATCAACGCACATGTTGATGTAAGCTATGACTGATACATATTCCTCCGTTTAATCTTCATAACCTCTTTGAAAATATCCCAATCAGTGTCACCAAAACAGTTGAGCAGGACTTTGTTTGCTACCTCTGGACACACTTGAATTGCTTGGTGACCTGTTTTTCCAGCACTCAAATCGAAGCACAGAGAGATGGTGCTAAATGGAAATTATTGTTTAGATTCCTGTCAGTAAATCTCACAGAATTCCTGTGGATGAACTGGCTGTCTCTCTGTGCTTGTTCTCAATAAGTCGAGACAATTCAGACATTGAAGGAATGACTGCGGTTGGCAGCTGAGAATCTCTGGTTAGTGGCTTGTCTTCTCTGGCCATTGGAAAGATTGCTGTGTGTTTGTGCTATTGTGGCTGTTCCTATATTTAGCAAGTGTGTTCCCTTCACATGCATGCGATTAGTGAGCAAGATTCCTCAATCCGAGGGAGGGTTTGTGAAAGTGAATCTGACTCTGCATGCTACAATCCCGTAATGCCGCAACTCCACTAAACACTTTTGTGTAGACAGAGGGCATCCATCAAAGGGCTGAAGAACAAAAGTGGTGGAAAGTCCAGGCAATGTGTTCCTCCCTCTCTCTGCTTGAACAATAAGCCTGCATGTGAGAGGCAGGCCGAATTGCATTAGGAGTAGGGTTACATCAAGCACTCAGAATAAACTGTGTAGACTGTGTGTGTTTATGGATATTGGAGAAGATGAGCAGTTTGCAAAATGACTTCTCTTTTATCTGTCTCAATGGGGGAACAAAAGAAAATCCTTAGGTTTTGTTTGATTTAGTAAGGGGAACAGATGCAGACCTGGACACTAGCAGATGTCCAACAACCATGTGTTACACAATTACTTGACCAATGGGTGTTACGTTTCTGTCTGGGAGCAGACCCACACTCTCTCCTTGTAAAGATGTCAGGCATTCATATTGACAGCAATTTTGTCTGGAGGTCACCAAGTCATTGTACTAGTAGGTGGTGCTGCTTGCCTGCTGTAATCAATTGTTTTAGGAAGTGGATCACCTCAGGTGGACCTCCCATTGGTAGTTATCAACTTTCATTGAAAACGCACAACTTTGTGGGTGCAAATTGTGAAGGACCCTTTAGGATTTATTTAAAACTTTCAGTGGCATTAGATCTAATAGTTCAGTATCATGAAGCTTCTGTCACGAAAACAAATTCCTATGTGTAAACATACCTGGCAATAAAGCTCATTCTGATTCTGATGTATGGTTCATGTGAAACATACTCAGCTTTAGTTATTTTTGGCTGTTTCATGTATTTAAATAGTTGGGGGGGGGGCATCTCTTGCCACAGAGATGTAAATCTCTGTTGTATTATATGTGCCCTCATTTGGTAAGTTGTGGGACTGTTTAAAACTATTTTAGAACAGAAGTGTGTCATCTTTTTCATGCAGTTTATTTTCAGAACGAAATGTCGGTCAGTCCACAATCAAGTGTGAAACTATACTGCTAAATCTTGCATATTATTTCTTCATCTTGTGAAAAGTGTATGTCCCTTTGATGACATTTGTGTTGGAGTCACATCTTCTTTGTCTTTCAGTGCAGCCATCTGGCTATCACTAAATGTTCTCCACAGGCTCAGTACAGATCTGGCCACAACCACTCTGTGGCCTGATTCTGTCAGTTTGCAATTCTGTGTGTTCTCAGAAGCAAATCATGCATCTGTTTAAAATGTGTAGATGCAAGTTTTTTTTTTATTGCTCAGGAAGTGCTGTGAATTGAAGTCACATTTCCTACTTGTTATGTGCCGGCAACAAAACTGTCCGAGTTGTGTTTTGGGATTTCCTGTGGATGGGCACATCTGGTCTGCACAAAAACATTGTATCTACTGACAGCTCACCAAAAATCCACCAGTTTGATTAATAACTGCGGGAAGTTCTGGGAGGTTCATGCACATATTCTAAGTAACTTTCTAGATCGGTAGTCTTAGAACTTTTTGTCTGTTAATTATGTCAGTAGGGTCATCTTTGTTAAATTAGTTACCAGGATTTGAGTAGTGTGATGATTAAAAACCTTTTAATTTGTGGTTTACGGTAACACAAGTTTTACCGATGTGTACTAGACGTTGCTGGGTATTTGGTGCTGTCCCTGCATGCTACAGTGACGTCAATCTTGATGAAAGGGTCTCCCCCATCTGAAGGCCAAGTGGTAGATGGGTGGTGTGGGAATGTTTAAAGTGTCAAATTAGATGAACAATTCCAGCAACATCATCTTCTCCATCTTTCTGTGAACTGAAATCCACTGCCAATCAGAACACATTATAAGTGAATGTTCTCCCAAAAATGAAATTCTGTCATCATTAACTCAATTTACTGTTACATTGTTACATTATTTCTAAGAAGGTTTCACCTTCACCATTTTTTCCCTTGTAATCAAGGTAAGTGGGATTGCAACAACATTTAGATCCCACTGACTTTCTGAGACTTTTCAAATGTCTTCATTTGTGTTACAAAGAGGAAAATCATACAGGTTTGGGACAATGTAACTTCAAGCGCTCTTGGCTAGAATATAGCATTAACCTATTGTGTCCTGTGGTCCATTTTAAAGATCCAAAATTGTTTAACCTGGAAAGTACACTGACTCATGACACAAATATATTTCAGCAACCTGACTTCCCTTTAAATTACTACCTGCAACAACCTTTTTGGCTCAATTATATTGAGTACAGACCTGTGGCTTATTTCAAAATCATTAAATTCGCAGTGGATAGAAAGAGGGATTGCCACATTTTTAGATGTGATAAAACCTGCTCATGACACAATCTTGTTTTCAGCGCCAGGGCAGTGGCAACTTGAGTGATATTCCCGGTTAATGCTCTTTCATGTAATAGACCCTAATTTACTGAAGAGATCTGGGAAAAACACATTTTGAAGAATCACGACTCCCTAGCGTCTCAGTTTTGGTTTCTGGGAAATGCCAGTCTTTGCTCGGTAGCGTGAGTGCTCATCAAAGGCTTTTTAAGGTTCATTTGCACTGTTTCTATGGATGGAAAGTTAACACATCATTGCGAGGCCCATTAGGTGCGGTGGAGCATAGGCCTCTCAACCGGCTAATGTTTGTTCATATCAGGAAATCCCCATGTGGTTTTTCAACAGCTTTATCATTCTTTTTTTCCCCCTTTCTCTTTTCGTGTGTCTTGTGTTCCACGAACCCTTGCGCTTTATTGTCTAGTGCTGCTCATTTTATTCTTTTTATTTTGTGCTTGCCTTTACTAGCAACTTTTCATCCATGTTTTTTACTATTAAACATTCATCATTGAGACTAATTCAATTCAATTCAAGTTAATTTGTATAGCACCTTTTACGATACAATCGTTGCAAAGCAGCTTTACAGGAAATTAAGTTTCTACAATATATTTATATATTGTAGAAACTTAATATATTTAACTTATGGCAAAATTTGGTAATTCTGTATGTTGTCTGAGGGTTGGCATCCTCTGAGGTCCTCTGAGGGGTTGGCATCATCTCTTCTCAGGCGTTTGGTCATCTCAGATCATTTAAGGGTTGGATCCAGACTGAAGCTTGTGTAATATCTAGTTACAGAAACAAATAGAGACATAATTAGCGTAGCTGTTGTTCCATCCAAGCAAAAAATTATTTGTTCAACCAAAGCTAAAGAATAATAATGTGCGTTTGATCATATATAACTGCAGTAAAAGATTATGAGATGCATTATATGAATGCTTGGCTAAAGAGTTGTCTTTAATCTAGATTTAAACAGAGAGAGTGTGTCTGAACCCCGAACATTATCAGGAAGGCTATTCCAGAGTTTGGGAGCCAAATATGAAAAAGCTCTCCTTTAGTGAACTTTGCTATCCTAGGTACTACCAAGAGTCCAGAGTTTTGCGACCATAGGGAGCGGGTTGGATTGTAGCGTGATAAAAGACTAGTTAGGTATGCAGGAGCTAAACCATTTAGGGCCTTATAGGTAAGTAATAATATTTTGTAACTGATAACGGAACTTAATAGGTAGCCATGCAGAGACTGTAAAATTGGTAATATGATCATATTTTCTTGACCTGAGACTAATCATTTAATGGATCTATTGCCATGTGACCCACTCAGCTGAAATAATAGCCCTATCATGATTTTTGGAGGTAGTCTGATTGTTTAAACCTAGCATGCATTATCCCATATGCTTTTATGTTATTGTCAGAAACAATAGGCGCAGGTTTGCTTGTATTGGTGACACAGTGTGTAACAGGATCCACGCCACTCCACTACAGTCTACAGTTACCTTATCATCTGGTACAACTGTGACTCTTCTTTTTGCAAACCTTTTATGCATGTCATATTTAATGAAATCAAGTGAATTTGTAGATGTTGAGTGCATGCCTACACAAAAGAAAGTAGATGTGGAAATTACATCATCTAATCACATTTCACCATGAATGCTTATACCATGAACACTCTCCTTCTTGAAATGATTGTAGCACCGTTTTACCAGTAACCATATTTATGAAATCAGCATCACACTTGCTACACTCTTGATTGCCAACGCACGCTGTTTTTAGAACTTCCACAGAGGCCTGTAGTAACTGACACCATCATCACCCCTTATGGATTGTGTCTCTTACCTCTCTAATGAAGCTCATTTTGCATCTAAGAGGCCGGGTGCTTTCAAATGTCACAAAAGATTCTCAACCTATCCTCTCGCAGACACTTTAGTTAAGCAGGTCCCCCCCCTGCCCCATACTCCAGTCGCCCCTTGAGAGGTGTAACGGAGATGGCAGATGAGAGGAGAGATAGTCATTGAATACAGGCGCACTCCTGCACATTGTGCCAGGCTGTGTCTGGTGCAAGCTAACACCCTGTTGTGTTTGAGCTTCGCTTGTGGCCGACCGATGCATCAAATCAGCATCAAATGGGGGCATTCTCAGATAGTACCTAGAGAAAAGAGTAAGCGCACCTTCTCAGACTGCTATAGACCTGCTGAAACTTTAATGATACACTGCTCTCGTTCTCTTTTGAAGATTGCGCTACATTCTATGCTGGCAGTTTTGCCTGGGTGAGGTGATACTGCACTCATACATAAAGCCATCCACTGCTGTCTTGTCTCTCAGTGGAATTAACGGCTAGTAAGGCGCAGCTGCGTTCTTCCTGAGCGCCGTGACCTTATATAGAGATACGAATGGAGAGAGCTAATCAACTGCACAGGTGGCTGGTTGCTGGGCTACAGGTTCAGGCGAATTTGCCACTGTGACCTACCAAAGCTTTAGTAGACAACCGAGTGTCTTTCTCTGTGGTGATCTATAGATAAGCACGAATTTTGATAAAAATGATGATGTGTAACATTGTGTGAAATCTAGAAATAGTTAGAATTATTCTTGCACACTGGGGTTTTGCATAAATGACTAGTGCAACTTCTGTTCCTGCTCAACAACGCAGTCTGCCCTGTAGCACTTTAACTGTCTTGACTATTTATATGATTTGAAAGGTCAGGTAAATCAGAAAACTTCTGAAATGTGTGAAAGTTTTGCCAAAATATGTTTAAGTTGCTAAATAAATAGTGTGTTCAATTTTATAAATACAAATAGGGCTGTGCGATATGACGATATATATCGGATGGACGAAATAAAAAGTCTATTGTTTCATATTATGTTCTATCGTTTATTTCGTGTTTTTTTTTTTTGTCTCTCTTTAGGTTTGTATTAGTTTGATATTGACATTGGTGACAAGGATTATGAAAATTCTATAGTATCAAAGATTTTAATATAACATTTTTAAAAGAAAAAAATTACCATAACGTGATATATATCGTTACCGTGATATAAAATTAGTCATATCGTGATATAAGATTTTGGTCATATCGCCCACCCCTAAATGCAAATGGTTATAAAGAAAAAAAAAAGACAATTATGCATCCAGGATGTGTTTCTGCATTCAGAAGCAGCAGAATTGAACAGAATGCAAATCTCTCTGGGATTTTTACTGCATGACTGCTCATTTTTGTAGTGTATATATATATATATATATATATATATATATATATATATATATATATATATATATATATATATAGGGTTTTCATTTGCTATAGTGTAATGTCTTAGAATATTCTTTACTTGGGGTTCTTCCTGAGCAAATAATTATGTATTTGATTTATTATGTATTAATTTGGTTAATTGGCACATTGTGTAATTACATTTAAAGGATTATCATGAATGCTGAGTGTGTTTATACTCTGTATAATTTCTTCATGATTCTTTGATGAATAGAAAGTTTGAAAGAACTAAATAAAGGTATTTGAAATAGAAATATTTTGTAACATTATAAATATCTTTACTGCCACTTCGAAACAATTTAATGCATCCTCAATAAAAGCATTAGTTTCTTTAAACAAAATTAAACTTACTGACAAACTTTGCACAGTTGTGTTTACTACAGCTATATCTATAACTATAACTATATCTATAACTATAACTAAACTGTATATATATATATATATAGCTCTAGCTAAATCTGTATCTAGCTATAACTATAATATATACTGTATATCTACAGCTTTAGCTGAATCTATATCTACAGCTATATCTATAACTAATATCTATATCTACAGCTTTAGCTAAATCTATATCTACAGCTATATCTATATCTATAACTAATATCTAAATCTACAGCTATAGGCCTATTTATAAATATAGCTATATCTATATATTCAAACAAGGTGATTATCACTATTGTTTCCACTTCATGCAGTAGTAAATGAAATGAATTTACTTAAACACCAAACCTCCTATGGAACCAAGTCTTTTATCCAATTTTACCTAAAGTAAATTTCTGAGTAATCTTTAGTTTTGAGTCAGTGAAAACGGCCTCTTCTTTATGAGCACAGTTGCAGCTGTAGTTGTCTCTGAGGTGTTTGAACTTGTACCTATAGAGGCAGGTGTGCGGTGGTTTCTGTTAACCTGCGGACCGCAGTGTCTCGCTGCTCCATGATGTCACATGGGACCCAGGGTTGCCATAGTGGCAGAACAGACGCCCCCGTGAGAAAGAGTCCAGACTCCCTTGCCATGATAACCAGTGTCTATTTATAGACAGCATTGTTTATTGCAGTGGGAGCGTTACGGCAATAAAGGCAATAAAGTGTTCCTGTGGCTCAGTGGTAGAGCATTGCGTTAGCAGCGCAAAAGGTTGTGGGTTCGATTCCCAGGAAACACACATAGTGATAAAACATGTATAGCCTGAATGCACTGTAAGTCGCTTTGGATAAAAGCGTCTGCTAAATGCATAAATGTAAAATGTAAATGTAAAGGGAGGTCACGCCTGAAACGTCTTCGTCATGTGAGCGTTGAACATTATTGGCTTGTTATTTTTAATCCAATATCATTCTAGTCATGGTGAGATAATGACGGGTGGATGCACTGGCTGGTATTGGAACTGAAAAAGAGAGTGTGGTGTGTTTGTGTACAGTTTTTGTTTGCACTGTATTCGGTTGTTTTACTGACACCACACACACACAGCACACACTTTCATCGCCCACCGTTTACAATGAAGTCACACATGGGGATTTCCTTTGCTCTGTTCTCACTTTGCATTCTGCATGCAACGCTTGCTTGCGGACATGGAGGTTTAGAGAAAAATGCTTGCATTGGATTATCAACATGCTTGTCCCTCATTGCTGTACATACTTCTGTGGCATCTGACTTGGTACTTTGAAACAGCTCTTTTTCTGTGAATTGTTTTTTGGTTTTGTTTTTTTCCCCTGTTTCCGAGGGGAAAATTTGTATTTCCCATACAAATTCCGAGTATGGGTCACCATACTTGGCCACACACCACTTCCCTTTGGTGACTGACGTCATCCTGTTTTTGCCTCATAGGATTTTAATCTACAAAGAGCTTCATGTTATGTTAATAAGAAAGGTTAATTGCTCTTCCTTTTGAAGGAATAAAAACTCATTAGAGGATAAATGGTGTTAATTTAAAAAGCAAACAGATGGCTCAATGAGTTCTCTCACAGCAGTTGTTTCACCTGTGTGTGTGCGTGTGTGTGTGCCATCTACAGGTGAAGCTGGTGAAGTACATCAGTAAACAGTTAGAGTGGAAGCAGAGTGTTCGAGAGAGAGACAGACCGCTGGCACTGGACTCTTACCCACAACTCACAGACTGGCTGTACACCATCAACCTCCGGCCAGAGCTCATAGAGGTACCAGTATGTGTGTTTGTACTCAATGTATTAGTTTCTTAGTTCCTTTATTATCCATATTTCCCTGCTTCGTGACCTTTATTCAGTTAATGGGCCATTTTAGGTATTAGATTTTTGTGTTGTTCAGTATTTTATTGTATTATCTCTTGAGAGACGTTTGATCTATTTTACTTAGATTTAGCAGTTTTTAGGAGTGCAAAACTAAAAAAATAAAAGGTTTAAAAAGGTAATTTAAAAAATAAAAGGTTACACATTAAAAAAATGTAAAATACATAAAAATGCATATATATATATATATATATATATATATGTATATGTTTTGCTTGCTTGCTGCTGAGAGTCTCTGTGGTGTTTCAGTCCTCTGTGGATTCACACACCTGATCCCACTCCAAAGCTCAGAATGTGCCGCGTCAGCCACTGGGTCAAAAACTCTCTCATCAGTCTATTTTTAGACTCCAAAAGGGGTCTCTCTTTCTCTCTCTCTCTCTCTGCCCACCACCCCATACTGTCATACACACAAAGATGACCAGAACAGCACTGCATTCATGACTGCCTGGCAAATGCGCAAACTTGTTTGTCCTCATTAGGCACGGAAACAGACAACACAGGGAAATAAGCAACACATGCAAGACTGAGGAACAAAACTTTAAAAATAGAAACAGTTTATCCCAGTGGGGACAGAAGGGGTCACTTTGCGGCATGCCTCTGATTAGTTGACTGCTTCACTTCGGTCACTGCGGTAGGACAGCATGTTTTTTGTGTTTTTTATTATGTCTCCTCCAGTTTTCCTCTCTCTTCGATGTCCCAAAATACTTGCCTTGTCGTTGTATATTCACAACAGTCCATTTATGACTGTCTGCATCAGCCTGTGGCCAGGTTTTGCTTCAGGACCCAGATTTTACATTTGACATAAGTGATGACCCACAAAAGTACATACATTTTACAAAAATAAACAAAAATGTCTTTAAAGGTGTTAATATTATTTATTAAATTAATAAATGTAATAATTATAGAAAAATAAAATCACTAACAATACAAACATATTGTGGTCATCATAAACTGTTTGTATTGTGAGAGAATTTTTTTTTTATGTAGTCTGGATTATATTTCTTTTACTTTGTATATTTTTTTAGTTACATATGTTGTCATATGTATATTGATGTGTGATGATAAGCCTAACTATTTAACCTAAATATGCAGTATTTTATTTTGTTCTTTTTTGTTCCTATTTTTTTTTACTTAATTTCTTATTTTTTATTTTGCATTGTTTATTCCTATAACCTGAGACCCAATTTTGAGTCGTGACCCACCACTTGTCAATCCGTGCCCTAACTCAATACGTTTGTTCTCTAACGTGTCACACCACGTTAGAGAACAACGTCTCGGAGAGGACAGCAGGGAATCCAGTTGCCCCAGTGCATCACAGTATAATGGGATAGTGCTTTCTCAGGAAAAGCAGAGGAATGCTATTTCTCCTGTGGGCAGGCAAGATGGGACTGGGGCCAGTGTGGTTATATTTGCATGATTGGACATTTTAGGGAAGCGTGTTCCATTGAAGATGTTTTACATACATGTAAGTTCTGGTGCGTCTACAGAACTACCAGGAAACACCTCTGCTGTCTTCTCAGTTATTGCTATGCTTGGTGTGAATTTGTTTACTTTACAGTTACTAGAAATGAAGAACTATCTTGGGTGTCATCAAACTGTGACTGATGATATCCATATCTGTTAAAAAAAAACAAAAAAACTGTTATCATACATTTCGTATCTGATCATGTTCAATCATTCTGATTTCATGACATTTAGGTCACACCTAAATGTCTGAACGTCATTGCATTACATAACTAGATATCAAACACAAGTAGCAACTGTAAGCTTATGATGCTATCACTTGCTTTATAACTAACTTCACTATTTTATTTTTAACCAACTAGTCTTAATGTGCTTTTTGCTGTTTGTATGAAGTCAGTTTTGCTTGAAAGAGTGCTTATGCTATATTTCTTAATTACTTTGGTTTGGAAAACAATGTAAAGCAGAAACATACATGCATACATACATACATTTATGTATTCATTCATTCATTCATTCCAAATATTTTGGAGGCATCATGTCCTATTTGTGACCATCTGATCATATAGTTATTATCATTAGCTAAAGCTAAAATTATTACAAACATCTTAACATTAGTAAAGCTGAAATAAACTAATATTAAAATCTAAATATTAAATGAAATTTTAACTAAATAATTTTTTTTTTTTTGCCTTGGCTTTAAATTGGAGCACTAAAAATACCATAACTGGAAATAAATTAAACCTAAAACTGAGTTAAATACACTACTGATTAAAAAGAAATTAAACCTAAATCAGTTTAATTAAACTAGAATTAAAATGACAGAAAATATAAAATAAAAGCTAATTCAAAAAACCATAATAGTATATAAATAATACTAAAAGAACAGTGATCCATTATATGCATATCTGTTGTGTGTGAGAGTCAGTGAGTATCAACTGACGTCACAAGCTGACGTCTTTACACTTAAATATTTTTTTTTATTGTGACTAATTCCTTGATGTTCCCAGCTGCCTCAGTGATGGGGTTTCCCATTGCTCAATAAGAGTGAGAGAGTGGATCAACAACTATGACCCACCATTCAAATGTGTGCTTTTTTTTAGTTTGTTCCTGTTGCTGTATTTTGGACCGCAAGTCACTTATGGAATATAATGCTTAATTTAAATCGACCAGGGTTTGGAGCATTTGAGTTTAGGCAGTCCACAACATGCCAGCGTGTGTTATTGAGTAAGTCTAAAGGGCACAGGCAGGAGTGGTTTGGTCGAGTCATATTTTTTTGTGGGTCACATCCTCTGGATCTACTAGTGGCCTTCCTTAAGGCAAAGATAAAAAGAAAGAGATAGAAAGAAAAAGAGTCTGTGGCAAATACAATCTCACCCAAACCTCTGTTTCCTGTGCTGTAGCCCCTCTCTCGCTCTCCTTTGTTCCTCTGATGTGGCCTCTCTTTCGACCCAGGATGAGCACTCATGCACAAAATGTATGGTGACAGGTCAAAGAAGGACTTAGGTCAGCCTAACCCTCATTAATCTCTGTTTCACACAGTCAAAAGACATCCTGCTCAGTTAATTGCCTCATAAATGAGTCTTTTTTTGTTGAACAGTGGAATTTGTGTGGTATCAGTGATGTCTGCTCAGTTAGCGGTTGTGGAGCTGACATTAAAGTGGTGCAAAATTGCATATTTTTAAAGTCGACAAGTCAGTGGGTTGCCTGAAAGTGTAGTTTGATAACCTGACTTAAGCAAACCCTGTATAAGAAGGTTGGTTGCAGTTCATCTGACCACAAGCATTTTAGAGGGCTTTTACACAAGAGGAACAGATTGGATCAGAATGCAGGGTCTTGAAAGATGCTATTTTACTTAAATTTAGCATTTTTTAGGAGTGCAAAACTAAAAACTAAAAGTAATAAAACATTGGCAAACTAGTTTATAGAATGGCAAGTCAGTTTTAAATATCTTTTTTTATTTTATTTAAAAAAAAATGGAATTTGTCACTGTGCCAGAAAATAACACTTTTTCTCATCAAAAAATTTTTTTTTTGATGCTGACAATGCATGGTGATCACTGGCTATGTGTTTATTTATTTATTTATTAATAATAAAAGAAAGTATATATATATATATAAACTTATGTTTAGTTACATAAAAGTTTTTAAAAAGTATTTTATAATTTTTCTTTAGAGCTATTTTATTTTATATCTATGAGAAATTGTAATTAAGTTCCACTGTTGTTGAAATAACTACTTTTTACTAAATAGAAAAGCTATACTAATTTGACATTAACATATAAGTTGTTATTCATGCCTTTGGTTATATATAAAAAGTTGCATGATGCCCCCGAGTTGACCATCATGATCCATCCTCAGTTGAGAGAAGGGATGTTAAACTGCACACAGGAAACCAAATGCCTATTGGTGACCATGTGCTTTTAGGAGGAGTGTCCAGAGCTGTGGAGAGATTTCCCAGGCATGTTAACAGGAAGGAAAGAGGGATAGAGGGGAGGGACAGTGGGGAAAGGGAGGAGGGACAGGACGAGTAGGAGGGGAAGTTTGGGTTTGAAGGGAGCAGCTCTCACAGCCTGACTGACTTGAGACTTTGAGGAGAGACTTTGGTTTGTTGTTTCTGGGCTATGAGATTTAGTAAAGGACAACTTCGGTGGAAAATCTCTCATGGTATAGTAAGCTTGACTGCTTCATGTTTTACAGTCTCATTTTAAGACTTTGTCGACTGTGTTTTATTTTTGCTGTTTGTCGGTTTCCTGCCTGCATGCAAGCCTCTGTGGTCATAGAAAGTCTACAAACGGAATTACCAACGGCAGATATCTGCTAACACTATGTTTGAACACATCAGGCTCATGTCAGACTCACAAGCTTGTGAGGAAATTCCTCGTTTGCCATTTGTTTGAGATACTCGTCAACTTGAAATTCCACTGAAGAGCTTTGTTGAGGGCGGCTTGGTGATTTTTATCTGTTTATTTCATTTGTATGCATCCGCTGTCACACTTTTTCTGTTGGACTGTAGTTTCATGTGAAGCTTTACAGTCAGAGCCAGCAGTAACTGTCACTGATAAGGACTTATTTGTTTGGGGAGCTCGCCTGGGTGATTTTAATTCTGTGCTTTTGTTTGTTTTCCTAGAAGCTAGCGTAATGCTGCGTCTTGCTTTTATGTTTAGAGCATCACTCCCTGTGTTACGTCAGCTCATAAACTCAGGTAGAAGGCATGTTCAGACATCACCTCGGTATCGGTATGTGTCATTGCCCCAGCTTGTCTGTTTTAACACAGTAATTCACGTACTTATTAACTTGGACGTACACATGCGAGCAACCATGAGTTGCATTTTACACCCTCATTATGCATTGTTGTGTTTTCTGAATGACAGAAGATAGAATAAACATTAATAATATTAATAATGTTAAATGAGTGGATGATGTTGTCTAGTATTTGTTGAGAAGAGATCTGTGCTCTTAATTCTGATCTCTGGCTCTTGTTCAAAAAGGAAGTCTCCATGAGGATGCTGGGAGATTTCCATTCCCCTGAGTGTCATGCATGTCATTTAGAAGACCGTTTAACTTGTTTATGATGTGCTGTATTACACACACCCACCTCATACAAACACAATTACGTGTAAATGGGGAAATACCTTCTTTTTTGCTTTTGAATATCACTTTTATTTAGTTAATATTTTAAATTTGTTTTAATTCTTTTTTTTAAAACAAATCAATAAATATTACTGACTAAATACATTTTAAATATATAAAAATATATATATTTCAGTCATTCCGTGTCAAATCAACCAAATTTCAAAAACATACCCAGCTCGTATTTTTGATTTTGCTAATGTTTTTTTTTTGTCTTTTTCTGAATGCCAGTGGTGACAAGTTGGGGAAAAATGGGGGAAAAAAGCACTTTTCAAGTTTTTTTTCCCCACAGAGTTTGTATGGCTGTAGCTCAGGAAGTATTAAAGATCTCTTTGTATCCTTTTAAAGTTTGGTTTTTAATTTTTTTTTTTTTTTTTTTTAAAGCCAGTATAATGTTTGTTTCCAGAGACATTGCAGGGATCTCAATATGGATCCATGAGTAAATTTAAAAAAATGTGGGTCACTTTGCAAATTTGCACACTGCTGATACTTTTTTTTTTCTTTTAAAGAGGAATAGCTGAATATTTATATATTCTTTAGTATTGTTTATATACTATTATAATATTTGTTCATATTTAGATTTTTATATAGCTTCTATTTTTCAGTCATTTCAAGTGCTTTTGCCATTTTTATTAGGTTTTTAAAAAAATATTTCTGTTTAACTTTAATTTATTTCTATTTTGTAATTAGTTTTAGTTGACAATAACAACACTGATATATTATATATTGCAACCTTTAGTTCTGGTTCTATCATTTGATTGATGACAGTGAATAGTGTGAAATGAAAGTGTGTGATTTTGCGTGGAGTAAACAGTGTTGAAGATGGAAAATTTGATCGGAAATTCAGAGTGTCTGAGTTTTCTCTCAATCCAGGGTCACTCAGGGAGGGTCAATTTGGGAAATGGACAATCTTCCACAACGTTTAATTAAGCTTTGTCCTTGAAGTGTATCTTATATAGCTGTGTGTGAAAAATACACACACACATATCACTGCTATCAGTAAACACAGCAGTTGTAAGATTCTCCTGGACCACACAAACATTGCTGTTCACCTCATTGTCAATTTTGTTAATGTTTAGCAACGTTTGACTCAAACTGCTTTACGTTGATTTGTGCTATATAATCAAAACCCTGTATTGATGAATCTTATTCACCCCATTTTATCTGTCGATAGACTTTATGTACCTCCCTTGATCCTTTAGACCAAAGAGCCTCATGTGTCCTGTTATCTATTCATTTACACTACCACAACTGTTGCTGGGCAGCTTCTCAGTCATGCATTTGAGTAAGAGTGTGTGTGTGTTTTGGGTGAGAATTGAAATACAGCAGGGAGACGCCAAAGAGTGCAGGAATGTTGTAGGGTGGAGGAATGGAACAGAGACAGGCGGACAGAGAAAGAAAACTGGTATCTGGACTTTGGCTCAGTCTGGTGCCACGAGATGCCAGCAGTCTTAGTGGCGGCGGGGGGGATTCCAGGGGCTTTTGTCACCTAATCTTTCTCTAATTAGTATATAGACTCCATTCTGTCTGTCTACAGCCACATAAATATCATAGACTCTGGTCAAATACTGGCCAAATAAGATCATACTGAGTCATTGAGTCAGTGCTATCAGTTTAGATGTATGATGTTGAATAATGCGCAATTAATCACCAGTGTGCCCTTCTGCATATGCCATGATTAATGTTTTCTTCTGTCTTCCAGGCAGTCCCTGTGAAGCTGTCTCTGGATGCTCTGCTGCAAATGTCCAGTGCGCAGGTGGAAGACACCATGAAAAGACTGGGCTCTAGCAGTGAGGAGTGTTCCCGCATCACCGCTGCCCTCTCCTGTCTCAAGAGCGCTACTGACACAGGTGACTGCTGACTCCTTCCTCCGAGTCCTTACACTCTTCAAAAACACTAACCCCCGGTTTCACAGACAAGGCTTAAGCCTAGTCCTAGACTAAAATGTAAGTCTGAGCTGTTTCAACTGAAAGAAACTTGCAATGACTGATCTTAAAATATATCAGTGCCTTTGTTTTGTCTCAAGTTCAAGTTCAATAGCATATACCATATGTGTATATTCAATATACTTATATACATATCAAGATGCACACCAGTAATGTTTTTTCCTAAGCACGTTTATAAAAATTACTTAAATGTCCTAATTGAACTATGGCCTAATCCTGGCTTAGTCTAAGCCCTGTCTGTGAAACCGGGCCTAAGACTTCCTGCTCTAGGCTCAGATTTGAGCTGTTGGCCATTTTAGTATTTAAGCATATACACTGAAAAAAATAATAAGTAAGATTTTTTTTTTTTGCACACATCAATTGTAAGTAAGTATTTAATTAAGTAAAATCTACTTAACTAAGTTAGGTAAAATTAGCAAAGGAAATAAGTAAATTTAGCATGGCCAGTTAGAGTTTGATGAGTAATTTTTACTTAATTATTTTAAGTTAAATCTGCAATACTTCAGTACATTTCACTCAGTCATGGCTTCTAAAATTTACTCAATCGATGTAGCACTAGAAAACAACCATGCTATTAAAGCATGTGATTCACTCACAAACATGTAAGTAAACAAGTAGACAGCTTGTTATCCTTTTAAGATAATATGTCCACACAATAGAATTACTATCCAAATGAACACAGAGACCTCAATACTTGGTACACCATACACAATGACGGTGACAATCAGTGGATAGTGTTTGAGTATAAATGGGTCATTTTGAGTAGAAAACCAACTCCAGATGTCACAAAACAGTAAGTTACTAAACCTAACAACAAAATCAACCATAAAACTGTGTAAATACATCTCAAAAACAGCTAAAAAGTTAACCTTATTAATTATTCATGCCCAAGTGCATGATGGGAACAACGGGATCATGACTTTGATATTTACTTAAAGAATCCTTGTAAACATAACAAACAATTCCAAGTAAAATATACTTATAAGTTCAAACTTTAATTTCTACAAGCTTAAATTGAGTACTAATATAGAATTTACTTTAATTTTTTTTATTTTTGCCTGAACTAAAGTATTTAATGTAGAAATTAAAAAATCATTTTTATCAGTGTAGACTAGCATATGAAGTCTACAATAAAGTAAAAAAAAAAAAGAGTAAACAAATTAGTTTTATAAAACACTTTTATTCAGCAAGGATGCATATTATAATGACTTTTTATTATTTAACAAAATATTTTTATTTCAAATAAATACTGTTCTTTTGTACTGTCTATCCAGAGAATCCTGGAAAAAATGTGTCACTGTTTCCACAAAAATAATTAAAGGAAAAACTGTTTTCAAGTATAAGTCTTAAACATTTTTTAATAAAAAATAAAATCTTTCTTGAGCACCGCATCAGAATATTATAATGATTTCTGAAGGATCATGTGACACTGGAGACTGAAGTGAAGCTGAAAATTCAACTTTGCCATTACAGAAATAAATTACATTTTAATATGTAGTAAAATGCATGATGATGAGATATTTATGAATTGATATTTGACAAAACCATATATGGCGGCACACAAAGTTTTCCAGACCATCGCCAATGGCAGCTAGATTTATCACAAAAGTTTAATTTTGATCGCATTTGTGAACAACGGTTGTTATTGTTATCTGAAAAGTTAAAATACTTTTCATTCATTTAATTTAATATAATAAAACAAACTTAAAAAACAAACTTAAAAAAAAGAAAAATAAATATTGCCTTGAAGTACTAAAAATTCTAAAACTAAAACTTCAAAGTCAATTAAAACTAAATAGAAATATAAAAAATGAATAAAAAGGACATGCACAAAGTTACTATGACTTAAATTTTAACTAAAAATATAAAAATAAAAGCTCATTCAAAATATTAATAAATACTATAAAATTATATAAATAACACTGGTGAGCAATCACTTTAATTAAGGTCTGGAGCCCTGCATTGATCATCCACCTTCTTCTGAATTGTCTCTCACTCTTTGTGTTTTAGGTGCAGCACTTAAGAAAGAGGGCATCCCGTGGATAGCAGAGCCCGCTCACCGTGACAGTACCTCTGTTGACCCGCTGTCTTGTTCTATGCGTGCACATCAGTCTTACAGTCCCAGCCCAACCAGCTGGCCCCCTCCTTCTGCCCTGCCTGCCCCTCGTTCCTGTGTCTCTGTTTCTGCTCTACCCTCAACGGACTTCCCTACAATCGTCCACCCTCAGTGTGATGGACTGACGGACCCTTTTTCATCCTCCCCGCAGCTGAACCGCTGCGCCCCCGGGCTGCTGTCCACCCCTCTAATCACACCGCCACCGAGAAGGTATGGCAAACTAAAGCCCCCACGAACTCCACCACCTCCATCCCGTAAGCTGCTAAACCTCCTGCCCAACATCACCCTCATACGCAGCAAGAGCCAGAGCCAACTGGCCAACCGGATCGATGACCCTACACCCAACAAGTAAGTTCAGCACTGAATAATATTTTATTTATGGATGTATTACTTCATGGATGATGGTCTCTTCTCAGAGTTTGCTTGGAAAATGTTTATTTTGACAGCTGAATGATGTCAAATGTCAAGTATGACAGTATTGATTTATGCGAGTCTGCTGCTGGGCTTTATGGTGTCTTTGAAAGGGACTGTCTAGATTGAAGCATGTTTTGCTATTTTACCATTGCAAATATTTGACTGCAAACTAGATATGCATTTCAGAAATTGCTGAACTGTTCAAAAAGTTTAGATCAGAAGAAAAGTTACTGTTCAAAAGTTTAGATCCTGAATTTTGCTTTTTTTTTTTTTTGGGAAAAAAGTATCTTATGTTCACCAAGGCTGCATTTATTTGATAAATATAATATTGTGAAATATTATTGCAATTTAATATAACTGTTTCCCATTTTAACATATTTAAAAATGTAATTTATTCCTGTGATGCAAAGCTGAATTTTCAGCAGCCATTACTCCAGTCTTCAGTGTCACATTTCTGATTATTTTCAATGTTGAAAACAGTTTTTACTGTGTAATATTTTTGTGGAAACTGTGATAAATTTCTATTCAGCATTCTTTGATTAATAGAACGTTCAAAAGAATGCCACTCGTTTAAAAATAGAAATGGAACATTAGAAATGTCCTTACTGTCATCAAGTGAGTGCATCTTTGCTGAATATAAGTATTAATGTCTTTAAAAAAATAAAGTACTGACACTAAACTTTCAAAAGGTAGTGTATAGAAAAAACAATTACAATTCAGTATATAAATATAATGAAGCTGTCATCGCTGTCTGTAACCAAAATGCATCTATTTGACCCTTAGCCTGCATTGTATTGTTTTTTTCCCCTCTTCCTGATGCAACCTAATATTGTATAAACATGATGTCAGATTCTCCGAAACACTTACCGCATGATAAAGTCATGCAGTAATGCACTGAGATGATGGGAATAGAATATATTCATCTGAAGGGTGTAGATAAAATCTGAAGCATAAGCGAGGCCTCTTCAAACCATAAGATTAATGCCAACGTTAACAGCAACATACAGACTTGAAACTGCACAGAAATATACTGTATGCTGACATTTCATTTTAAACTTGAGAATTTCCAGACTCTTACTACACTCATAATCACAATTTCATGGTTTGAGATGAGTATTCTGTCATCGTATTTAGTATTAATATTAGTCACCCTCATGTTGCCTCAAACCTGACTTTGATTCCTCAATGCTGGTTGGATATTTTCATACAGTTACAATGAATTGCACCTCAGAGTTCAAATTTCAAAAATTATGCAAAAGTACCATTTAATATCATAAATGGGATCCATATGATTTGTGCATTTTATTCCAAGTCTTCAAAATCCATATGACATATTTGTGCGAGGAACAAACTGAGATTAATAATCTTCCTTTTCCACTGTGACTTAATGAATCTATCAGAGATTTAAAAACATTGGTGCTGTCAAACGATTAATCGCGATTAATCGCATTCATTTTTTTAATTTACATAATATATATGTGTGCTGTGTATATTTATGTGTATATATATATAAATACAAACACATGCATGTGTATATTTAAGAAAAATATGTTATGTTTGTATATTAAATATATTTATATATCCTATAATATAAAATCCAAGAATGTAAATATATAAATGTATATGCATGTAAATATTTCCAAAATATATACTGTATGTGTGTGTATTATTTATATATACAAAATAAATATACACAGTACACATACATATATTATGTAAACAAAAACTTTTATTTTGGATGCGATTATTCGCAGTTAATCGTTTGACAGCACTAAAAAAATTATAAATTACAGTTATAAAACTATCAAATCATTTAAGAATTGTTTAAATATAGCAAAGTAAAATCGAACACTTTTATGATACTTTCATGGTGTTTTTTTGCTTTTTGGTATTTTGACAGCCCCATTCCTCATTCAGTTTAATTATACTAAGAAAATTGGACAGGATATTTAAAGAAATTGACCATTTGTGTTCCACAGAAGAAAGAAAGTCCTACAGGATTGAAACGGGACATAAATAATGATACATGTTGTGTCTTTGCCACATTGCATGTAAAATGAGCAGGATGCTGACTCTTTATAAATCCAGCGGATTTTTGTTATACATTGCACAACATTTGCTACTCGTAACAACATGTTGCCTAGCTCAGCAAAAATTTGGAATGATTTTTAGCCCTGCAGCATAAATAAAGAAATCTTTCTTAGACAAAATGTTCTACATATTCTTTTAGCTCCCTCTGTTCATATGTGTACCATACTGTGTTGACCTGCCCAGTGTGTGTTCGGTCTGTGGGAGTGGACTGCTGTGACATCTGAGATCTCTGATGGCCCAGTTCCAAGCAGGTTTTAGAGAGTAGTTCAACACTCCCCGTCCTTCCGCCCCTTCACGTAGCCCCAATGTTTCCCGTTAGCACAAGGCCGAGGTCAGACCCCTTCTCAGACTCGCTGGCGTCCAGTGCTTGATCATTCCCGCTCCTCTGAGCCAATAAACGTCCGCAGGATTGGAGCTCCTCCTCATAATATGTGTGTGAACTGAAGTCCACCACAAAAACTCCCTGCCTGTGAAGCTACACGCCTGCATTTGCACCACATTTTTTAAATATTTGTGGTGGACAAGCTGCAGATGTGTGTTTATTTACAGTACTATAGAAAGATTTCTTGCTGGGAGGTGCCGAGTGAGTCATTATGAGAGCTTTCTGGGAATTATGATTGGCTGCATTGTAATAATTCCAATGCAAGGTTGCTGGTGATGAGTCTTAATGATTTTAGGTTAAATTGTATATGCTTTTTGTTTTACACAAGTTCATATTAAATGGTTCTGCAGTGTAAAAATTGTTTTATGTTCAAATGTTCCATTCATGTAGTAATATAAGGTCATAAAAGCTGAATGCCAAAGTAATTTTTAATAATTAAATTGATGATTTAAAAATGATTTAATTGTTATAACAATGATAACTATTAATTATTTTATAATTTAATTTACAAAAACACCAAAATGCTATTTAAATGGAGTATAGCATATCACACTAATGTCAACTACCAAGATATTGATTGTTGACTTGTGCCCTTTTGCCTGCAGGAGCGGGAAGAAAAACAAGCCACTTCTGAACATGCAGGTAAACGGTGGAGGAAACGGCTGGGAAGACTCGCCCTCACGGTCACCACTGTTGTCTGCCCGTTCCCCCTGCATCCTTCCAAACACCCCCAGTCACCTGGGAGATCCCGCGGGTGTAAGAAGTAAGTGCTTTTTAGTAAAAGACAAGTTTGTGTTCCAAAACCTAGTGAGCTCCCTACCTAGATAACATTTTCAGTCATCATACTATAGGTGCATTTCAGATGAAAAGGCTACAGTTAGACATCTGCATTATGTTTGCTAATGAAATATGTTGATTTGGCTAAATCAGCTATACACATACTGTTCATTCCCAGAATGCACTGCAGTGAAAAATTCATCCAGTCAACTCTAAAGCTAAGTGATGTTATGCCAAACTCAATTTTAATCCATTTTGAGTACAATCTGTTTTTCTTTAACATTATATAGATAATGTTGCATCCCACGGAAGCTCTCCGCTAATCGTAAGAAAGGATATTGGTCTGGATGTCACACACAGGTACCGACCATTGAACTTTTGCTTGTTTTCATTCTTACGTCCGTGTTTGTCTTTCAGCTTCCAACACAATTGACATTGGCTTTCTTATTGTGCCTCTTTAAAGGTTTTCCACCAAGTCCTGGTTGTCTCAGACGTGTCAGGTGTGCAAGAAGAACGTGATGTTTGGTGTTAAATGCAAACAATGCAAGTAAGCAAACACAGGATTTTTTTTAAGGAAATCACATCTGAGTTCCCAGTATCTTCTTGCTAATGTTTGCGTTCATCTCTTTTAGGGTGAAGTGCCACAATAAATGTACCAAAGAGGCCCCTAAGTGCAGGATTTCATTTGCACAATGTAAGATTTTTTTGTACAAGTTGTAGTATACTGTATATTCTGACAGCTTTGCGGATGATTTAAAGTTCTTTTCTGTTTTTTCAGTTCCAAACAAGATCAGAAGAACAGAGTCAGTACCATCAGGGATCAATAACCAGGTGGAGCGACCGACAGAGTCTCAGCAGTACGGAACATTACCGAAGGCAATAAACAAAAAGGCATGTAGCAAATCACACAAACCAGGAAGTTGAGAGTCGCACCATACTAACTTAGTATTATTACTATACTATATTTCATGTTAAGTGACAACACATAAGATTTGAAATGCTGTTTTATTATTTGTCATAACTGTTTAAAATATCATTTTTATACCCTATATACTTGTTTATTTGGAATTTATTATTATTATTATTAGTATTAATATAATTAATGATAATAATTTAGGTAAATTATTTTTTTCATTTATTTTGCAATTCCATTTAGTGATGCTAGTGATTGCCAATGAAGTATGTAATTATTTATGTTAAAATACTGTAAGATTTTTATGTTACATAGTAATAAGGAAAATTAATACTATTATTAATATTATATAAAGTAAATAAATAATAAATCAGATCATATAAATAAAATGATAATTTAAAAATAAATTTTATTTCATGTATTTAAATTTTTACACTTTAATTTAGTGATGTTTGTGAGTACCCAAAATGTTTATTGAAACGCTATTTTATAATATGGCATACTTGTTTCAAACATCCATTTTTATATCCTCTATTTTTATTTTATTTTAAAAAATACATTATTTTTATATCTTTTATATTTATTTTTACAATTTCATTTTATGATGCTAGTGACTACCTATAAGATTTGCCATTAAAATGCTATTTTATAAAATGTCTTAATTGATTCAAACATCCATTTTTGCACCTTATTTGGTTGTTTTTTTGGAAAAGGTTTTTTTAAAGATATGTGTCCCTCCCTTCAGGACCACCCTCCATCACTGAGTCACGTGGACTCCAGTAGTAACCCCTCCTCCACCACCTCCTCCACCCCCTCCTCACCTGCCCCCTTCGGTCAGAGCAACCCCCCAAGCGCCACCCCACCACCCAACCCCTCCCCTAAGGGTCACGTTGACAGTCGGTTTCACTTCCCAGGTTAGTCTTCTTTACACCAATACCACGGGATCTTATTTGCCGCCCGCATGTAAACCCATTTAAACCTCTGCACTACAGAATGTTACTCTTTTTGTAGCACAGCATTATTAAGCACTCCTTTCTTGTTTCCAATGCTCAGAAATAACCTCTGCAATAAATGCACGCTAACCTACTAATATCTGCTTAAGTAACCCTCGCTGACGCATAACAACTAACAAGCAAGTTGTTTAACCGGGTCTTTCTCTTTTCCTTGTGGACATTTGTCTATTTGTCCCACTCAATAGCTGCCTGCTACTTTCAGCATAGACAACAGTTTGTCTTCCCTGGTGAGTTAACAATTCTCCACACCACAAAACTCTGTTATTTACTCTTCAGGTGTGGTGTCTGAGTTCCTAGTTGAGTTATCACTGACGTTTTGAGACAACTCAACCCTTGTTTCCCAATCCTGAGAGCTTCAGCTGTAGTGAACTCAAATTGAGATAAAGTTGCTAGTAGTGCTTCTACTGTGGTGTGTCGCCTTCTAGTGGTCATCTATGGGAATTGCTATATTTTTTGCAGTATTTTGTGCTTTCAATTCTCTGTGTGCCTCTTGTGTATAGAGAACCTAAAAGATATGTTATTCAGTTCTTTAGTTGTATTATATTAAAGGTGCACCAAGTTATTAGCATGCATCACTATTAATATTGCTCAAATCCCTAAACTTTGGCATATACACTGTTCATAAATCTGGGGATCTGTAAAAAAAATAAAGTAATATATATATATATATATATGAAATTGATATTCAAAGACATTGATAAATGATGTTACAAAAAATTCTATATTATATAAATGGTGTTTTTTTTGGACTTTCTATTCATCATAAAATCCTAAAAAAAACTAAGATATTAGGAAGCTTTGAACAGCAACTTCTTTCAACTTTCAACGTATAATTACTTGGTGCACCTTTACATGGAATCTGAATGTTTAATGCCACGTATGACTCAAGAATCCCTTTTTTCTCTCAGACATATCCGGTTCCACACTTTCAGAAGGAGGTTGCAACACCGGGTAAGACAAAACTTTTTGATTGCCGTTTCTACAGTATTTCTAGAAATGTTTTGACCCCGGGCAATTGAAATGCGTGTTTCATTGGTTTTGGTTCCTTATGGTACATTATAATTACTCTGCAAATTTCTTAACTTTAGGTGAATAGCAGACATGTTTAGTTATTGCCTCATCTTGAATGAATCAGTTGCGCTAAGTTCACATGGAACCAATGCAGCACTGACTTCTGCAGAATTTTTCCTGCAAGTTCAAACTCATGATGTATGCTTCAAAGATGCTCTAAAGGAATAGTTCACACAAATACTTTCCATAATTTATTCACCTTTACGTTAATCCAAACGTGTTTGTTTGGTCTTCTTCAGTGGAACACAAAAGGTACTTGTACATATTAGTACCTTGAAAGGTTACCGGTACAGTGACAGTTCTGAGAGTATATAATAGTAGGCTATATATAAAGACAAATGACATTTGACATCAAACCATGATAAGTTCTGCGGTATTTCCTTTATTTGTGATCCATATTAAAAGTCACATGGCTTCAGAATAGCATAATGCTGAGTAAATGACAGAATTTAGATTTTTGGGTGAACTATCCTTTGGTAAATGGTCTAGAGCATACTGTATATCATACATAGTTCTGATAACTATTTAAAAGTGATTAGTAAATGACCACTAAGTTTAGTATGTCCTCTCTTCCATGCAGAGAAACAGATCAGTTGGATGGTAATGTCAACCAGTTGTCAACAGGCCAAAGGGAAGCTGTGGTGAGTGCTGCAAGAAACATGTCCACCCACAGAGCTACTAGGAACTGAAAGTATTTGTGGGCAAAATTTCCAGTTTATCGTGGGGGTCACATGATTTTGTGCGGTCAGTGGTGTTAGGTAGTGACCCTAACCACTAAAAGACAATACTGAAGCTTTTGATCTTACATCTAAATTTTGAATTAAAAATCAAAACGGATTTAGGATTATCTGAATATGAAATATACATTTAGCCCTAGAATTTACTAAATTGGTTATTATATTCTTCTCATTCAGGATGAGGAGCAGCAAGGGAACGACGGTCAGGATCAAGAAGGTTCGGACGATGAAAGTGAAGACGATGAAGTGGATGACCTGCCCAACTGCAGGGGCTACTGGAAGGACCACATAAGCCGTAAGGCCAGCCAGACCAGCGTTTACCTGCAGGAGTGGGATGTGCCTTTCGAGCAGCTGGAGCTCGGAGAGCTGATCGGTAAAGGCCGCTGGGGGAAGGTGTGCAGGGGCCGCTGGCACGGAGAGGTGGCCATTCGCTTGTTAGAGATTGATGGTAACAACCAGGAGCACCTGAAGCTGTTCAAGAAGGAGGTGATGAACTACCGGCAAACGCGACACGAGAACGTCGTGCTGTTTATGGGGGCCTGCATGAACCCGCCTCATCTGGCCATTATCACCAGGTGCACCTCTCTCAACTCTTTCAATGTTGTGTCATTCATGTAAAGACATTAATATTTTTATTCAGCAAGGATGCATTTAATTCATTAAAAGTGACAGTAAAGACATTTATAATGTTACAAAAGATTTCTGTTTTAAATAAATGCTGTTCTTTCTATTCACCATCCTGAATAAAATTCATCATGTAACACTGAAGACTGGAGTAATTGACTGCTGAAAATTCATTACTTTCTCATTACAGAAATGAATTGCATTTTAAAGTATATTAAAACAGAAAAGTTATTTTAAAGTGTAATATTTCACAATATTACTGTTTTTACTGTATTTTTTATTAAATAAATGCAGCCTTGGTGAGCATTAGAGACATTTAGACATTAAAAAAAATCTTTGAATGGTAGTGTGTATGTTTTGAATGTGTAGTATGTGATATTATTTAAGAGCATTTGTGTTTTGATTGTAATCTATTTATGTTGTTCTGCCACAGCTTTTGTAAAGGACGGACGCTCTACTCGGTTGTAAGGGACTCTAAACTTGACATCAACAAGATAAGACAAATCGCTCAGGAAATTGTAAAGGTATGAAGCATCACATGTAATACATGTTCTTGGCTTTATTTTGATTAATTTATCAGTGCATGTTATTATCCAAAAAGTGTCTTTGTAGTCTTTCATCAAAATGTAATAACTGTAATAAAAAAAAAAAAATCTGACCATTTTATCATAAATTTCGCTTCTTTAACTCAAATCATATTAACAACGGTTTTGTTTTGTGTCTTTTACCTTTTGCAGGGAATGGGTTACCTCCATGCAAAGGGAATTGTGCACAAAGATTTAAAGTCTAAGAATGTTTTTTACGATTCAAACAAAGTGGTCATCACCGATTTCGGCCTGTTTGGGATGTCTGGAGTGGTTCAGGAGGACAGGTAAGGGTGTATATCAATTTACTCCAGTGGTATAAAACTAAAATAGTCTTTTTATACAGTATGCTTTGTTAAGAGCTTCATTAACAGGTGTGTGTTTGTTTGTAGGCGGGAAAATGAACTGAAGCTTCCACGAGGGTGGATCTATTACCTGGCTCCAGAGATTGTGCAAAAGATGGGGCCAGGCAACCAAGAAGACTGTTTGCCCTTTTCAAAAGCTGCTGATGTTTACGCATTTGGGTAAAAACCACATCTCTTTTCCCACATCTGCATCACATATACAGGGCCTCTAATGCAAACATTTGGTTTTGGTGTTAGTTTCATTTCTGCAACAACAACAAAAAAATCTCCCAAAGACGAAGCAAAGACTTTATCTGATACTTCATTGGTACTTCATTGTAAAGGCTTTATCGAAATCAAATTACAGTATTTTGCAAACCAACACTGAAGTTGATCAGTTGACTGAATGTTTCTGTCTCAGCACTATCTGGTATGAACTCCAGGCCAAAGAATGGCCCATTGTTAACCAACCGACTGAAGTTTTGATCTATCAGCTGGGAAGTGGAGAAGGCATCAGAACCTTACTGACCCAGAAGGGTACAAGCTTGGGCAAGGAGGTTACGGTAAGTCCAGCCCTGGTATATTTAAATAAAAAAATATATATATAAATTAACATGTCATTGCACTCGCACTGCAGGAGATCCTGTCAGCCTGCTGGTCCTTTAAGGTTGAGGACAGACCCACATTCACTCAGCTGTCAGACTTACTAGAGAAGCTGCCGAAGCTCAATCGCAGACTGTCACACCCCGGACACTTCTGGAAGTCTGAGGAGTATGTATCCTAGTCTGGAACGCTAGCATGCAGTGTATCCCCCTTTTTTGGGGGGTGTAGTTTAGGGAGCATGAAAACTAACTGATCGTTTGGAGCCGACCTGTGCATTGTTTTTTGTCTCTATTCTGAGCCTACTTAATTTCACACCATTGGATTTTTAGTGTAACAAGAGTCAGAAGGATGCTGTGCATGGAATCAACCATTATATATCTGGTCAAACCTGATATCATATGGTGTGGAAAATAGCAATAAGTGACAGTAATGAAAAAGAGTGTATGTTTGTGAGTGTTTTTCTGCTACCAAAGTTTTTGCTACCAGAGTTTTTGCCTTATATGAATGATTGGTCTGGTTTGCACATGTGAAGATTTGTGATTTATCATTTATTATTTACTATATAGAAGCAGATAATAGGAGTGGTTCAGAGGGAAGGGGCTTATTGATTTAACCTGTTACACTTTGAATATGTTTGTATGCCCAAATATCTGGCCTGTGGTCAGTACTTCATCTTTTACATTTAAAAACGATGGTTAGACTGTTTAAAAGAGTGTAATCTGAATTTATTATAATTAAAATAATATTAATGGCAATAGTTATATAATATATGATTATATAATGTAATACATTATATAATATAAAATGATTTATTATTATTATTATTATTTATCAGTACAAGCAGAAAAACCTTTTCTAATTTTTTGTTTTTAATATTTGTGTATGTTGTCTCTGCTGTTTTTCTTGTGGGTTTCTCTTCACACTGGGAATGGGCCAAACTTGTGATCCCCTCTCTGTCATCTGCCGTTCCTGTCTCCATCTTGACGTCTCACCCTTTCTTCTTACCACCAACCTCTTCCAAATCTTCATATTTCACATGCCACTTTATTTTCTCCTCTGTATTTTCCTTCCTTCTGTTCTCTGATTGGCTGAATGTTCAGTGCATGGCATCACCACTGTCTGCGTGAGCACTGCAGTCCGGGCGTCCGCTCTCGCTGTCCTTACGTCTACAAATACGATGATTTGTCCACAACTCCTGTTAACATTAGCATGGCTGCTGCATTCAAAGAAAACAACTGAGTAATTGAGTGTTTTACACATTTTTAGAATGTTCACCTTTGTGATGCTTTTTCTTATAGTAGTCCCATCTTTGGCAACTGTTAGGCTTTTAAACGTTTGCCTGTTCTAACACTGAGCAAAGCCATTTCAGATAAACTTTGTAAATGGAAAATATGCTGATAGGATTTCATCAGATTTATTGAGCTGGCAGACTTTGCCACGTTTTACCGTTTCAAATTCCTCATGCCGTCAGATGAATGGAATGTGATTTCTATTGCTCTTTTGATAGGACAGACCTTAAGCTTTTACAGTCCACAAACTTTCTCCTGTACTCTTAAAAAAGTGATTTATATTCCAATGTATTTGCTCAAAATTAAGATTTAAATGAATAATCATTTACTGGATGCTAATCTGACCTACTGAGCCCTTCCAGGATGGATAAGTATGAGGTATTTGTAATATCATAAAGAATGGAAAATATTTTGACACAGCAGGATGATGTTCAGGAACTTTTAACATCTAATACCTCTCGTTTTAATTTGTGTGTGTGTGTGTGAGAGAGAGAGAGTGTGAGAGTGTGCATGCAGAGTTTTGAGTGATTTATTTGTGGTGTTATAAACAATGAGAGGATGTTAAAGACGGCAGTGACTGTTCCCATGACAACTTAAAGGAATTTGAATAGAGAACTGTTTTATTTATTGTACAGCTAAGATTTCTTATATTTGTACAAAATTTTATGTTTCCATCGAAAAAAATTTAAAAGGTACTTTACTCCTGTTGTACAGCTCTTTATATACAAAGTGTGTCGAACACACGTTGTACATTTCTAGAATGAAATTGTGGTTTTAATGTTATGTAATTATGAATTCATATTTTTGTAAAGCTTGTAGCCACTTGTCTGTAAACACAATGTAATTTTATCCTGGCAGAAATAAATAAATGAAACGTTTATTTTGTTTCAATTTCATGAAAGAGAGTGAGACTCAGCAGTGTTGCAAAATACATTACAGCATAGGCCATGGTTAAATTAAAATATTTAAGATATGTCAGAATAAGATATTTTTAGTTGAGACAGCTCAAACATGCATTTTACTCGGGGACTAGATTTAAGTCTGTGAAACCAGAGGTGTGTAATCTACATCTACTTTGCCCTAGTAACCCTGAAGACCTTGATTAGCTTGTTCAGGTGTGTTTGAGATAAACTCTACAGGACAGAGGCACTCCTGGACTGACGTTGTCTACCCCTGATCTATAGTAGCCTGTCATTTACATCTGTCTACTGTTAAATTCCAAAATTGTTTTTCTGTACAAAAAAAAAAGGTCAGATATTGACTGCTCCTTTATTAGCCTATAGGCTTCAGCTCTGAACATTTCCTCTCACTCAGCATTATCTTATAGCTCTAAATTGTACTAAAATGGTGCAAAACAGCTGGTAAGCTGGTGTGACAAAACGTTTCCTGAAAGTAAGCCATAAAATGACGATTATTCCGTATACACGCTGTTAGCCTACGCACTGTTGCAATTTGGAAATGGGAAGGATAACATGAAATACAAATATTCCTAAAATAAATATTTAGCACGTCGTGAGACGTGACCTTATCTGTTTTAACTCTCTCCCCCAAAATGACCATCTACTGTCTATTTTATTTAGCCTAGCTATTGCTATTATTTATAGGCTATCCTACATCCCTCCTCACAAATCAGTTTGGGTTTGATCAGTGAATAAACGTTTACATTGATCAACATTAGGAAAAGCAAAACTTAGAGGCCCATGTACAGCCATGGTCATTGGCCAAGTTCCTAGTTTTATGGAGAAATCGAAACCTGACGCGTTCATCGGAAACCAGACATCTGTAGGTGGTTCTTAAATCTTTGCTGTTTGTCGAACTGCTCGCTTTCCTTTTACTCATCTCTCTTGACTACACGCTTAAAGGTGCAGGGAAGTAAGAACTGATAGAATGGCTTTTTATCAACAACAGCCGTTTTACAACCCGGTAAGTGATTGTTTTTTTTTAGTTTTGTTTTGCAAAAATTATCATATGGCGACATAATAAGGAATGGCTTATATTTATTTTCTTTGTCTTCTTCCTTTCTGAGTTACTACACTATTTAGGCTACAGTTATGTGGTTTTGCATGCACAATTAATGCAACAAGTAGGCTAATGTATTTCTAGGGTGAGGTTTCTGTTTTTCATATTTCTTTGTTCTCCTCACCTCCTCACGTGGTGTGGTGGCGTAAGTTTTCACATAGAATAGTCTATGAAACTCTAAAATATCTATAAAACTGCAAACGTGTAGGCTAAAGGAACATTACAAAATGTGACAACTTGCCCCGAGGTGATACTGAAGTTTAAGTTTGGATGGCATAATTCACATACACTATTCTAATCTAATGATGACACATTTGTGTATTTGGAAACAAACAGCGTGTGAAAACTAGCTCTACTCTCCATATGACATCCATGCCACAATTTCGTGTATTAAACAAGCCATTTTAATAATTTATTGTCATTATTGGTATTAGTTCCTCAGGGTAGATGCAGACTGCGCGCTAGAGAGTACTTATGTGTCATATTACTATTTACATCAACACAGAGACTCCCATTCAGTGGCCAAATCCAGGGAGGCCTGCAGGACGGGAAGAGCATTATCATAAGTGGACGGGTTTTACCAGGGGCTAACAGGTGAGGAATCATGTTTAATGAGAGTTTTCAAGAACATCAAAGAGTTTTATTCTCATTTAGGGTAATAAAATGGATTAAATAACTGTACGTTTTATTATGGATACTACATACATATTTTTGTGTCTGTCTTTTTGTAGTGTAGTAGTATGTCATACTCATTTAGGTTAATGATCAGAGTGTCACAAGATGTGTGAAAATGATGAGAAGAGTGTTGAGCAACCACAATATGCTGTTTTCCTTTAACCTACACTGCAAAAGTGCTCTTGGTGTTTTTTTAGTAGTAGCCTATGCTAATTTTTTAATAATTATTTACCAATTCACAGGGTTCCCACGCTTCTTGAAAGTACTTGAATTTCAGACATATGGATTCAAGGCCTGGAGAGTACGCACTCTGTGTAACGTGAGCACATCTAACAGTGCGTGCAGAATTATTAGGCACGTTGATATTCTGATCATACTTTTTTTCCAAGCACATTTTACCAATTACAAACAACATCAATCTTAATAACTACTATTAATTTTGTATTTAATCAAGTGATATATAATTGTCCATGAAGGCTGGAAGTGAAAAACTCCATATATAAGGTGTGCAGAATTATTAGGCAGGTTTTCTTTTACAGATGAAATGAGCCAAAAAAGAGATTTAACTGAAAAGTCAAAACTTATTAAATCCCCATGAGACATATTCAAAACTAATGCAATACAGAAATTGCAATGTTAAGACATGACCATTGGTCAGCAAAATGCTCATTGGGTCAGCAGGGTCTGACAGAAACATGTGGAGAAGAAAAGACGCATGTTAACTGCAAAATAATTAAGAATTAATGTGAAGAATTAGGTGTAAAACCATCAGGAGCCATTTAGTCTGCAGCGCCACCATTTTCCAGAACTGCAACCTTCCTGGAGTCTCCAGAATTACAAGGTGTCAGGTTCTCAGAGACTTTGCTTGGGTGAAAAATCCTAAAAAAATGACCCTCAATTAATAAGAATAACATGCTGAAGTGTTGTGAAATACATGAAGACCCATTTTTTTATAGGCTTTATAGACAGATAAGTTCAACCCTGAATTCAGGTGTCACTTCGTGAGCCTTGCAACTATTTTAGAACATATCCGATCAGAGATGAGATGAGACGATCCAATCACACTTTCTTTGTTACCCATTCCTTTCTCACTCATTTCTTTTTGTCCTGCAGATTTCATGTGAACCTTCAGTGTGGTTCTCATTCTGGGGCTGATATTGCTCTGCACTTTAACCCACGCTATGAGAGCCCTGGGTATGTAGTGCACAACACCTTCCAGAGCAGGAGCTGGGGCTCAGAGGAACGCAAATATGAATCTCCCTTCCCCCAAGGCCAAGCATTCACCCTCCAGATCTTTGTCGAGCAGGACAAATACAAGGTACAGGGTCATTCACTCTCAGATTTGCAGTTTCTAAAGAGTAGCATTAATCAATTGGCATCTTTCTTTTTAATCAGCAGAACGATAAATAGTTAATTATTAGAAAGGCATTTCACCTCTTTACATTTATGACTTTTATGATGGTTCTCTCTAGATATCTACTAATGGGAGACACTTCTTGGACTATAGACACCGCATTCCATACACTCAGGTGGACACCATCTCGGTGGAGGGAATGGTGGAGTTGAACTCTATTGCCTTCCAGAATCCTGCGGTGAGAACAAAAATACATGCGTTGTTACTGCAGAACTTTTCACAGAACTAACTTCCCTTTTGAGCTAGTTTTGAAATGACTTTTGTCTGTACCAATGTCTTTTGTAATGGATGTATGAAGTAATCACAAGTGCAGTTCCTCACATTAAAGCAATATTCAGTATGTGTGGTGGCTGAATACTTTTAGGCCCACTGATTATTTAAATAAAAATTTTGAATGTAATATGACATATACAGTTTTTTTTCCTTTGCAGCCTTATTTACCTCCACAACCAGCCTTTCCAGTGAGTACTATCACTCTTTACCTGTAAGACAGATGGATATCAGTTCATACTGCAAATAACGTTTGAGATCAAACTCAGATACAGCTCTATATATTAGCAAGCATAACTTTGCAATGTCTTTTGAATGCATTTTGTATATTATCTTTCCAGGGTTATATAGCACCTCAAGTAGGATATTCAGGTGAGAGGAAAATCAGTTTGAACAACATTAAGAAAATTATTGCAGTTTTCCTGTCATAAACAACTGCTGTTCCTTTCATCTACAGCCTCAGTATGGTGTCCCTCCAGGATGTGGGGTAAGTGGTTAATACATCTTGAAAAATGTCATGTGACACCTTTATGGTGATCAACAGAGATCAAAGGTTCTTTACTATGAAGGTTATATCTGTTTTTTATGATTTAATTGGTGCTCTACAAAACCCACACAATGCCTTATTGGATTCTACAGCCATTAAAAGACCTGCAAATAATGTAAATGAAAGGTTGGAAGAAGAAACTACTAGAAAGAAAATATACTTGTTTTTCCTCATTTGGTGTGGCATGACAGGGTTAATGTGTCAAAAATGATGACATCTACTTCACCTCTGCCAAGTGTTAATGCACACAACTTCCCGTTTTAGTTAGTTGACCATGTCAGCATTTAGAAAACTCAATTTTTCAATGTTATCTGTGTTTAACAGTGCTCTTATTTGTGATGTTGTTAATAATGAATAATTTATTTTATATTGTTCTGAGGTGTTGAAAGTGCTCACTGGTGCTGTTATTTGATCAAGCGTTACATTTGCAGTCTCCCATATCTTTCAGTAACAGTTTTGAGATCACATTGTGTTTGTCCTGTATGAGGAAATGATACAAATACAGTGTTTATCTACCCACAGTTCCCGGCATACCCATCTGCACCCAACTACGTAAGAGCAGCTGTCACCACAAGAAAGCACATTACATTCACAGCTAAAAGTCATGCATGAAGAGATTCAGATACATATGAAAATCTGTGCTTTCAGTGTGACACTTCATAAGTTCTTAACCTATTTATTTTATAGTTATAATTAGATTTTTGTTTTTGTGGGGATCTGCCAAGCTTCTTGAAACTTGAAATTTTATTTTATTTTGCATGAATACATGTGTTAATGACTTTTGATGGCCACTCTAGAACATTCACCTTTCTGTCCTTCTCTTTTTGCAATAGTTCTGCAGTTTTTCTCCATTAACTCCTTTTGCACTTCTAATACGATTTTAATTCATTCATTCATTATATCATTTTAGATTCTTTTGCTATATGCTTATTTAGGTTTCATCAGTAGACCAGATTTAAAAGTTCTAGATGTTGTTCACAAAACCAGTGTCACTTTAAATCAGGCATTTTTGATTTTCATTTTAATTAAACATTTGAATTGAATTAATTGTACATTTGAAATATTACATGACTTTAAAGTCACTAATTCAAACTCATTTATAATATCTCTTTATTTTGACTCACATTTAGACTATCCCATACAAAACCGTCATCAATGGTGGACTTCACCCTGGCAAAAACATTGTCATCCACGGAGTTATCAATCCCAATGCTAGCAGGTCAGACGTCAGATGACAGACTCAGACTGTTATTTTAATTATAACTTATGTTACATATTTAAACAAAAATGTAAATCTGTTCATTTTAATATGTAAGTCTTCTGTTCCTCTGTTTCCTCCATTAGAATAACATTTAACCTGCGCTACGGAAGTGGGATTGCATTGCACTATAATCCTCGTTTCGATGAGAGAGTGGTTGTGCGCAACACCAATCAGATGGAGCAGTGGGGTACAGAGGAACGCTCCGGAGGCTTGCCGTTTCAAAAAGGACAACCTTTTCAGGTAGGCAGACTTACATTCATGAACATTTATTGCTTTATTGATGCTGTCATTGTGAGTTGAAAATAATATTAATAATATTGTGTGTGTTGCAGGTCACCATCTCCTGCAATCCCCATCATTACAACGTGTTTGTCAATGGCAATCAAGCACACACTTACAAACATCGCTACACACAGCTGAACAGCATTGATATTTTGGAGATTTCCGGAGATCTGCAGCTGACTTTAGTGCAGGCTTAACAGGGATCTGTGATGTTTAATTTTTAAATCACTATTAAAAGAAAGATAAGGGGAAATATTGATAATTGTTAAAAAGTAGAATTGCTTTCAAATACAGAAAAATGGCTGACTGTAAACATGAACAGCACTGTGAATTTGCCATTTTGAATTAACAGAAAACCCTTTTTGTTATTTTAGCTTTCTGTAGTATTATGTAGTATGTTATATATGGTATTACTGTATACAGTTGCTTATTTCTATATAGCCATCTTGAAACTCTCATCACTTTCTGTATGTTTAAACTAATAAACTATAACACAAATAAACAGCATAATGTTCTAATTAGTAGACCTTTTTTGTATATCTCTCCAAAATGTCATGAATTATGTCAAGTTAAGAAATGCTAGCCTGTTTTATTTTTTCAAAATAGTGAAATGGATGGTGCTGGTGATTACAATGACACCATTGTTTGTGTTTCCCAACGACAAGCTCTAATATGTAGCTGCTCATCTAAAAAAAAAATGCAATAAAGTTGTTTTTTGTTTTTAGCAAACGTCCTTTCATTAATTGTGATTTATTACTTCAATTTAGTTCCACAGGCTCTTTTTAAAGATATATGCAGCTTGCTATAGTTATACATGCCTTGTGCAGACAACTGGATTGTAGGGCCTTATTTAGTATGTCAAAATGCAAAGAAGGTCTTAATATAAACTCATTGAATATAATATAGTAACTACACTAAAAAAATTCCACCTATTTCAACTGTTGAGTATAATCAACTTGATTGTTTTACAAGACAGTTAAACTTAAATGACATTAAACCGACATTAAAAAACAAGTTGAATTTCATATACAGTCATGGCCAAAAATATCGGCACCCTTGGAAAATATGATCAATGAAGGCTGTGAAAATTAATCTGCATTGTTTATCCTTTTGATCTTTTATTAAAAAAAATCACAAAAATCTAACCTTTGAATGGGGGGAAATATCATTATGAAATTTACATTTACATTTACATTTACATTTAGTCATTTGGCAGACGCTTTTATCCAAAGCGACTTACAATTGGGGAGTACATAAAGCGATTCATCATGAAGAGGCAATCAGACAGAGGAAGTGCTCGTAACACCAAGTCTCAGTCATTGTTCAAATAAGTACAAGCTAGCAAGGGAAGGAGAGAAAGATAAAGGGAAAGTTTTTTTTTTTCTTTTTTTTTTTTTTTTTAAAGTTTAGGATGAAGTCAAGTAGTACCGAAAGAGATGAGTCTTCAGTTGTTGCTTGAAGATTGACAGGGATCCAGCATTCCGGATAGGGGTGGGAAGATTATTCCACCATCCAGGAATGGTGAATGAGAATGTTCTGGAGAGTGATTTTGAGCCTCTCTGTGATGGTACCACAAGGCGTCGCTCACTAGCAGATCTCAGACTTCTGGAGGGGATGTAGATTTGTAATAGTGCGTGGAAGTAGGAGGGTGCTGAGCCTGTGGTTGTTCTGTATGCAAGCATCAGTGTCTTGAACTTGATGCGAGCTGCCACTGGTAGCCAGTGCAGTGAGATGAAGAGAGGTGTAACATGGGTTCTTTTGGGCTCATTGAAGACCAGTCGTGCCGCTGCATTCTGAATCATTTGTAGAGGTTTGATTGTGTTTGATGGAAGACCAGCCAGAAGGGCATTGCAGTAGTCCAGCCTAGAAATGACAAGGGCCTGGACAAGAAGTTGCGCAGCATGCTCTGTCAGGAAGGGCCTGATTTTTCTGATGTTGTGTGGCGCAAACCTGCAAGATCGAGCAGTCTTTGCAATGTGCTCTTTGAAGGTCAGCTGGTCATCAAAGATTACACCAAGATTTCTGACCGAAGTTGATGGGGTAATTATTGATGTGCCTAATTGAATCGAGAAGTCATGCTGTAGAGTCGGAGTGGCAGGGACGACAAGTAGCTCAGTCTTTGCCAGGTTGAGCTGTAGGTGATGTTCTTTCATCCATGCCGAGATGTCCGCCAGGCAGCCTGAGATCCGTGCAGCTACCGTTGTATCATCTGGTTGAAAAGAGAGATAGAGCTGTGTGTCATCGGCGTAGCAATGGTAGGAGAAGCCATGTGCCTGTATGATGGGTCCCAGTGATGTAGTGTATGTTGAGAAGAGGAGGGGTCCAAGAACCGATCCCTGAGGAACCCCAGTGACCAGTTGATGTGCTTTGGATACCTCCCCACCCCAGGCCACCCTGAAGGACCTACCGGTGAGATAGGATTCAAACCAGCGAAGTGGAATCCCAGTGATGCCCAGCGATGAGAGGGTGGACAGGAGGATCTGATGATTAACAGTGTCAAAAGCAGCAGAAAGATCGAGCAGAATGAGGACTGATGATTTGGAATTGGCCTTTGCGACTCTTAGGGCTTCAGTGACTGAGAGTAGCGCAGTCTCTGTTGAATGGCCACTCCTGAAACCTGACTGTTTATCATCCAGTTTGTTGTACTGTGAAAGGAACAGTGAGAGCTGGTTGAAGACAACTCGTTCGAGTGTTTTCGCTACGAATGGAAGGAGAGAGACAGGTCTGTAGTTTTCTAAAAGAGAAGTGTTTAATGTAGGTTTTTTGAGCAGTGGGGTTACCCGGGCCTGCTTGTACGCTGTGGGGAAGATGCCAGTGCGGAGAGATGTGTTGATAATGTGTGTGAGTGCCGGTAAGAGTGTGGGAGAGATTGCTTGGAGAAGGTGAGAGGGGATTGGGTCAAGAGGACATGTTGTAGGATGGCAGGAGAGGAGAAGTTTGGATACTTCCGCCTCGGTGAGGGGACAGAAGGAGAAGATGGGAGTTTGAGCAGTGGATGTGGTTGGTTGGAGGTCCTGTGTGTGTGGAGTTGAGAACTGGTTACCGATTGTTCTAGTTTTGTCGGTGAAAAAAGTGGCAAAGTCGTCAGCTGTTATAGAAGTGGTGGGCGGTGGTGGAGGGGGACAGAGGAGAGAATTAAATGTTCTGAAGAGATCACGCATGTCTGGAGCACTGTTGATCTTGTTGTGGAAGTGTGAGGATTTGGCAGTGTGGACTTCAGTAGAGAAAGACGAAAGCAAAGACTGATACCTAGTCAGGTCCGACGGATCGTTTGATTTGCGCCATTTTCTCTCTGCCATTCTGAGTGTGGTCCGATGCTCACGAAGAACATCGGATAACCAGGGGTTAGAAGGGGTAGCCCGTGCTGGCCTGGAGGAGAGAGGACAAATGTCGTCTAGACAAGAGGTTAAGGTAGAGCATAAAGTGTCAGTAGCTGCATTCACATCCAGAGATGTGAAATGGATAGGTGAGGGAAGAGAGGAGGATACTACAGAGGAAAGAAGGGTGGGGGAAAGGGAGCGTAGATTACGTCTGAAAGTAACCGGTAAGGGAGCTGGTGGCACCTGGGTAGAAAAATGTAAGGTAAATGTAATGAAGAAATGGTCAGAGATATGTAGTGGTTGTACCAGAATGTTATCTGTAGTACAGTTGCGTGTGTAAATTAAATCAAGTTGGCTGCCTGATTTGTGTGTGCTAGTAGTGGTAAGGCGTTTGAGATCAAATGAAGCTAGGAGTGAATGGAAGTCTGTAGCATAAGGCCTGTCTAGGTGAATGTTGAAATCGCCAAAGACTAGGAGTGGAGTGCCATCCTCCATGAAAGAGGACAGCATGCCGTCCAGCTCCTCTAGGAAGGTAGCTAGAGTTTGGCCAGGGGGACGGTAGATTAGTACTATCTGGAGTTTTATAGGAGCCGTTACAGTAATCGCATGAGATTCAAATGAGTTGTGATTGCCTAGGGGAGAATGGGTTGAGTATTTCCATTTGTTTGAAATGAGCAGACCAGTGCCCCCACCCCGGCCAACCTGCCTTGGGGTGTGAGAGAAAGAGAAATTTTGAGAGAGAGCAGCCGGGGTAGCGGAGTCTTCTGGACGAATCCAGGTCTCAGTCAAGCCCAAGATGCTGATAGTGGATTGTAAGGAAAAAGAAGAAATGAAGTCAGCTTTGTTGACAGCTGACTGGCAATTCCAAAGACCCACAGAGAAAGAAAGAGGTGCAGTAGAAGATGTAGCGATCGGGCGCAGGTTAGCAGGATTACATTGCCGTCTGCGTGTGATTTTGGAGCGTGGTTGGGAGAGAACCGGAATGGTTTCGAAACACATGATAGAGGTGGAGGGATAGAGGATATGGAAGGAGAGTGTGTGAGGGAAGATAGAAATGATACTTAAGTGTGTGCTCGGTGTCGTTGCTCGGTTGAAGTCGCGCAGGAGAAGTCGTCTGTCTTTACACTCGTTGGTCTTCACACGAGGAGGCTGAGCACGATGGCTGAACGCTTCCGCAGACGCTTCCGCATCAGCGCACAGACGTCAAATAAATACGGTCTAGGAGACTAGAGTGAAAAAAGCTGAGGCCGGCTTCTGCTCAGCACAGCCAATAACCTTAAAGGACTGCTAATTGCTGGATACGAAACTAAACACTTCGCACAATCACACACGCTCGTTCTTAGCTGAGGTGCAAATTATTCAAATTGCCAGCAAGTGCAATCAAACATATAAACCTCAACGAAAATGCACAATAGAAATAGGTAGGAAACGAAGTATTCCTTCCTAGCAGCAAGTAAAGAATTTAAACAACAGAACTGCGAAAAAGTATTACAAACTTACGCGAGCTGCCGTCCTTCTCTTCTGGTGACTAATCGGCTTTTAGAGAAATAAATGTTTTTCTCTAATACACATTGGCCACAATTAATGGCACTCTTTTATTCAATACTTTTTGAAACCTCCATTTGCCAGTTTAACAGCTCTAAATTTTCTTCTATAATGCCTGATGAGGTTAGAGAACACCTGACAAGAGATTAGAGACCATTCCTTCATCAAGAATCACTCCAGATCCTTCAGATTCACAGCTCCATGACGGTGCTTCTTCTCTTCAGTTCACCTCACTCATTTTCTACAGGGTTCAGGTCAGAGGACTGGAATGGCCATAGCAGAAGCTTGGTTTTGTGCTCAGTGACCCATTTTTGTGTTGTTTTTGAGGTTTGTGTTTGGATTAATGTACGGTTGGAAGATCCAAACATGGCCCATTATAAGATTTCTAACAGAGTCAGTCACTTATTGTTTTTTTTATCTGTTGGTGTTTGATAGAATCCATGATGCCATGTTTCTAAACAAGATGTCCAGGACCTCCAGCAGAAATATAGGCCCACAACATCAAATACAGCAGTATATTTCATTGTACACATGGGGTACTTTTTATCCCTGTGTTTACCAAACCCATCTTGAGTGTTTGCTGCTAAAAAGCTCATTTTTTAGTTTCATCTGACCATAGAAGCCAGTCCCATTTGAAGTTCCAGTCGTGTCTGATAACTGAATATGCTGAAGTCTGAATTTGGATGAGGTAGGATAATTTTTCATGAAACCCCCCCAAACAACGTGGTGATGTAGGTGCTGTTTGACCGTTTTTTTTTTAAGGTTTTCTGCCCCCGAGACTATTTTCTGCAATTCTCCAGCTGTGGTCCTTGAAGAGTCTTTAGCCACTCAAACTCTCCTTCTCACCGTGCATTAGGACGATATAGACACACGTCCTCTTCCAGGCAGTTTCGTAACATTTTATGTTGATTGGAAATTCTTAATTATTGCCCTGATGGTGGAAATGGAAATTTTCACTGCTCTAGCTCTTTTCTTAAAACCACTTCACTAATTTGTGAAGCTCAATTCTCTTTTGCTGCACATCAGAAATATATTCTTTGGTTTTTCTCATTGTGATGGATGATTAAGGGAATTTGGGCTTTGTTTTCCCTCCTATTTATATTTCTTATTTTCTTATTATTTTTCATCATAACACATAATTTCATTGAAATTAAACAATTTCAACTAATCTATATGTGAAAGCGCAGAAGCCGCCGCCATTTCACATTCTCTGTTTCATCGGAGTTAACTCCGCCCCTGGTGTGATGCGACATTGTCTAGTTAACACCCCCCCCCCCCCCCCCTGACCTTTACATGGTTTCGTCTAGGTCCTGTAGACCTGAGCTGTGTTTACCAAGAGTGCCAATATCATTGCCGCTCTCATTACAGGCTCCGAATGTGAAACTTGACATACTTAGTCGAGCCAGGCTCCATCGCTGTGACACGGCGGTATTTTATACGTTCCCATAGCAATGTAGAGTGACCGAATTGAAGGGGAATGCTCTCGGTTACTCGCGTAACCTCGTTCCCCGAAATGATGGAATGAGACATTGCTCTTATTGCCGTGTCACCTAGCTCAGGATCTTAGAATGCCAAGTTGCTTCAGTCAAAGATTCTGAATGGATGACGTACAAGCACTGCCTTATATAGAGTGGGATTCCCGCTCATATTTCGCACACTTGAACACCATTGGCCAGTTTCACTGGTGTGATTCAATAAGTGTATTGGTTTGATGACTTTAACGAGCGGTCTGTATGCAGGCATTAGCAAGTTGAAAAACAAGTTAGTTGAAAAACAAGATGGCGGCGCGTGCACACGCAGCAGCTTCTCTCTCTCCCGACAGAACGGTGTTTTCGTGTTTTTTGTCTTGTAAGTCGCAATGCTTTTTGTACATCTTTGTCTCGTCTACCTGTCTTTAAGCGTGCATACAGTCGTGAGTTTCTGCTCGATGTCGGCAGAATCACATTTTTAAAAATAAACTCTGCGCACGCCGAAGTGCTGCGGGACCTCGGTCTGCTCCGGAGGCCTACACCATCACTGACCCCCCCCCTTACTGCATCTCGCCCACAGCGGAGGCGCTACAAGCGGCGTGAGAGGAAGCAGAAGAGGGGTAAGCGCGGAGGTATCCGAGCTAGGCTAGCGGCTAACCCACACAAGCCAGCTATCCCCACCATCGTACTGGCAAATGTACGCTCTTTGGATAATAAACTGGACTACATCCGACTACTTCGCTCTACTCAGAGGACTGTAAGAGACTGTTGTGTTTTTGTGTTTACGGAAACATGGCTTAACAACAGCGTACCGGACTGCACCATTCAGCTCAACCAGCTAACATACTATCGAGCTGACAGAGCTCTCGTCGAGGGAGGTAAGATCCGCGGCGGCGGGCTTTGTGTTTACATCAATGATGCATGGTGCCGCGACGCTGTTGTGGTCTGCAAACACTGCTCACCCCTGGTGGAGTTTATGATTATTAAGTGCCGGCCGTTCTATCTACCGAGGGAATATACAGCCATACTGCTCGTTGCTGTATACATCCCTCCCAGCTCCAACAACAACAACAGGAGTGAGGCACTAAATGATCTGTACCAGCACATCAGTGAGCAGCAGACAGCCCACCCAGATGCTTTTCTCATCTTGGCTGGGGATTTCAACCACGCAGACTTAAAGAGTGTGTTCCCAAAAATGCACCAACACATAGACTTTCCAACAAGGGGAACAACACTCTGGACTTTGCTTACACCACCCAGAGAGGAGCATACAAGACCCTACCCCTCCCCCACCTCGGAGCCTCAGACCACATCACTGTCATGCTAATGCCTGCATACAGACCGCTCGTTAAAATCATCAAACCAATACACAAACAGATACAAGTGTGGCCGGAAGGGTCGTTAGAGGCACTTCAAGACTGTTTTGACACCACTGACTGGAATATGTTTAAGCAGGCTGCCACATACAACAACACTGCAGACCTCCAAGAGTACACAGAGACTGTCACTGCCTACATCACCAAGTGTATTGATGATGTAACGGTCACAAAGACTATCACTGTCCGGGCCAACCAGAAGCCGTGGCTGACAGGGGAGGTCTACAGACTTCTGAAGGCTCAGAACGCTGCCTTTAGAGCTGGAGATGAGGAGGGCCTGTAGACAGCTAGGGCCAACCTATCCCGCGGCATCAGAGAGGCCAAGAGACAGTACTCCAGGAGGATAGCCCATCGTTTCAGTGACAGCAGAGACACTATGGCAGGGGATTCAGACCATTACGGACTACAAGCCCCCACCACAGACCTGTGACAGCACCATCCCCCTGCTGATCGAGCTGAATGCCTTCTTTGCTCGCTTTGAGGCACAAAACAGCACCACTGCACAGAAGACTACACCTCCTCCCAGCGACCAGGTGATGATGCTGTCCCCGAACAGCGTGAGGAGATCCCTCAGCAGGATCAATGCACGCAAAGCTCCGGGTCCTGACAACATTCCTGGGCGTGTACTGAGAGACTGTGCAGTGGAACTCATTGATGTCTTCACAGACATTTTCAACATCTCACTAAGTCAGGCTGTTGTCCCCACATGCTTCAAAGCTACCACCATCATTCCAGTCCCGAAGAAGTCATCTCCATCCTGCTTCAATGCCTACCGTCCAGTAGCACTCACTCCTATTCTCATGAAGTGCTTTGAACGGCTAGTCATGCAACACATCAAGTCTGTCCCCCCCTCCCTGGACCCCTTCCAGTTTGCATATAGGTCCAACTGCTCGACCGATGATGCCATCGCCACTGCCCTCCACCCAGCCCTCACACATCTGGACAAAAAATACTTGTATGTCAGATTGCTGTTCATAGACTTCAGTTCAGCATTCAACACAATCATCCCTCAACAGCTCATTCATAAATTGGTCCAGCTGGGGCTCAATACGTCGCTGTGCAACTGGCTGTTGGACTTTCTGACCGGGAGACCTCAGACAGTACGGGTCGGCAGTAACACATCCAGCACCATCACACTGAACACAGGGGCCCCCCAAGGATGTGTGCTGACCCCCCTCCTCTTCACTCTGCTGACCCATGACTGCACACCGTTAAACAACTCCAACCTCTTCATTAAATTTGCGGATGACACAACTGGTGGGTCTCATCAGCAACAGAGATGAGACAAACTACAGGAGCGAGGTGAGCTGCCTGGCCGGGTGGTGCAGTGACAACAATCTCTCTCTGAATGTGGAGAAGACGAAGGAGATTGTTGTTGACTTCAGGAGAGTGCACTCTCTGCATGCTCCTCTGACCATCAATGGTGCGACCATGGAGAGAGTGAGTAGCACCAAGTTCCTGGGTGTACACATCACAGAGGACCTCTCCTGGACCAACAACACTGCAGCACTGGCCAAGAAAGCACAACAGCGTCTCTACTTCCTCCGCAAACTCAGAAGAGCCAGAGCCCCGGCCCCCATCATGTGCACCTTCTACAGAGGCACCATCGAGAGCATCCTGACTAGCTGCATCACTGTGTGGTATGGCGCCTGCAACGCGTCCTGCCGCAAGTCCCTTCAACGGATAGTGAGAGCAGCTGAGAAGATCGTTGGTGTCTCTCTCCCCTCCCTCCAGGACATCTACAGCACCCGTCTCACCCGCAAAGCCCTCTGCATTGCAGGTGATCCCACCCACCCATCACATAGCTTCTTCAGCCTGCTGCCATCAGGGAGGAGACTGCGTAGTCTCCAGGCGAGGACCAGCAGACTGAAGGACAGCTTCATCCATCAGGCTGTCAGGAAGCTGAACTCCCTCCCGACCTTGCCCCCCATCCCCTCTCTTACCCCCCCCCCCCCCCCCCCCCCCCCCCCACACACACACACACACACACACACACTGTGACCAGCACCAGTCACTTTGTACAGCATTGGACTGACCTCATTCAACTACCTCTTCTGACAGTCTGAATAAAGACTGCTCTTTTTGTCACTTTAAATAGAATAGATTTAATAAGCTCTTTTGCACTACACCATTTAGATTCTGCACTGTTTTTTTATTTCACTGGTTTGCACTCTATCTACCATGTGCCTTATGCAACATGCAACATCTAACTAGATACAAACATACACACATTAAACATAGATGCCAACGCAAGAAAGGCATGGAGAGAGAGAGAGACAGCGCACGGAAGAGGGAGAGAGAGGGAGTGCTCTCGCGCAAGAAAGTAGTGTAATGGCAGTATTTACACATCAGCTAACCACAACCTGTTTAGAACCATCAGAGAATCACATCACCTTAATTAAAAAGGGTCGAAGCCTAGAAGCGCATCTAAATAGTTAACAAGCGGTTACTTGCATTGGTTTTGATGTTGCTGAGTAAAGTGTCCTGGTGCGTGCATAATGCGTGGATTCCTGATGAATTCCTTTAGGAGTGAAAGCTTCGTCATTCCAGCTATGGGTTGATTGGTCCGAAGTGAATTGACAAAGTTACTGGACGTAAAACTGCCCGAAGCTTGGACTCCCCCCGGAAGGGGAGCCGCGTGATCTCCAAGGTGATAAGTGTGTCTTCAGGGAACCGAAATTAAAAAGAAGAGCGAGCCTTTTGGGTGTGGGAGAAGTTTTATCTGGTTTCCCTGTAACACCCATTTTGGTTAGTTTGACCAATAACAAGGCGCATAGTTTCAGCGGGAAATTGTTTCTTTGTCCCATTTGACAACTCATTTGCATGTTTTATGACTAGTGAAGAATCAGTGTAGTTTTTCTCACAGTACTGCAAAACTAGTATGATGCATTTCACGATCACATAGTGTACATCATTGTTTTAGGAATAAAGAGCAGATCATTTTGATATCAAGAAAGACACATCTAGAAGATATTAAACCAGAGATACATTCATACACCTGAATATGAGCGTTTAGAGCTTAACTAATATACAGATAACGAGTGGTCACTAGGTTAATATACTAAGGAAACATACAAACAACACATGCATATACCAGATACATTTGTGACTGATTGATTATAGTCTAAATAAAGGAAATGTCTCTATGCGTGTGTGTTATGTGTGATGTAATCGTGGAGGTAGTCTCCTGGTCAGCCAGGTCGTTGGTTTGAAGTCTGATGTAGATAACAGAGTTGATCTGTTTAGCCTCTTCTTGATAGTGGGAGGACAACCATTGGCAATTTAGCACCCATATAAAGGTAGAATGTGGGGCCAGGTCTGTGAGTTATATGCAAATGTCAAAAGGCTAAAAGGGTATCTTAAGCCATAAAGTGTAAACAACCATCAATGATCTTAAGCAGACGCTACAGTGAGGGGATGTTTTTTTTTATATAACTCATCCGTTTAAATTATTTTAAGCCTTAAAAGTTCTGCATAATTAAGGGCGTGGCCACTTGAGTGACAGGTGGATTGCCGCTCTGCTCCAGAGTGTGAAACGCCAGCCTGAACGCCAGCAGGGATAATGCTCCGAATGATTGTGAATTGAACATCTCCAATGACATTCATTGCTATGGATTTTATCGACTTACAAGAAAAGGAAGGAAACGGATTTAATTGCGAACAGTTATTGATTTTATGTGTGATACGCTGTCATGGCATTTGAGTCCTCAAGTACAGAAGTGGGCAGCCCCAGACTGACATCTGGCACTGAGTGAATAATCTGCATTATAAAAAAACTAGCTGGAACTAGCTTATATATTTAGTTAACTGACATTATTTGAAAATAATGTTCTTCTATAAAATTATAATACTAATAGTACAAAACAATCCTATTCACTCTAACATCCTTGGTGTAGTAGGATATACATTCAGTTACATTCATAAAAATAAGAATGAGGAAACTAAAACTACAAACCTTTCTCCTTGTATGCGCCAGACCATCATCCTCCTCCTCTTCTTCATCTGTTTGTTTGCGGATTGGTGTTTTGCTCGTCAAAGTTTAATGCAGTGTAAACATTCTAGACTCACATTACTGTACTTAGATCAAAGATCAAACATCTCGTTGATTTATTAGCTTTAGGTTGAGCATAACGAAAGTTTTCTGGCAAATCAGCAGTTTCGCACGCAAATTTAACCTTTTGCAAGTTTCATTGTGAACTTGCTAAATAAAATACTAAAATGTAAAAACGCATCTATGCTTACGAGAAATATTTAATAAAAAGCATCCCGTACATCCACATCTCTTGGTAAATAATCCATTGTGGTTTGTTGTTATCACAGCCCAGAGCACAGCACAGCAGATAGACGGAACTGTAAATTCGGTCCTACAAATGGCGGCCGCACCACTGTGTGACGTCACATGAAACCCATGAATATCACTCTTCTAGCGATAGCTACACTACGGAGCCATTTCACGTTTCCAGTCCTAGTTTCTAGTTCTAGTTTAAGTCTAGTCATTATCTCGTTGCCTTGCCCTGTTGGATATTGTTCGCTGATCGAAGACCCACGCTTGTCCTTGGATTACTCTTTGTCTTGCCTGTGTTGTACCTGTTTGCCATTATTGAATCCATGCCTGTTTCATGATCACGTCTCTTAATAAAGCTTTGCTTATGGATCCGTACGTCTCACGTCTCGTCGGCTCCGTAACACAAACGGCACAACGTATAGGAATAATTTTGTACTATAATGTAAACATGGACATAATATACTGCAGTGAATACTGAACAGCTGAGAGGCAAACATCCACTTATTGTATAATGCTACCTGTTGTTAGTGTTTAAGTGCATTATTTTATGAGTGACACGGTGTGTTTGTTGAGTGACAGCTTTTGCAGTTTTATGAAAGAATAAGTTGATTTGAGGTATGTGTTTAGTGTTTTTGTAGTTTTAATGCATTTTGTAGGTGAAATTTACTGCTGTGCCAAGATGGAATTTGGTAAATAGAATTAAAATTGAGAAAGGTGTCCTAGCAATTGTGAAGAAAAAGCAAAACAAAGCAGTAAATTGGCAAAAGACCTGCCATAGTAATGAAAGAGGAGTCATAATCTTACCTTCCAGTCATGTTTGGAGCTTGACTAAATGTCATTGTGGGTAATTTTACAGGCAAATAAATGGCTTTTAAATAATGTATAACTTGTATGCCTGTGTGGTGACAAGGATCTTGATGGTGAACAGTTGGCCTTGGAGGAGGGGAGACTTAGCAGTGGGTTGATCTGAGTCCCAGCTATCGTTTTGGAAGGTCTTGTACACTATATGTGGGGGTCATTCTCGAAGTGTGGGCTAATGCACAGAGCAGTTCTAGCAGCGGAATGAGAACCATCCTTAAGGCTGACATTTGATCTGCAGAACACGATGAAAACTGTATACATAACTAGCAATGTCCATGGTAATATTCCTTTACAAAGACACTAAAATTAATTTGTCATTTTAGATTAACAAGAAAAAATATACTCACATGTTAGCATTTGACGAAATCCGTCCAATTATGATAACAGTCTTCCCTTCCTTCAAGCCCCCCACGATTGGAATAATTGCGGTTGTCTGTGTTTGAGATGTGCATATAAACATATTTATGCATTTCTGTTTTGAATGTCACATCATAACTATGATAAATATCTGGGAAATAAAATAATAAAAGGACTTAATTTGACAAGACACCCAAAACATTGCTGCATAACTAAATCTCCAAATCTTTCATTACTATTGGCATATGAATATGCTGATGTGAAGTATTTAGTTAGAGTCTAATATTAAAAACGTTACTTACTGGTTTGTAAAAAGTCTGTTGCTGAGAATCTGCCATTCTGCCAATTCTTGTTTTTTCTGCAGTCTCAATGTGAATCTTCAGCTGGGTATTCAAGACCAAGGTTGGAGCCCCACGGATGGTAAAACATGATGAGTCGTCTAAATATAGCTAAATATAAGAGCAATATTAGCCTTAGAATCAGAACTGCACTGAAGGTTCACATGTAATCTGCAGAACACAGAATGAAAACTGTGCACAAAACTAGCCACGGCAATGGGAACATTCCATTAAATAAGACATGAAGAATAATTTGTCCTTTAAGAGCAACATGAAAAATAATTCTCACCTGTCAGCATCTGGCAAAATATGTCCAATTATGATAACACTCTTCCCTTCCTGCAAGCCTCCCTTGATTGATGTAATTGTGGTTGTCTGTGTTTAAGATGTGGATACAGTAAGCATATTTATGCATTTATGATTTAAAATATCAGTGACGATAATGACAGCAGATAAAATAATAAAATAACTTATTTTGACAAGATACACTAAATGTTGCTGAATACCTAAATGTCTAAAATCCAGTGCACCCCAAACAGGTCTAAATATGCCATTAACATTTCTGCATATTAATATATATATATATATATATATATATATATATATATGTATATATATTACATGTGTGTATATATAAGTCACTGAAACCTCATTCTAGAGTCTATTATTAAAAATGTCACTTACTGGTTTATAAATTGCCAGCTGTTGCTCACTGTTTGCCATTCTGCCAATTCTTGTTTTTCTGCAGTCTCAATGCAAATCTTCAGCTGGGTATTCAAGACCAAGGCTGGCGCACCACGGATGTGAAATCATGATGCTGAGTAGCTTAAATATAGCTGTGATTTTAAGACCACCCATGGGTTATTTTGGGTAGATATACCTGGAAATTACTGGAATCTACTTTGAAGTATTTTCTCCCAGACCGCTGAAATGCAAACAAATGTAAAAGGCAGATAACAGTAGTCCAGAGATAGTCGTATATGAATACTGTTGGCGTGACAGTGATAATGAAGAACATGATGCCTGATAAAATGACCTAAAATGCATCAAAGGGCCACAATCATTGATGGATATCTAAGGTATAGCCTACAATGGAATATTTCTGCTTTTTGGAAAGATATACCCATAGATCATATGGATATAACTTGGAAATGACCTAGAAATATTGTTACTTTTTCACGCCGTCTGCGCTTCAGAGAAGCGCGGTCACGCCATCTGCCTAATATTTCGTTGTGCGTCTACATGGCGTTGCGTGGTAGTGATAGCCATGAAGCTTCGAAACCTTTCGAAACAATTTGTGTTTCTATACATATTTTATAAAATTCACAAAGAAAAAATAATGCTTTTTCTGCATCTCCCCAAGTACCACTGTGGTAATTTTTATGTTGTTTTACTGTATAATTTTTTTAATAATTGCATACCAAAGTCAAGACAAATGCTATTTATTACCTCACTGTATCTAATTATGTGATACAGTGTGGTAACAAATAGCATTTGTCGTGACTTATTTTTTCTTTGTGAATTTTATAAAATATGTATAGAAACACCAATTGTCTCAGGCCAAAACATGCATAAAACATTTTACAAAAACATTTTACAAACCCATTCCAGGTGTATTATTGAAACTTTAATACATTGAATACAATTAAACAATAAAATACCATTAAATAAGAAGTGCCCATATAATGTGTTTTTTAATCAGCCTATTATTATCGATTAATTGACTGTGGTTTCAGTTTGATAAGCGATCCGACCCAGTCTTTAAAAATAAAAATAAAAACTGATTTGCAACGGTTTCAAAGCTTCATGGCTATCACTACCACGCAACGCCATGTAGACGCGCAACGAAATATTAGGCGCAGATGGCGTGAAAATGTTTTTTTTTTTTTTAATAACCATAAATGCTCCCAGAACACTGTTTTACTCTTTTGATAATGATCTGGGCAGTTTTCTGTCAGTGGTACAGTGATAGATGAATGTTCCAGATAACCTTACATGAGAGAATTCAATCTTTAACATACTGTACTGATTATTGAAGTAGCCTAATATTGCAGCATGGTTGCAGAAATGGTCCTGAAATTTAATGTTTTTAAAAATGTATATTTGTAAAAATGTAAATTTTGTAAAAAAAAAATATATATATATAAATAAATAAATAAAAAATGTTAGGACTAACTGAGATGAGGATTTGCAGACTTTTTTATACATTCAAGACAGCTCGTTTGAGAGTTATTTTTATGTAATCAATATTATTTTTATGGCTCCTTAGTTTTTCTTTTTTTTTTTGGATTTCAATAGTTTTGAAACTCTTCCATTATTTTATGCCCTTTCAAATGGTACACCTTTTTACCCTATTTAACCCTTTATTCACCTTTTTCTCTAAGAGTGTATGATATCTGCTCTTATCCATGTTTGCATTTTAGCTGTCTGGCAGGCAATATTTCTAGGTCATTTCCAAGTTATATCCATATGATCTATGGGTATATCTTTCCAAAAAGCAGAAATATTCCATTGTAGGCTATACCTTAGATATCCATCAATGATTGTGGCCCTTTTATGCATTTTAGGTCATTTTATCAGGCATCATGTTCTTCATTATAACTGTCACGCCAACAGTATTCATATACGACTATCTCTGGACTACTGTTATCTGCCTTTTACATTTGTTTGCATTGCAGCGGTCTGGGAGAAAATACTTTAAAGTAGATTCCAGTAATTTCCAGGTATATCTACCCAAAATAACCCATGGGTGGTCTTAAAATCACAGCTATATTTAAGCTACTCAGCATCATGATTTCACATCCGTGGTGCTCCAGCCTTGGTCTTGAATACCCAGCTGAAGATTTGCATTGAGACTGCAGAAAAACAAGAATTGGCAGAATGGCAAACAGTGAGTAACAGCTGGCAATTTATAAACCAGTAAGTGACATGTTTAATAATAGACTCTAGAATGAGGTTTCATTGACTTATATATATATATATTAATATGCAGAAATGTTTATGGCATATTTAGACCTGTTTGGGGTGCACTGGATTTTAGACATTTAGGTATTCAGCAACATGTATCTTGTCAAAATAAGTTATTTTATTATTTAATCTGCTGTCATTATCGTCACTGATATTTTAAAACATAAATGCATAAATATGCTTACTGTATCCACATTTCAAACACAGACAACCGCAATTACATCAATCAAGGGAGGCTTGCAGGAAGGGAAGCGTGTTATCATAATTGGACGTATTTTGCCAGATGCTGACAGGTAAGAATTTTGCTCTTAAAGGACAAATTATTCTTAATGTCTTATTTAACAGAATGTTCCCATTGCTGTGGCTAGTTTTGTGCACAGTTTTCATTCTGTGTTCTGCAGATTACATGTGAACCTTCAGTGCGGTTCTGATTCTGATGCTGATATTGCTCTGCACATAAACCCACGCTATGAGAAAGGCAGTGCACATGTAATGTACAACACCTACCAGAACGGTACATGGGGCTCCGAACAATCCACGCCTGACTCTCCTATCGTCAAAGACAAACTGTTCGCCATCGAGATCCTTGTCACCAAGGAGGCATACAAGGTATACACTCTTTGCAGAAGTTAAAAGTTAACCATTCATTTGGATGTATAATGCCATGCCAACATAAGGCTATTTTCATGGCAACATGTATTGTTTCTGTACTAGCAGAATGAGAACAATGATTGTTTTCTACTATTTTGCTCATTATACAATGGCTCTCCATAGATAAGTGTCAATGGGAAACACTTAAAGGACTATGAACACCGCATTCCAATCACTCAAGTGAACACCATCTCAGTGGACCAAAACATCAAGCTGGAGTTCATTGACAACCCTATTAGCCTGTTTGTATGACCATCACATAAAAAGGTCTAAGTCTTTAGTCGGGGCCGTGGAAAATAATTAAAGGTTCTCTTTTGAACTGCACCTTCACTTCCCTTTTCCTTTTCTCCAATATCTCTGTCACTCCCTTTTTTCTTGTACCTGTCACTTCTTCACCAGCAGGTCTGTTATTAACAGAACTGTGTTCACCTTGTTGCAAAACAACCACCTCATTGCAATTTGTTTGCACATAATGTTATTTCTCTTAAAATGACTTAAATACCCAGTATTTAACAAACCTATAATTAATACAAATATATTAAAACAAATTTTCTAAAGTGCCTAAATGCCAAACTTAGTAGCTACATTGAAAATCCTAATGAACACACTATTGTATTTTTGGGATGACTGATATTTTTGTGTTGCTGTTTGCTCAAGCTCCCTCCCTTTCTAGACAATAAATCCATGTGAATATCTGCCTGCTAAATTTATTAATGTAACTTTCCAATCGGTAATGATGTCCTTTAGCACAGTATTCTGACTGATGATAATAATGGGGTGCTACTGACAGCCTAACAGGTGCTAGCAGTTTAACACTCAACTAGGTTAATAAAGACAAAACTACAGTAGCGTATTACAGATGAAACTGACCTGCACTTGAAGCCCTGAACAGGTTAGTAATTTCGCTACATTTAACTGTTTCTTCTGGCCGTTTCCTCTCCTTCCTCGAGTCCCGCGCATCGACTCTGTTCAAAACCGTTTGACGGAGGCAAGGAACAGATGTGAAGCGCGCGCTGCCAGTCAAGACTAACCGATTTATGATTTATTATCGATTTATTATGGAATGCCACAATCGGAAATGATCACTTTGGCACATTGGGAAGGCAAATCAGAATCAGAATCAGAAAGAGCTTTATTGCCAAGTGTGTTTGCACACACAAGGCATTTGTCTTGGTGTTAGGAGCTTCCAGTACAGAAAGTACAAACATAGTGCAGACAACATATAATTAAGGTAATAAAGAACACTAATAATGAAGAGAATAGACAATTAAGAATAACAATAGTACTAAAAAATAAAAATATACAGAAAAGAAAAATGTCCATAGACAGAACTGTGAATGTGCATGTGTCCTATGTACAGATGAAGGTTTGATGAGTTATTTACAGATGTACAGTACAGGGGTGTGTTATGTGTTGTTCAGGTGGGATACGGCCTGGGAAAAAAACTGTTCTTGTGTCTGGCTGTTTTTGTGCTCAGTGATCTGTAGCGCCGGCCAGATGGTAACAGTTCAAAGAGAGAGTGAGCTGGGTGTGAGGGGTCCAGAGTGACTTTCTTAGCCCTTTTCCTCACTCTGGAGGTGTAAAGTTCTTGGAGGCTGGGCAGAGGGGCACCGATAATCCTCTCAGCAGTCCTGACTGTCCGTTGTAGTCTTCTGATGTCTGTTTTGGTAGCTGAACCAAACCAAACAGTTATAGAAGAACATAGGACAGACTCGATGATGGCAGAGTAGAACTGTTTCAGCAGCTCCTGAGGCAGGTTGAACTTCCTTAGCTGGCGGAGGAAATACAGCCTCTGCTGGGCCTTTTTCGCAATAGAGTCAATGTGATTGTCCCAGGAACCTGAATGACTCCACTGCAGTCACAGTGCTGTTCATGATGGTGAGTGGGGGGAGAGCAGGGGGGTTCCTTCTGAAGTCCACTATCATCTCCACAGTTTTGAGAGTGTTTAGCTCCAGGTTGTTAAGACTGCACCAGACAGCCAGCTGCTCAACCTCCTGTCTGTAAGCAGACTCGTCACCGTCCTTGATGAGGCCGATGACTGTAGTATCGTCCGCAAACTTCAGGAGCTTGACAGAGGGGTCCTTTGAAGTGCAGTCATTCGTGTAGAGGGAGAAGAGCAGTGGGGAGAGAACGCAGCCCTGAGGGGCTCCAGTGCTGATGGTGAGAGTCCTGGATGTGAGTTTGCCCAGCCTCACTAGCTGCTGCCTGTCTGTCAGGAAGCTGGTGATCCACTGACAGATGGAGGTGGGCACAGAGAGCTGTGTCAGTTTGTCTGAGAGAAGGTCAGGCATGATGGTATTGAAGGCCGAGCTGAAGTCCACAAATAAGATCCTTGCGTAATTCCCAGGTTTGTCGAGGTGTTGCAGGATGTAATGCAGTCCCATACTGACAGCGTCATCCACAGACCTGTTTGCTCTGTAGGCAAATTGAAGAGTTTATAATAATAATAAATAATAATAATAAATAAATAAATAAACAGGGCAGCGGGCCAAATCAGCCGCCAGGCTGATCATCCCGGTTGATCATCCCGGTGCTCCCAATGGCCAGTCCCCGCCTGCATGTAGGCCTATATTTACCAAGGCTCTTTCTAAAGATATATGCAGCTTGATTTAACTTAGCCTATATGTGCCTGCAAGAGAAGACAATTAGGGTTGGTACAGGAAGCGTTTTTCCATTACATCGCACCATGTTTTCATAGTTTTTCAATGTAAACACGCAGACAGACGTGTTTGCTGTTTGCGTTTGCGTCAAGAATATTTTTTATAGAGTCTCGTATATAGGTCGTTTTAAATTCGCTCTGTTTTTAGAATGCTTGTTTAGGTATTAGGAACCTACCTGTATATGGCACTTTTAAAGGGGTCCCTCCTCAGTGACAATTTTTGTGAAATTCTCTTTTATTTGCTCTTATCCAGGTTTGCATTTTAGTTATCTTGCAGACAGCACGTCCAGGTAATTTCCAGGCAAGTATATCTATCCAAATAGCACAAATATTCCACTGTATAGATATCCATCAATGTTTGTGTCCCTCACACCTCATGCATTTTTGGTCATATTATCAGGCATCATGTTTCACATTATCACTGTCATGCCAACGGTAGTCTACATGACTGTCTCTGGACTACTGTTATTTGCCTTTACCATTGTTTTCATTTTAGCTGTCTGGCAGACAATATTTCAAGGTAGATTTCAATAGTTTCCAGGTAGGTATATCTACCCAGAATTGTGAATTAACTACGAATAATATATGGGCGGGCTTAAAATCACAGCTATATTTAAGCTACTCAACATCATGATTTCACATCTGTGGTGATCCAGCCTTGGTCTTGAATACCCAGCTGAAGATTTGCATTGAGACTGCTAAAGAATAAGAACTAGCAGAACAGCAGGATGGCAATTTATAAACCAGTAAGTGATATTTTTAATGTTTTAATATTAGCCTCTATAATGAGGTTTCATATATATATATTAGTGCTGTCAATCAATAAAAAAAAACAACTAATTAATCGCACATTTTTCTAAAATTAATCGCGATTAATCCCACCTAACATTAAAGTTTTTAAAAATACTTTATATTGCAATAATTTCACATTCAATCTTCAAATGTACAATGTACAAACAACATAAAGACAGTATATTTTTAATATTTCTTTAATGGCATCTTTTTTATGATTGAAGGCCAGCATCATTGATATCAATACTACTGATGTCTCTATAAAATTGTTTTTCCCTCTTAATATTTAACCATTGACTGTAGCCATTCAGCATTACAGTATAATTGACAGCTATCAATTTTAACATTTATTAGACTTAACTTCTAATTTAAGTGAACTTAAAACAATCTTCACATGAACCCATTATAATAAATGACATATTTAGCTACCTGTGCCCTTCAGCAGAAATATACAGAAAATGAATAGTAACCAAACACTAAATTCTAAATTAAATATAGATGAACCCCTTAAAGCTATAAAAGTTATTGATTTCCTCTTTTTTCTTTTGTTCTTGGATTAATAGACATCACAGCAGCTGGTTATTAGCTTATTGTCCTGCTATTGCTTTAAAAGCTGCTGCTGCTGAAAGTGACGCGGATCTGACATGCATCTTATTTTCTCACAACTCTTTACCTTTTCTGACCCACTTCAGGTCTTAAAGTCTCTACTAATGAGTGGACGAGTTGAATCGGGTGTGTTAGATGAGGGAGACAGTGCTGGGGTGCCTCAGGAAAGTTTTGAAAACCATTTCAGAGACATGTTCTTAAATGTGACGCATATATAACATATTGCATGCATGCACACAGTTTTAAGGCAGCTTTAATCGCCTTTTTGGTAACTTCATGCCTTAACTGACGGCATAACTAGGACATTGCATGCACATAGTTTCTTTCGCTGTTTGATATTAAATGATACAGGCTACAGCGTGCGCCGGCACCTTTGTGTGTGCATTTGAAGAGTGCGCGCTATGAGCACAGTGTATTTTCCGCGCTCGTTTGACTCACGCCTGGCGCTGAGGTGAAGTTAGAGCGCGCGTTTGAAACGTCTCCCGTTTGATGTGGTCATAAAGACATTCTGCATCTAAATAAACGCAATCCTTTTCAAGAAAAAAGAGACAGAGGCAGCAGTTGTGAATGGGGTGGCCAACCCTAGCCCCGCCCCTGCATTAATTGCGTTAAATATTTATAACCCCTTAATCTGAAAAAAATAATCACCTGCGTTAACGCGCTAATTTTGACACCACTAATATATATATATATATGGCATATTTAGACCTGTTTGAGGTATTCAGCAACATTTGGTGTATCTTGTCAAAATAAGTTATTTTATTTTCTTATCTGCCAGATATTTATCATTATTATCATTGATATTTAAAACAGAAATGCATATGGTTACAATATGCACATCTCCAACATAGACAATCCCAGTTACATCAATCGAGGGAGGCTTGAAAGAAGGGAAGAGTGTTATCATAATTGGACGGATTTTGCCAGATGCCAGCAGGTCATTATTATTTTTCATGTTGCTCTTAAAGGGCAAATTAATCTTGGTGTCTTATTTAATGGAATTTTCCCATTGCTGTGGCTAGATTTGTGCAGTTTTCATTCTGTGTTCTGCAGATTACATGTGAACCTTCAGTGCGGTTCTGATTCTGATGCTGATATTGCTCTGCAAATAAACCCACGCTATGAGAAAGGCAGTGCACATGTAATGTACAACACCTACCAGAACGGTACATGGGGCTCTGAACAATCCACGCCTGACTCTCCTATCGTCAAAGACAAACTGTTCGCCATCGAGATCCTTGTCACCAAGGAGGCATACAAGGTATACACTCTTTGCAGAAGTTAAAAGTTAGCCATTTATTTGGATGTACAGAATGAGAAAAATGATTGTTTTCTGCTATTTTGCTTATTATACAATGGCTCTCCATAGATAAGTGCCAATGGGAAACACTTAAAGGACTATGAACACCGCATTCCAATCACTCAAGTGAACACCATCTCAGTGGACCAAAACATCAAGCTGGAGTTCATTGGCTATCAGAATTCTCTGGTTAGAAAATAAACAACAACATACACTACCATTAAGCATATGATGACTGGCCTGTCATTCATATTCTTGAGCCCTATATTTTCTATATTACACAATGTTATAAGAATCATTTTACTCTACAGCTGGTCCCGTACAAAACCCTGATCAATGGTGGACTACAGCCGGGCAATAACATTCTCATTTATGGAGTTCCTAATGCTGACTCTAAAAGGTTAGATAAAAACCACACACAAGAAAATACACTTTTTACATAAACATACTTAAACACATTTACATAGTGTTTTTTGTAAACATACACTGGCGTCCAAAAGTTTGATTTTTGGCCAAAATTATTATTTTTAAGCATGTCTCTTATGCTCACCATGGCTGCATTTGATTAAAAACAGTAACAAAAACAGTATTGTAACTTTTTTTTACTTAAATATATTTTATTATAAATACCACTAATTATTGAATGGTATAGTGTATCATGGCTTCCATAAAATGTTAAGCAGTACAATTGTTTTTAACATTGATAATAATAAAAAAAAATCTTGATCCGCAAATCAACCTATTAGAATGATTTCTGAAGGATAATGACACTAAAGACTTGAATAAAGGCTGCTGAAAATTCATTTTTGCCATCAGAAGAATAAATGCAAATGCAAATACAAAATGGTTTTTTTTAACTGCAATAATATTTCATAATATTACTGTTTTTATTGTATTTTGATCAAATAAAGCAGCCTTGTGAGACTTCTTTCGAAAACATTAAAAAACATTAAAAAACTGCCAGTGTACAAACATACAGTTTCTGATAACATATCCACTCTTCTGGTTCATTCTTCATTAGGGTAGAGTTTAATCTGCGCCACAGGTATGGGATTGCATTTCACTACCTATCACTTTTTGATGAGAATGTGGTTGTCTGCAATACCTCTGAGAATGGGAAATGGGGGGCAGAAGAAAGAAGTGGAGGTGTGCCTTTTATAAAAGGTCAACTATTTCAGGTAGGCATATACTCACATTATTATGGTACCTACTTTTCTGTTGAAATAGATAGTTTAAGACAGTAATAGGTTTTTCTTTGTTTCATGTTTGATACAAATCTGAAGTGTCTACTTGATTCTGTTAAAAAAAATAATAATAATTTGCTCACCCTCATGTTGCTCCAAACCCATCTCTGGAACAACAACAACAAAAAAGGCCAGCATTGTTAAATGGACAAAATTAAAAAGAATATTAAATGAATATTAAAAATATTTAATTTGTTTCAAAATGAACAAAAGGCTTATGGGTTTGGAATGCCACAAGGGCAAGAAAATTATAGAATTTTCTTTTCTTTTTTTCTGTGAACTGTCCCTTTAAGAGTTAAGAGTAGAAGTTTGTTTGTGACATGATCTTACTTTCAGTTTTTTGTGTGATTCAGGTCAAAATCTCCTGCAGTAGAGAGGAGTATGCTGTGTTTGTGAACGGCCAGCAAGCACACACTTACAAGCATCGCTTTACTAAACTGGACGACATCGATGTCTTTGAAGTTTATGGACAGCTGCAGCTGATTTTTGTGCACGTCTAACAAGGATCCAGGTTCCACAAATAAATACATATCATATGCTTAAAAATACACTTTCTGTTCATTGGTTTGCAAAATTAAACTGGGAAAATATCTTGATAGCATATAGACATATAACTTTCTAACTACATATCTAATACTTTTGCAACCTTTTGCACTTTGCTGAATATAGATCTACATTTAAATCAAGGTGGAGGTAGAAAACTACTCAACAGCATTTTCATCAGTAGATCAATGTTATCTTTAAATATTGTGAAATTTAAGGTGCTATAAGTAATTTTTACAGACAGAAGGTGAAGAACACTTGTGCAAATATTTAAGTATTTAATATTTTAAGTATTTAATATTTTAGTGCTGTTGACATTAGCAAAATAGTAAAAATCTCTTACAGCACTTTGACATCTTCCTTCAATATTGTTTTTAAAGACGGTGCCGTCATCTATAATGATTATTTTTACTTCCATGCAATTAAAATAATAATTCAAATAATCTAAACAAGTTTGTGGCGTGATTTTTAAGGGCAAGTGAACAATTTAAGAATACATTTCTAATCAGTAACTGAACTGAGTTCCAATTTAATGCCAGTAAAAATATCTAACAGGGACATTTAGCAAGACAGAGAAATGCAAAAATTTATATTAAAATTGTGCTATTCCTTAAAATGAAATGGTTATAATGAATTAATTGATGGGGCTTGAGTCTTAAAAATAAATACATTGTTCAATAGTCTGAACATTTCAAACAGTCATGATGATGACACACACGGTCTCTAGTGATCATAAGTAGGTTAACTATAATAAATACTGCTTTCTGTTGACGTTGTATTTAGATGGATCTCATGGTGGCAGTAGAGGTATGCTTAATTTTAATTACTCTAACAGCTATCAAATATTATTATATGAAAACACAATAGGTTATATATTAAAACAGAATTATTTGTCGCTTTGATTTTCATTTCATGACAGTTCAGCTTGTGATTCTTATTAAGTGGAGGTCATGTTTCAGGATTCTTTACCTTAGCGAAGTCTCTGAGAACCTGACGCCTTTTACTTCTTGAGACTGCAGGTAGTTTGCAGTTCTGGAAAAAGGTGGCACTGGAGAGTAAAGAGTTTCTGATGGTTTAATTATTGATTTACCACCTAAGTCTATTGGTGTTTTTGTCCTCTGTTTTTCTGTGACCCTGCTGCCCCAATGAACATTTCTTAACCAATGGCCACACCTTAATTTTGCTTTTTTTTCTTGCTAGTGTTGCATCCTTCTCATATAGGCATTTAATATTTTTTACTTTCCAGCCTTTGTTAGCAATTATATCCTCCTGAGACCCCACTTTGTGAATTTAGTATTTTTTCGTGTCAGTACATTGTTTAGAACATAAGAAAAAAATGGAAAAATAAAATTTTTGAAAAATTATTTTATTCATATTTTATTCTATGTCCTCTGTAGAGGACACTAGGACTCAGTTTTTCTAAAAAAAAAAAAATGGCATGAATAGACATCAAAAAGGCAAAAACAATGGGATTTTTTTTTTTAAGTCAATCAATTTTTAGGTTTCAGAATTTTTTATACTAAACTTTGTTTAAGGATGATTCTCAACTATGTTATAAAATATATAACAAAATGATTTGATATACCATTTTGTTTTATGCAATATGTGTGTAAAAATGTCCATAAACTGGTATTCCCATTAAACACAGTGTATCTATACACTGTATCTAATTTGCATATTAATGTGTTGCTGTTGGGACAGCATGTTGAAAAACGAATTGTCATAATGGGAGTAATAATTGGCCAGATTTTCATAATAATATCTAATATTTCATAACAAAATTAATATATAATTTATTTTCCTATTCAATTGTTATGTCTCCCAAAATGCATAATAAACATGCTTTTAGTCCTGGTGTCCTCTACAGTGGACATGTATGAAATGATGTCCTGTTTCATAACAGGAAGTCATATTAGAATTTGAAAACCCATAACATTTTCCTGAGATGTTGCTTTATGACAAACAATTTGAAAATTATTGAGATTTAAATGACAATTACAAAATATAATCATATTTCCATGCGGATGTAAAATTCCTCTTGACAATACCCCATAGATTCTCTATGGGGTTCAGGTCTGGTGAGTTTGCTGGCCAGTCAAGCACACCGACACCATGGTCATTTAACCAACTTTTGGTGCTTTTGGCAGTGTGGGCAGGTGCCAAGTCCTGCTGGAAAATGAAATCAGCATCTTTAAAAAGCTGGTCAGCAGAAGGAAGCATGAAGTGCTCCAAAATTTCTTGGTAAACGAGTGCAGTGACATTGGTTTTCAAAAAACACAATGGACCAACACCAGCAGATGACATTGCACCCCAAATATCACAGACTGTGGATACAGATTTTTTTTTTTTTAAATGTTTTACTTTACATGTAATGAATCTAAAATATATATATTTTTAAAATATATATTTTTCACATTTTGAAATAAGTTACAAGAAAAAATGAACTTTTTCACGACATTCTAATTTATTGAGATTAGATTTATTGAGATTTATTGCACCTGTATGTCCCTATTTAGGTATTAATTTGTATATATTTTGTTATATGAATATCTGAACATACAAAACATCAAAAGAAAGAACAGATTATCTGCTTGTAAACAAAAACATTTTATTCTAATTCATGCATTCTTTTTTAAACACGAATGTGGGTAAGTTTCATAAATAAAAAAAATAAAGAAATACATTTTTTTTTGTTATCAACAATTTTTTATTTTTTCACACACAACAACATAATATCCAAAATACAACAAAACAAAACAACAGACACATACTCAACATCTCAAGGTCCAATCAAAAGGGAGGGAGAGAGGGAAGGACAACAAGAACACAAAAGTCACTCCTTTATACAATCACCTATATCCATCAAAAAACACTGCCAAGCATCAATGGTCGAGGGCCTGGCCCCACCAACTCGCGCCGTTGTACATTCACATGACACTATTTGCAGGAGGCTACGGATCCAATATGTTTTTCTACACATGTGTGGTGTAAACCAGTTCTGTATTATTGTCTTCGTCGCAGCTGTAAACCCAGCAAACAACATTCTCTTTTGCATTGAACTAATACAGAGACCAGAATCATCATTAAGAAGACACAAACTTGGGTTAACAGACCAATCAATTCGCAGTAATGATGACAAAACCAGGTTTACATGTGTCCATAGACTGATGACGACAGGACATTCCCAAAACATATGCAGAAAAGTGCCTGATGATGTAGTGTTACATATATGGCAGTTCAAATTTGACTGTAGTTTCATTTTAAATCTTTTGTAAGGAGTTATGTATGCTCTATGAATGACTTTGAAGTGAATAAGACGATGAGCCAGATTTTTAGATGTTAAACTGAGATTAGACCACACTCTCTCCCAGTCGACAGATAAATTAAGGTCAGATAATTCCCTATTCCAAATAGTTTTAATAGAAAGAGGTTTTGTAATACAATCAATAATTTTATTATATATTAAGGAAACAGATGGCCGACCAGCAGATGGTGCAATCCAGTCCCGCATAGGATGAGAGGAAATAGAAGATGCCCACGGAACGCCATACGCTTTGAGAGCAGAACGTAATTGAAGAAAAACAAAATATGCAGATGCTGGTAGACAAATCTTGGTTCTTAATGTCTGAAATGAACAGAGGCCCTGGTTATCATATATATCACTGCACGTGTTTACACCTAAAGAAGACCAAGTGTGTTGGACAAATGGATGATTTCCGCATACAAAATTATAATTGTGCCATAAAGGTGTACTGTTACAGAATTTGAAGGGTCCACCTATCCGACGTTCAACCGTTTTCCAGATTTTAATAAAGAAACACATTTTGAACAAAAAGCTGAAAAAAGAATATGAATTGGATTCAGAATGATATTCAAAATGGAGTCGATCAACACCCCAAAGCTTGACAGTCATTATTACCTCTTCATTGGTGACATTTTATTCCATAACGTTACACAGTTTTGATGCTGTTTTATGTCTGATGATCGTGTTAGATTACATGTGGAAACATCTATTAGCTGTGTCTCATTTAGAAGGCTGCGTCCTCCGGAGGTCTCATTCGAAGGGTGCATACGTCATCGAGGCTGTCTCATTTCAGAAAAGCAAGTAGAACACTCCGAATGTGTCCTTCTTTCACAAGAATTCGGAGGATGCATCAGGTGTATCCTTCGCTGCTACAGATAACCCACAATTCTTTGCGTCGCCGTAAACCGTCGTTAATTTGAAAAATGCCGACGCCGGCAGATGTACACACAAGCGCACATGTGTCTTTTCAACTTAAATGTGCCTCCAGTAAAAACGGATAAACTTTGTTCTGAGAGCACAACGATGCTCTAAATGTGTTAGCAAATCAACGCGATACTACCGGTTTCCTTTTCCGTACGTCCTACGAAGGCCGTCTCGTTTAATTCTAGGTTGAGGACACTTCGTATATGTTACGCATCCTACAGAGGATGCAACCTACAGAGGATTCGACCTCCGGAGGACGCAGTCTTCTAAATGAGACACAGCTAGTGGCTGCATCCGAAAACTTAGGCAGCTGACTTGTTGCCTCGCTGCCCTGTCAGGCAATGACTTCAAAGGCAGTGTTTTTGCACGAAGGCACCTCATAAAACAGATTTTGGACAGGCTTCTGAGGCAGCGTAACGGTTTAATGATCTACAACAAAATAGAACGAGTTTTGGTGATAACTAAATGAATATTTAATCACTACAACACTGATTTCTCGCTAAAAATAACATCAAAAGTGCAAAAAGATATACAGTACATTTACACACAAACTGACCACCAAACGCAACTTTCAGACACCATCTTTATTTTTTAGCTCAACCGTCAAGGAATGGAACGCACAGGATTGTGGGATATCAAAGGCAGCGAAGGATACATCTATGCTGCCTTCAAAAATCGATCAGATGAAGGCATCTCATGAGACAGGAAGTGAAGCTAACTTTGGATTCGGACATGCCTTGATGCCTTCCTACCTTGAAATGCGTCCTCCGAAGGCAGCATTTTTCAGTTTTCGGATGCAGCCATTGTTTTGGTTTCTTCTTCACTTGCGTTTTTTTGGAAATTCTGTACAGAAGATGTGTACTAGCGCCCCCTACCGTATAACAATGAAAACACGGATTCTAGGAGCACAAGTATAGCTCAAATATATTTAGACTTTTTCTAAGTATAAGTCAAGTATACTTAAATGTCATTTTAAGTATATTTCTGAGAAGTACATAAAGCCCATTTCTGAGAAGTATATAAAAAGTAGACTAAAAGTATACTTTCCTATTTTTAGTTTAAAAGAAGTATACTAATAGCACACTTGAATAAACTTCTTTTTCATAAGGGTAATCTTAAATATTAGAAGAGAATTCAGTTTTATGAATTCAGATTATTGAGGTGGTTTATTGTAGATTATTGCAGCATGGTTACAGAAATGTTACTGGAATTTTGATGTTAGGGGAACATTAGGGGAGCGTTCTCCTTATGCAATTGTTATCTACAACCTAAAACAAACATTCTAAATCCTTCAAGGCACTATTTGGGCAATGTTCTGAGAAACAAAAACTCTTTTTTGTTTTATGATTCCCGTGACCCTAGTATTGTCATTCTTTTGGATTTCATGATTGGTTTTGACAATGTTCCATTATTTGGTACCCTTTAAAAAAGGGCACATTAGTACCTTTTAAAAGGGTGACAGCTTTTGCAACGTTCTTCCTGAGGGTGTATTTTATCTGCTGTTTTACAGGTTTGCATTTTATGGCAGATATTTCTAGGTAATTTCCAGGTAGTATATCTATTAAAAAAGGACAAATATCCCACCATATATCTTAGATATCCACCAATGTTTGTGGCTCTTAGGCACTTATGCATTTCTTTGGTCATATTATCAGGCATCATGTTCTTCATTATCACGGTTACGCCAACAGTAGCCTACATGACTGTCTCTGTATTGTTATCTGCCCTTTATACTTGTTTGCATTTCACAGGTAGAAAATATTTTCAGGTAGATATATTTACCCAGTGTCTTATGTATAACTTGTATAATATATGGGCGGGCTTAAAATCACAGCTATATTTAGACGACTCATCATGCTTTACCATCCGTGGGGCTCCAACCTGGGTCTTGAATACCCAGCTGAAGATTCACATTGAGACTGCAGAAAAAACAAGAATTGGCAGAATGGCAGATTCTCAGCAACAGACTTTTTACAAACCAGTAAGTAACGTTTTTAATATTAGACTCTATCTAAATACTGCACATCAGCATATTTATATGCCAATATTAATGAAAGATTTGGAGATTTAGTTATGCAGCAATGTTTTGGGTGTCTTGTCAAATTAAGTCCTTTTATTATTTTATTTCCCAGATATTTATCATAGTTATGATGTGACATTCAAAACAGAAATGCATAAATATGTTTATATGCACATCTCAAACACAGACAACCGCAATTACTCCAATCGTGGGGGGCTTGAAGGAAGGGAAGACTGTTATCATAATTGGACGGATTTCGTCAAATGCTAACATGTGAGTATATTTTTTCTTATCTAAAAGGACAAATCTAAAAGGACAAATTAATCTTAGTGTCTTTGTAAAGGAATATTACCATGGACATTGCTAGTTTTGTATTCAGTTTTCATTGTGTTCTGCAGATCAAATGTCAGCCTTAAGGATGGTTCTCATTCCGCTGCTAGAACTGCTCTGTGCATTAGCCCACACTTCGAGAATGACCCCCACAGATAGTGTACAAGACCTTCCAAAACAATAGCTGGGACTCAGATCAACCCACTTCTAAGTCTCCCCTCCTCCAAGGCCAACTGTTCACCATCAAGATCCTTGTCACCGCACAGGCATATAAGGTATACATTATTTAAAAGCCATTTATTTGCCTGTAAAATTACCCAAAATGACATTCAGTCAAGCTCCAAGCATGACTGGCAGGACTCCTCTTTCATTACTATGGCAGGTCTTTTGCCAATTTACTGCTTTGTTTTGCTTTTTCTTCACAATTGCTAGGACACCTTTCTCAATTTTAATTCTATTTACCAAATTCCATCTTGGCACAGCAGTAAATTTCACCTACAAAATGCATTAAAACTACAAAAACACTAAACACATACCTCAAATCAACTTATTCTTCCATAAAACTGCAAAAGCTGTCACTCAACAAACACACCGTGTCACTCATAAAATAATGCACTTAAACACTAACAACAGGTAGCATTATACAATAAGTGCATGTGTGCCGCAGCTGTTCAGTATTCACTGCAGTATGTCCATGTTTACATTACAGTACAAAATTATTTCTACGTTGTGCCGTTTGTATAGATAGACATATATTAAACACACACACACACACACACACACACACACACACACACACACACACATATATATATATATATATATATACATACATACATACAGTATTGTGTTACTGTAGAATTGTTGAAAATTGCTGTCTTATTCAGTTTTGTATTAGGTTTTATACAAAAAGAATGTATATAGTCTGAAAGATGAATGCAATTCATGCCAAAAAAATGAAAAAGGATCCATGGTTTATAAATCAAAGGAGAAAAACTAAAAAAAAACTAAAAATAAAAAATACACTTTTAACTTTCTAGCCATAAATGACACAAATATCTTTATTTAGTCCACTACTGTTCTGTTTCTGAACTAGCTTAATGAAAACAATGATTGATTTCCACTGTTTTTCTTATTATTATACAATGGCTCTCTATAGATAAGTGCCAATGGGAAAGACTTAATGGTCTATAATCACCGTATTCCATTCACTCAAATGAACACCATCTCAGTGGAGGGAATGGAGCTGGATTTCATTGGCCATCTGAATCTTGAGGTTAGAATAAATATATAGTACCGCTATTAAGCATAAAATTCAACATGATTAATATTTGATATACTTTCCTATATTTTACAATTTCATAAACATTCTTTTTACCCTTTCATAATTTTTCCTGCAATCAGGTGTCATCGTTCAAAAAAGAACTGATCAATGGACTAAAGCCTGGCAAAGTCATTGAAATTTATGGAATTGCTAACTCTGACTGTAAAAGGTCAGAAAAAAATCTTTTCTTTCTGACATACACACATCACAAGCATTTTTATTATTTATTTATTTATTTTTTGTAAACGTACAAATATATCATAAACTGTTTATGATAACATATCCACTCTTCTGTTCCATTCTTCATAAGGATGGAGATTAATCTGCGCCACAGGTATGGGATTGCATTTCACTACCTATGCCGTTTTGAGGAGAATGCAGTTGTTCGCAACACCTGGCAGAACGGGGGTTGGGGGCCAGAAGATAGGAGTCAAGACATCCCTTTTAAAAGCGGAGTTCTTTGAGGTAGGCATACTGACATCATGTAGATGCTTTTTCTATTTAAATGGACAGTGTATGACAGTAATAGATTTTTGTGCAGTTGAATGGACAAAAAATGATTAAATCATTTTCAAAGTAGGTTTGCTAATGGGTTGTGAATGACACAAGGGCAAGTAAATGATGACAGAAATTTAATTTGGGTGAACTGTCTCTTTAAGAGTTGTTTGTTTGTAACATCAGTGCAAGCATCTTACTGTCAGTTTTGTATGTGTGATTCAGATCAAAATCTCCTGCAACACAGAGCAGTACAATGTGTCAGTGAATGGCCAGCAAACACACACTTACCAGCATCGCTTTACTAACCTGGATGACATCGATGTTATTGAAGTTTGTGGAGGTCTACAGTTGTTTTCTGTGGAAGCCAAGGATCCATAGGAAGTGCATATTTAAAACTTCCACAAATAAGTTCATATTTTATGCTTAAAAATACTTTTTTTTTTCATGGCTTTAAAATATTCAACTGGTCAAATAGCTTCTGCTAGTGATAACTCTTTCTTTTCTGCCACTATTTTAACTATTGTGAAGTTTACAGGTGCTGTAAGTGATTGTTACACAATGTCTCAGCTTCCAGACAGATATCACTAAAATAGGTGTCCTAAGAAATCACGACTATATTTGCAATAGAATGCTACCATACACCTTTTATTACAGCAGTATATAGTACATGTTCTGTATGCATAAAATCATCTTTGTCAAACTGAGCAGTGACCTATACAACAGATAGTATTGTATGGAATGCTGTACTCATAATGCAGTGCATGCAACTGAACCTTTTAATACATTTCCAGCAAAAAAATAAATATATGTTTTCCAGTATGATATATGAACGGTAAGTATCTGTTTATCATGGAGTAACGTGTAGCTAATGTTTCAATGACTATTTAAAAAAAGTGCGTAGCCTCTGTTTCAATTACTTTTAAAACATTTTTATTATCTGTGAAGTTAGAAAGTGGCTGAAAGTAGCTTACAGCACCTTCTGCACCATCGGTTCCTCCTTTATTGCTGTGTTAAAAGAGAAATGGTTGCTTGGCTGTCATGTTGTTTAATGATTGTATTCACTTCCATGCAATTAAATAATTAAAATTAACCACAAAAACATGTTCATGGTGTGATGTTTAAGGGCAAGTGAACAATCTGATAATTTATTTCATAAACTTGAAAAAGTTCCAATAAAAAAATATTTTCAGACAGTTAAAATATCTTTAGGGCGCAAGGCATATTTAGCAGATAGAATTAGACAGAGAAATGCAAAACATTATATTGAAATCTTGTTACTCCTTAAAATAAATGATGAAAAAAATAAAATATATATATATTTTTTTACTGAATTTTTACTTAGTTGGTGGGGCATACGTCTTAAAATAAATATAGCCTTTTGTTCAAAAGTCTGGATATTTCAAAAGGCTATGATAACACATACGCCCTCTAGTGATAAGTAGGTTAACTAATACTGCTTTCTGTCGACGCTGTGTTTAGATTGATCTCAAGGTGGCAGTAGAGGTCTGTTTTTCTTTCTCATTAAAGCCTTCTGCGGCCTTTCGTTGCTATAAAATTAATCCGTCCAATATTACTACTATAATAAAAAAACAATAAAGTTTCACTATTTAAGATAATTATTTCTGACCTCCATTTACACATTGAACTCATTGTATTTAGCCTACTTGTATTAAATATTTCATGTTTAATTGTCAAAGTTTCTCTAAGATGATTTTATGGTTCAATGTAATTCTTAATAAAAAATATTAAGAAGCTTTGTTTCATTATTTCAAGACAAACAGATGAATAAGTATACTTTAATAGGATTTATATAGCCTAGTTACACATTTTAATCAGAATGACCTCTGCTCTGTTATGTTTGAATAATGGACAAACCACAATAGTACTTTAATTTACTGAGTACCCTACGTAATGGCACATTTTAAGATCTAACAACATTTTTTTTTAAATCAGTGCATAGAAAAGTATTTAATTTTACCAGAAACACCAAATAACTCAGTTATCTATCTATATTACTAACTCAGATAGATAGATAGATAGATAGATCCTCCCGTAATAATGGCCGTTCTTCAATAGCATATCTGCGCATGCGCAGCACCTAGACTGAAGTCAGAGCGAGAGATGAGGATTCAAACTTCCGGTGGTGTGTCATGGCGGCGTGGTGGAGTATGCTTGAAGTGAAAAACTAAACCAAACCCCCCTCCTCCCTCCACCTCCTCCTCTGTTCTCCTCCTTGATTATTTTGCGGAGAGGTTTAGGGGGTATTTGTCGCTCCCGGGGCGAATCGAGAGCAGGAATCGGGATCGCAAAAGTGATTGATAGGAGACATAGCGGCGCGCGCATCCGCCTGAGCATGGCGGCGCACAAGCCCGTGGAATGGGTCCAGGCCATCATTAATCGATTCGACGAACAGGTAAAGAAAACATCGGTGGGGAGATTTGACATTTCAAGGCCAAAAAAGCTTAGCATACAAACGATGCAAATGCACGCATAACGTTACGCGTTGTTTATGTGGAAGATGCGAGGTTGGTTGGTTTTGGGCTATGCACTGGTCAAATACAATACGTGCATGTCTTGATTCAGGCCTGATGTGTTATATTTGGCAGCAAAAGTCAAATATTGGGCAGTGGGGTCGTGATTGATTGATGAATGTTCAGCTGAGTCGCTCGCGCGCACTGGCTAAATATAAACAAAAGGAATCAGACTCCCTCCGTGCTTGTTGACATACAGAGAGATGAACTTGCATAGCTGGAGCAGCAACCTACAGATCCATGCAATCATGTTTAAAAGATTTCAACAAAATAACCATGTCAGTTTATCAATGCTGTGTGGTTATAGAAGTTTTCTGAAACTTTACGACGGTTTTGAATTCAAAATAACGCATCTTTTGAGCCTGAAGAGGGAATGACAGCACAGGTTTCTGACAGGCGCGTGTCATAAGTCATTTTTAATGAATTTCATTCGATTTTCTGTAGATGCTGTTTCTTAGAGCCTTAAGGGTACATTCAGTATTTGTTCGCAGATCAAAAAGTGTGACACCTGAAGAAATTAATTGCAGTTTTGAAGGATGCCATTATAATGATGCACACTATCATGGCCATATCAGTACTCTGATATTTTAATTTACTATCGGAACAAATTATAGACCGCTAAACGTGAACAAAAACATACTACGTGCACTATTAGTAATAAGCCATACTAAATAGCTGGGCATTTATGAGCCTTTTTAGTGTTTTAATGTGCATGCATCCCTCGGACCCTGCTCTCATAGCCAAATCAATTGTGTTTTGTCCCTGCCCTTGTGAAAAAGAAGTGTGCTTAGTTTTTAATGTGTATTTGTAGTGTACTTCAAGTCTTAAAAGTATATTTAAAAAAACTGTATATGTAATAATAATGATGTGGAAAATTTTAATGGAATCCTGATGGTTCTTAACACACTTGTGTACACTTTTAAAAAGTGTACTTTAAAATAATGTAAAATTAAAGGTTTTACTTTAAAGTACATTTGAAATTGTTTTGGTAATCTTTTGTTGTGGTTAAAGGACGTACACTTAGATTTTTGTCTTGTCTGACATACTAAAACACATGTAAAGTACTAGATTTTGTTGATAATTGTAGTTTATTCAATATTACATTTAAAAAGAATCTATTTTAAACGTACTAAATCGCAACTACATCATTAAAACGGCGTAATTTCAAATATATTTAAACACATGACATAAACGTTTCAATTGAAATTTAGGTTGCCACTTCAACCATATTTCAAAGACAATGTAAGTAATTTTAAAATTACATATTAAAATCCAAATAAATTCTTCTTGAAAGCACTCTTAAGTTTAACTAATGGCATTTAATATATATTTAAAGTATAATACATTTTCATTTGATTGCAAATAACGTGCAGTTAAGTGTCTGAAAACATTACATTAAATCTGTTCTTTTAAAGTATATTATTTCTCTAATAAGTACTGTTTTAAAAAGTATACCAAGGTGTGCTTGTCAGTCTAACGTTTAGAGGCTTTTCTAAGTGTTTGGCTTCTTGTGCTGCAGATTAGGGGCTCATAACAGTTTAATGAAAGTGTGAAAAGGAGTTTAGGCTGTTTTATCGCTAAGCCGGTTTAGTGCTTTTTAGATCAGAGTGCTTAAGGTACTTGTTTGGTGAAAGCTTAATACATTGACAAGTGACACTACTTGCACTTGTATTGCTCTGTATGTTCTCATGACTTGAATGACAGCTGCTCACCACAATTGCAATTACAAGCAGATCATAAGTTGCAGAATTCCTGAATTGAAACTACCAGAAAACACTAGGATCGATTGTTTGAGCTGATCGCCAGTGATGTGTGGCTTTTCTTGCTTGCAATAGGCAAGTTCTCAGTGGTGGTTATTGCCTTGTCAGCAGCTGTATGAATGCAGAGAGCACCTTGAAACAATGACCTCACAGATGCCATTGCATGGTCATGGAAAACTAATCTGTCCTCTCTCTGGGGAGAGTTCTGAGTCAGGAATGAGAGGTTGATGATACATTGTGTTTAGATGTCGGCTTAAAAGATTTTAAAGAGCGTTTGCATGTACGATGATTACGCTTGTTTTTATTTGGATGATCTTCAAACTTAAGATAAACTTTATTGGTGTTGTTGGGTAGTTTATGATCAGTTATTTTTGTTGTGAGAATCTTAAAAGGATAGCAAGAAAATCTAAATTCTGTCATAACTTACTCAACTGCATATCATCCCAAACCTGTAAAGGTCTCTGCACACTGAGTCCGAAATTTTCGCATGCGTTTTTCGTATCCGCAATCCTAAAAATTCATAACGCACAGAGACCTTGCACACTGAGTCCGATGCGTATTAATTAATCCGTTGCGAAAAAAATTCGCAAAACAGTAGCCTACTAAATGGAGTCTTCAAGCATTGAGGATGATTGTGTTGTTCTCTTGCTTCCTAAAAAAAATAAAAATAAAAGAAATATTGGTTCATCCAATCCTGAGATATAGAGAGGACGGAGAGTTCCCCCTCCTTAAGGAGCAGCGGGATTATCACGGGAGATTCAAAGTTTACTTCAGGATGTGGCTCAGTTTGATGCTTTGCTAGCGATACTAGAGCCACATATTAAAAAGAAGACCACCAATTTCTGTGAACTCAGTGTGCAAGGATCTATATACAGTGCTTTGTGCTGCGAGATGAAGTGGATGAACTTGACAATCGCCATTCTGGATTTTGGCGTTCGCTTCTACGGTGGCTCTGAACTGTCAAAATGCTTGCCACGGATGCGAAAAACGCAAAAAATCGAACCCGATCAGATTTTTTTTTATGACGGACGAAAATTTCGGAGGCAGTGTGCAAACGTGATTGACATAACGTGAGGTCGTATTTATTTTTCAAGGTGCGGAAATTTCGGACGAAAAATTCGTACTCAGTGTGCAATGGCCTTAAGACTTGAATGAAAGTCAATGGGCCCAAATGTTGTTTGGATTCCAATGTGCTTCAGAATGTTTTCTTTTGTTTTCTACAGAAGAAAGTCTTACAGGTTTAGAACAACATGAGGTTGATAAATGCATTTTAGCATTAGATTTGATCATATTATAGCAATATCCAGGAAAAAGGCTAAGTGATTTTTTTTTTTTTTTTTTTCTGAAGTTTTGGAAATAGGGCTGTGCAATTAATCGAATTCGATTCTCATGCACATCTCGTCAGTAAAGCCGGTTCCGTGATTGGCAGTTAATCTCCATCACCTGTTTTCAAACGCAGCGGCAGTTAATACACAGAGCCGTAGTTCACTGACAAGCTATGCGATATCGCGTTCATAATCGCAGATGAATCGAATTCGATTATGAACGCGAAACTTGTCAGTGAACTATGGCTCTGTGTATTAACTGCCGCTCAATTTGAAAAAAGGTCATGGAGATTTAGTGCCAATCACTGAACCGGCTTTACTGAAGAGATGCGCATGAGAATCGAATTCGATTAATTGCACAGCCCTATTTGGAAAGACCCTTCCAACTGATGTGACAGGGGTGGAAAGTCATATTTTTCTTGAATGGTGGCCCATGAAAGTTTAATTAAACTGTAATCTTAAATAAAGTTGATTTACATGATGATATTTTTAATTGTCTTTGTGTTTCCAGTTAATATACCATCCATTCTCCATAGGGCACGTGAGTATGGCCGGTTCTGCCCAAGTGCACATAAGGGAAGCGATTGGTCCCTGACCTTTCTGGAATTTTAAACCATTCCTGGGAAACAAAGTGCTCACTGTCCATCGGCATCCTGGATTAAAATGGATATCAACAGGGCTGGGCTATGTGTTCTGTGAGGGTGCGTGTGTTTTATGAGTGTACAGACAGTGTGTGCGCCGGTTCTTCTCCGGTCTTGAGACTTTCATTTCCAGCCACGCGCTTTTCTCTTAGGGCCACACACAGTAGTTGGCCGGAAAGAAGGAGGGAACCTCAGGGTTTCTCAGAGTCTTTCTGACATGCCGACGCACTGGCCAGTGCAATTGTCAGGACACTTCAACCGTGCAGCCAGAAGTGACTTGGCTGCCTTGCACCACAAATATAGGTCTACTTACTTAGCTAAAGCAGATTATGAGCTAAGATTTGTTGAAATATCAGATAAAAAAAAAAAAAAAAGAAATGTATATATTTTTTTGGGCTAATTTGACACATTGAGTGATATTAAGTGTACGGCACAAGGAAACACTATTCCCAGCTAGTTATTAAGTTGGCATCTTTGGTGGTCTTTTCTTGGACTTTGCGTGATTGTATTCAGTATAATCACTGTGTATTTGCAGCGTTTTTGTTGGTGTTTTAAAATTTAGACAAAATTGTGAATATATTGGTTATTCTAGTAATTTAATATTATCAGACTTTGTTCCATTTGAACTAAATCAGTAAAAAAAAATTCTGTCAATTTTAATGAATTGATTTCAGTTGCTTCATCAAATGTTTGGGGCTGAGTTTTAAATGTTTTTGAAAGAAATCTCTTATGCTCACCAAGGCTGCATTTATTTAATCAAAAATACAGTCAAAATGTAATATTGTGAAATAGACTAATTTCAAAGGAATAATTCATCCAAAAAAAGGAAGAAAATTTTTTTTTACAAAAGAAAAAAACAAGATTTACTCACCTTCATGTTGATACTTAATACTTCTGCAATAATTTATATAAGATAAAATATATATTTGTAGAAATGTCAAAAACCTAAAATTGTTATAATTTTACTAGAATGTTAACACGATTTAAAATAACTATTTTAATATGTAATTTATTTCTGTGATGGCAAAGCTGAATCTTCAGCATCATTACTCCAGTCTTCAGTGTCACGAGATCCTTCAAAAATCATTCTAATAATATGCTGATTTCTTATCAGTGTTAAAAACAATTGAAAATGGATCCATTTTATTCAGTTTAATGCATCAATCAATGCTTAATAAAAGTATTAAATAGTAATATTTTTTTTTTACTGTCTTCAAACTTTTAAAGGGTATTATTTATAGTAAGATGTTATTTGGAGATGTTTTGATCAAACTTTTTTAAAATGAATTTCAAACTTTTGTTTGCTTTTTTCTTATCTCTTAATTGAATTGAAAGTACAGGAGAGATTGGAAATGATGGCGAGAAGTGGGGAGGACAGGATTGGGATATGTTACAAGTCTGACTTAAACTTATTTTGGCAAATAAGCACCACAGCTCAATATATTAGAGCAGTTTGTTCGCAAGCTGTATAACTTCTTGAAGTCAAAGTAGTTTTGATCCAGAGAGGAGCCATAGTACTCGGAAACAGTGAAGACCAATTCCTCATCAGGGAACGCTTAGAGGGGGAGAGGCCTCCACCCCCTCACTCCACATACGCTTCATTAAGACGGCCAGGCCATGTGTGCTATCAACACTCCCGCTGCACAGACTTTAACTGCTTGTGTGTGTTGGAGAGAACAAGAGCAGATGTGCTGGCCCGCAGGTGTGCTGCACAGGGAGGAAGTCTGGAGAGCTGGAGGCGCTTTGTTTTAACACCTAAAGTTTGAGCGTTTAGACCCAGGATGGGTGGGTTGGTGCATTAAGTGCTTGGATGTTCTCTCAGGGGTGGGTGTGTCAAATTTAAGACAGTTCGACCTCTTGCTCCGCAGTCTGTGCGTCCCACATGTTACAAGCTGTTCTCCACCCAATGCTCTCAATAAAGCCATAACACAGGCTTTGAAAGCTAGGCTGCAGGAACCCAGCGTTCACACCTGTTAACCAGACCCAAGAGTTCTCTCTTAACTTACTTTGATACGACTGTAAATATAATGGTTATTCTTGTGCTTTGGGTTACTTTTTAATGACTATAGTTTGCTTACACTATAATTTTTACTTTTATTTGATTATTATTTACTTGAAATTAATTGAAAGTATATTTGAAAACAAATTGGTCAAGTAAAAAAAAAAATGCACTACCATCCAAAAGTTTGGGGTCGGTAAGATACATTTCAATGAAATTAATGCCTTTATTTAGCAAGGAGACATTAAGCATTGATCGAAAGTAGTGACAGTCATTTATAATAATTTATAACATTTATAATGTCACAAAATATTTGTATTTCAAATAAATGCTGTTCTTTTAAACTCGCTATTCAAAGTATCCAGGAACAAAAAGATTTCATTGCATCCTTTGCAGAGTATGGTGGTTTCAATTGCTCTCTTTTTCTCTCTATCCCTCTCTTTCTCTGTCTGTCTCTGACTCACAGCTCCCAATTAAAACAGGACAGCAGAGCACCCACACCAAAGTGAGTACAGAGCACAATAAAGAATGTTTGATCAACATCTCCAAGTACAAATTTGCCCTCGTCATCAACGGTCTGACCAACATACTCAAAAATGTGAACAACATGGTAAGTCCATGTCTATTACATTCAAGCTTCCCCGTCTTGATAATTGAATTTTGAAATTCATAACTCTGTTATGAGTGAACTGCCTTGGCATTGCACAGATAAATCCAAGATGGCAGATAAATGTTTATTTAATTCAATTCTGAAAATAAGTAAAGCCTGAGAAACATGAACCATTTTAACCAGTTTGCTTGTGTTGTGTTTTTATGCTTAAAGTGTTACACTGTTAGCTTAGGAGCATGATCATGTCAAGCTCTATTGCAATCAATTGAGAGAAGTGTCTTCTAGTCTTGCTAATGTCACATTTCTGTATGTCTTTTGTTCATAGCGGATCTTCGGCGAAGCTGCCGAGAAGAACCTCTACCTCTCCCAGCTGATTATCCTGGACACACTGGAGAAGTGTCTGGCAGGGGTGAGCAGCTCGTCCTATCTCACAGTGAACTTTGTCCGACCTGTTGCTTGTTTTGACTGTCTTACGTCCTGCTTTTTAGCAGCTTTGTTCCTTGCTGTGGTTTCACCTTTGTTGCTGAACGCAATGCAAAATTGCTTGACAATCACAATTGTTCCATTATTGCCTATCGACACCCTGACCTAAAAGATTACATATATTTTATTATAGATTTTTATAGATATTAAAAGTAATTTTTAGAAGAAAATCTAAATGGTTTGGACTATTTTTATCATTTTTTTTCTGATGTGATCTTGACCAATGTTAGTCTGTTTCTTTTACTATGCTAGGCTGTATAAATAAATTGAATGTGGTGAAACTGGAACTGCTTCATAGCAGCATGGTTATAGAAAATGAATCAACACCTTGGAATCTTAACTATCAAACAAACAGAATAAAGTTTTTAACCATGCCATGGTATAATAGAAACTAGCTGGACACTACCTTTCAAAGGTTTGGGATCAGTAGAAATTCAAAAGTCACATTAACAACACTTATAATGTCAGATAAAAGATTTCTATTTCAAGTAAATGTTGTTCTATTGAAGTTTTTAATCATTAAAGAATCACATTTTGTACAGTTTCTGTACAGTTTCTAATGTTTCTTGAGCAGAAAATCAGCATATTAGAATGATTTCTGAAGAATCATGTGACACTGAAGACTGGAGTAATGATACTGAAAATTACATTTTGCCATCACAAAAAATAAAATATATTAAAATAGAATTTTAATATATAAAAAAATAGAAAAGTTGTTTAAAATAATAATATTTAACAATATTAAAGTTTTCTTTGAAAAACATGAAAAAATCTTGTCGACCCCAAACTTTTGAACAGTAGCGTGAAATGACTGTAACATGAGTTTGAATGATTTTATAGGGGCATTATAGGGACAGAGATATTTTTCTGGTCTCAAAAAGTAGAAACTGTCCAGAAATGTTTTTTGATTGCTCATGGACTCGTGAAGTCTTAGACACAGAGCCCTGGTAAAACTATTAAATCTTTAGCTTTTACTCCCAGACAGAGGACTCTGAACTGGCCCTGTCAGGAGATTATTACATTTGCAGGTGTTTCCTCGTCTTGAGATTGTCTGGATTTTCCTGTATAGATTATTAATTTTCCCTTGCCCAGATGCTACACAGCTGTTCACTGTCCTGTTTTGTTTTTGCAAAATTGTTTTTATGTCATTTCCTTCTATGTAATTGAGATGGAGAGGTATACGTACAGTTTTCTTCCATGCTGTTCAGGATTTAATTTGTTCCCTGAAATTCGAAGACCTTCAAGACAACTAAACACTTTATTCGTTAACTAGTTTTGGCAGTCATGAATTTTTGCCCTGTAGTATAAAATTCCCCTCTACCATTTGTTACACATTTCGGGCTTTTAGCTTGACCCAGTATGTGTGCAGTACATTGATCCACTAATGTGTTTGTTTGGTGCTCTGTCATTGGATTTAATTTCTGTTCTTTTCCCCCTTTCCTGCATGCTGCTGATCCCGAAGCGCTTTCTACTCACTGTAGTTTTAGTCTGGTTTTCATTAGATGTTATTAAACTTTACACTTACAGTTTGGTACAGCACACAGTAAAAAATAGAATAGTAATAAAGTATACTGTGTATTCATGTGCATCATCAGCAACCCAAGGACTGCTTGAGGCTGGATGAGGCCATGTTGGTAAAACAGTTGCTGCCTGAAATCTGTCACTTCCTGCACTCGTACCGTGAGGGCCAGCAGCACGCCGCTCAGCTGCGCAGTTCCGCCTCTGCCGTGCTCTTCTCTCTCAGCTGCAACAACTTCAATGCCGTCTTCAGTCGTATCTCCACCAGGTACCTCTCTAACATACTGGGGGTTCCACTGGGCTCTGTTCTAGGACCTCTTTCATTGTGTGAATCAGCCCCCAAATTACCCCATAATAACTAATAAAAATAGCTTATTTTAAACATTGTAAGCCAACTGTACAAGTGTTTGTAATTTGTATAAATGCTGGGCTGTTTGCTTGGTTGTCTACAAATTGAACAGTTTAAAAGGTTTTAAATTATTGACTTTTAATGTAATGTCTTCTCATAGGTTGCAAGAGCTCACAGTTTGTACAGAGGACACAGTGGATGTCCATGACATTGAGCTCATCCAGTATATCAACGTAGACTGCTCCAAGTTAAAGAGACTCCTACAAGGTAAAGCATGCTCTATTGTATACAGTGCCTTGCGAAATTATTCATACCCCTTCATTTTTTTCACGTTTTGTTATGTTGCTGCCTTATGTTAACTGCTTTAAATTAGTTTTTTTTTCTACATCAGTCTACACTCCATACACCATAATTGTAAAGCAAAAAACAGGTTTTTAACATCTTCGCAAATTTATTAAAAATAAAAAACTTAAATGATTCCATTGCGTAAGTATTCATACTCTTATCTGGGACAGTTGAAATTTAGATCAGGAGCATTTATATTAGGGATGCAACGGTACCATTTTTTCCGATCCGATCCAGAAAATTCTGAGTATCGGCCAATTCCGTTCCGATCCGATACAGCACAGTTTTTTTTAGTAGAATTTCTATACTTCTGTGTCACTCTTTTGTGTGTTAAACACAATCTACTAGACAACTTCATTTTAATGAAAAATAACATGAAAAAATATATAGGGACTGTTTACACCTGGTCACATCATGCGTTTTGTAATATAAATCCGATCGCTCAAACTACTTCAGGAGGTGGTCTGGGCCGCATTCCAGATGAAACTGGACAAGTGTAAATGCATCTGGTTGTTGAAACCAAATATGTAAATTTTACTCCTCCCAAAATGTAAAAAAAATAATAAACGTGTGAGACCGTGTTATAGGCTATATGACATTATCTCAGAAAATGGTCTATAAGAGAGTGCTGGAGTGAGTTCTCTTTCACTTTAAATAAGCAAGACTCAAAAGCACGTGCGAATGATACATTGCGTCATCTGTCATTGCGTTATAAGCACGGAACCTGCGGGGATGAGTAGAATTATTATTAATAGCCGCAAACCCACGCCAAATTTCAAGTCCTGCTCTGTCACTATGATGTTACTGAGAAGCTGCAGCCGTGGCGGGGATGATTTTTGGTGTGGCGGCCCGCCACGGCTGAATGAATGTAGCGGAAACACTGTATCATATGTTGCTGCCTCCATTACTGTGCTATACATTAGATTATTAATAGTCTTGATAGGACAGAACAAGAAACGCTATAAATAATCTTTCATTGCGCAAAAGCATTATAATAAGAAAAGCTCCAATACAGAGTGGCACAAAGCGATTATGCGCTTCCCGTGCGCAGAATGATGCGCTTGAAGCAACACGGAGTCACAGCGCGCAGCTCCGGACAGTGAAGTTCAAAGCGCAAAGGAATGAGATATTGATGCATAGCTTATTAAATCTGTGCGATAGTTTGAGCCTTTTATCTTTTAATGGTTTTAAATCTCAGTTATTGAGCGCTCTTGAAGAGAGTTGCATCGTCTTTACTGTCGTAACCGAATGTGACATGCAGTTTGAGTCCTGAACGGAGGATGAGACGGACGCAGCGGAGAGATGAGTTTACAAGAACTTGAATTTAACGACTAAAATATTCATCTGTACCTCACATTAAACTATGGAACGGCTTCAGAACACTTGGACTTTGGCTTTATGGTGCTTTATAATGTTTTTGTGCTTTCGTGGGGCTTAACAATAACACAGAATGGTATACGCACAATATCGGATTTGGATCGGTCTCGTCTCACCAATACCCGATCTGCAGAAAATGACCGTATCAGGAGCCGATACCGATCCTGAGTATCGGATCGATGTATCCCTAATTTATATTGCTTGTAGATGTTACTACACTTCGAGTGAAGTTAACCTGTGGCAAATTCAGTTGAATGGGTATGATTTGGAAAGGCACACACATCTTAATAAAAGGTCTAACAACTGATAATGCATATCAGAGCAAAAACCAAGCCCTGAGGTCAAAAGAACTGCCTGTAGAGCTCAGAAACAGGTTTGCGTCAAGCCACACATCTGGGGAAGAGTTCAGAAAAAAATTATGCTTCATTAAAGGTTCACAGAAGCATGTAGTCTCTGTTACCCTTAATGGAAGAAGTTTGAAACAACCAGGACTCTTCCTAGAGCTGGCCTCCTGGTCAAACTGAGCAATTGATGGAGAAGGGCTTTGGTTAGTGTGGTGACCAAGAACCTGATGGTCACTCTAGTTGAGCTCCATGATCGTATATGCAGATTGGAGAAATTTACAGAAGGACAAACATCACTGCAACACTCCACCGATCTGGGCTTTATGGCAGTGTGGCCAAACTCAATCCTCTCTTCAGTGAAGACACATGAAAACACACTTGGAATTTGCAGAAAAGCACCTAAAGGACCCTCAGACTGTGAGAAACAATATTATCTGGTCTCATGAACCTCAATTCCAAGCATCATGTTTGAAGGAAACCAGCTCTGCTCATCACCTGCAGAGTACCATCCCAAAAGTAAAGTGTGCTGGTAGCAGCCTCATGCTGTGGGGCTGTTTTTCAGCGGCAGGGACTGAGGGACTCATCAGAGTAGAAGAAAAGCTCAATGCACCAAAATATTGAGATAGCCTTAATGAAAACCCAATCCAGAGCATTCAGAACCTCAGACTGGGCAGAAGGTTCACCTTTCAACAGGACAATGAACCTAAACACACAGATTAAAGGCAACTCTGTGAATGTCCTTGAGTGGCCCAGCCACAGCCTGGTATTAAACCCAGTCAAATATTTCTGGAGAAACCTGAAAATGTGCATCTACCCCCATCCAACCTGACAGAGCTTGAGAGGTGAGGAGAAGAATGACAGATAATTGCCAAATTCTGATATGCAAAGCTTGTCATATCATACCCAAAAAGACTTGAGGCTGTGAAGGTGCTTCAGCTAAGTACTGAGTTAAGGGTATGAATACTTATGCAATGTACGTATTTCAGTTTTTTTTATTTGTAATTAATTTACAAAGTTGTGACAATTCTGTTTTTGCTTTGTCAATATGGTGTATGGAGTGTAGACTGATGTAGAAAAAAAAAACTAATTTAAAACAGTTCACAAGGCAGCAACATAACAAAACGTGAAAAAAATGAAGGGGTATGAATACTTTCGTAAGGCACTGTAGATATTTTATTGCCTCAATATTAAAACTGCATAGTTAAAATCAGAATCAAAATATGGCACAGTGCGTATTAAACCACAAATCAATGCAAATAAATATATAGTGTTTCAATAATTTATAATAAATTAATTTATTAAATATATGGTGTGGAATTACTTGATAACTTCCTGCATGTTCCCTTTAGAAACAGTACTTAAATTCAAATCTTTGAAAAAGCCGGCTCAGCTCGCAGTAATCAGCAGTTTGGAAAAGGTATGTGCATTTTAAATAATACTATAGATTAGGAGACTTTTTGTCTAGCTTTAATAATTCTCATCTTATTAAAGGTTATAGGAGTAAATTTATTTTATATGTTTGTGTCAGGCTTTCTGGAACTGGGTTGAACACTACCCTGATGACTTCACTATGCTCTATCAGAGACCCCAGGCTGACATGGCCGGTGAGTGAGACAATAATTCATATCTAAATTTACTTGTTACTAGACTGGTTTTTGAAGTCCAAGTTTAGATGTATAACAATTAAACTGTGTGTTTCTGTGTATACAGACTGTGCAGAAAAACTGTTCGACTTAGTGGACAGTTTTGCAGAGAGCGCAAAGAGAAAGGCTGCTGTGTGGCCACTACAGATCATCCTCCTCATCCTCTGTCCAGAGATCACTCAGAGCATCACCAAAGAAGTAGGGGGGGAGGAGAAAGCTAACAAGGTCAGAGGTCACACAGTGAATTGGACTTCTATTCCTGCATCTTTTATTTACTTCTCCTGTTGTGTGTAAAGTCATTTATGCAGAATTTTATGTAGCATTGGAAGCAGTCAAAGACATATATTTTGTGCATACTGATGGTTTGGTGACAAATCTAGCTATTTTGTTGTCTTCAACAGAAGTCATTTGTGGACAGTCTACGGAAGGCTCTGGGACAGCACAGCAGCAGCAGACAGTTGACCGAGAGTGCAGCCGTCGCATGCGTCAAACTCTGCAAAGCCTGCACCTACATCAACTGGGAGGACAATTCCGTCATCTTTCTCCTAGTTCAGTCCATCGTCATGGACCTTAAGGTGAAGAGGACAATTTTTTGAGTAAATTACAGAGTAATGCATGTCTGAAGGGACTGAAGAACATTTATTTCTGTGTTTCTAGCTGTCTGCAACTTTACTCTCTTCTCTCTCAGGGTCTTCTGTTTAACCCTACTAAGCCATTCTCGAGGGGTGCGGGCTGCCAGAGCGCCGATGTGGATTTGATGATTGACTGTTTTGTGTCATGTTATCGCATCAATCCTCGTAACAACCAGCATTTTAAGGTAAGCTCGGTTGTTGAATCTTAGAGTTTCCAGCATTTTGCAAAGGACGTTATAGCAATTAATAAACAATCACTAACAAGAGATTTAATATTATTACTGTCGCAGCGTATTGAGCTAGTCAACATTCATTACAGGATGAACTTAAAATCATTGCCATAACAAACATGTTCTAATATCTACACAGAGAGTTTTTGTTGTCGTTGAATAAATTCATTTATTTTCTAGGTATGCCTGGCCTCGACTTCTCCTCCTACCTTCCATTTCGTCCTGGTCAACTCCCTGCACAAAATTATCACCAATGTAAGTATGATCTCTGTATGGACATTCACTCAATGCAAAAATAATTTTTAAATATTATGCAAATAATAAAAAATATATTTTTTATTTAAAATTTTAAGATTATGCAAATTAAATGCAACTTTAAATGATACACCAATTATACAAATAGATGATCTCCAAAAGTGTCAGCATTCTGCATGAGTATTGATGATTGTTCATGATAAAATGCATTTTGTGACCGCTGCCAGTGACTCTCTCTTTTGTGATGCTATAGGAATGCAGTAATTTTGTTGTTTGTTGCTTATTAATGTTTCACTTTTATGTTCTTGCTAGTCACACCTGGACTGGTGGCCGAAGATTGATGCCATCTACTGCTACTCAGGAGAACTGCGCACCATGTTTGCAGACACATTGGGCCGAGTGGTTCAGAGTCTCGGTGCCCATCCACCTCTGAGGATGACATCAGTGAGACACGTTATCATTAACACAGTTTATGGTGTATAGAAAAGCATTGGTCTTTCTTTGTTGTTTTTTGTTGTTAAAGTTGCTTTTTTTTTTTTTTTTTTTTTTTTTTTTTTTTGCAGAGTCTGACATTCAAAGAGAAAATGACGACTAGTTTAAAGTTCAAGGAGAGGTCCACTGATCTTGACTCGCGTTCTCTGCTGCTGGCCCTGGTCAAACTCATCCACGCTGACCCCAAACTAATGCTGCACGTGAGTATTTGGCTGGAAATATGTATGAAATAGTAATTTAGCTTCTGTTAAAATTATGATGAGTTACTATTATGTTTTTTTTTCAATGTCACCTTTGACCTCTTGCTCCTTTAATTCTCATAAAATGCTCTAATCCAACAGTGTTTGTGTTTTCTGATTGGTTCAAATCCTGGATTATCCAGATTAGGATTTACATGTGGATTTATTCATTTCTTTTCCCCTTTTTTGCCTGAAGACGACTGATTCTTTTTCGCAGTCTTTCCTTAACATGATTTGATATGAACTGTGATTTGGCCTAAAATGGTCTGTTTAAATATCTAAGCTTAGCAGAAGACTTGTAGTTTAAGGATGATTCTGATCAAATTTGACTCCACTAGTTGCATTTTCTCACCATCAGAACCCAGGGAAACCAGGTCAAGAGATCCAGAACAGCACAGCTGAGCTCATCAAAGGTCTGGTCCAGCTGGTTCCTCTCAACCACAGTGCTGAGCTTTCACAGGAAGCCATGGAGGTAAGACTGTTTGTTTCTTTGAACCTCCTATTTGGTATTGTTAACCAAAAACTAATACTTAAAAAGTTGTTTTTGTTAACTGAAATAAAGATATAAAATTTAAGTATTAGATTCTGCTAAAATTACTACAACCAAAAAAAATATATATTAAAGCTAAATAGAAATATTAAAACAACCTTTTAAAAATGTCAAAAGCACATAAAAATACATACTTAATAGTATATGGATGATACTTTAACACTGCTACTTTGAATTCTCATGGTTGTGTATCTCTTACTCATTTTTGTATTCTCACCCAGGCACTGTTGGTGTTACATCAGCCAGAAACTATTGAGCTGTGGAACCCTGACGCACCCATTGAGACCTTCTGGGACATCAGGTGGGTGTAAAGAGATTGGTTGAGGTGAAGTTGGCAAGTAGAACAATTATCTGACTGTATTCTCCTTACTCCCCTCTCAGTTCCCAGGTCTTATTTCTGAACTGCAAGAAGCTGATTGGACATCAGATGATCAACAGTACAGAGATACTGAAGTGGCTCCGGGAGATTCTCATATGTAGAAACAAGTTTCTCCTAAAGAACAAGGTAAACACATATTCTGTCTAAACATGAAAATGAATCCACTCAGAGAAAATGCGCTCATTCATGTCTCATTGTTCTGCAGGAGTGTGCCACACAGGGCAGTCTCATCCCCATCAGCAGACAGGCTCAGACCAAGCTGGAGGTGTGTCTCTACACCTTCCTGTGGAGCCCTGACGCAGAGGCTGTGTTGGTGGCCATGTCCTGCTTCCGGCATCTCTGTGAGGAGGCGGACATCCGCTGCAGTGTGGACGAGCTGCCCGTGCACACGATCCTGCCCAACTACAACACCTTTATAGAGCTCGCCTCTGTCAGCAATATGATGGCTACAGGTTAGTAGTACAACAGTCTCTGTGACATAGGATTAGACTGGTAGCTTTAAGCTTTAGGGACACTATTTTTTTTCGCACAAATTCAGCTAGTGTTGAAAGCCACTGAAGTGAACATGGACATCTTATGGTTTGAGGTTTTATGAAATGTTTCACCTGGAACATTTTTAGAATTTCTATCAAATACTACTCTGAAAGATCATGTTTAGTTATTGTAATGCGAGATGTTTAATCATATTTATATATGTATATATTTTTTTATTTGATATTGATGTAGCTAAATAAATTTATATTGAATATACAATTTGATAAATGTATTTATTAATTTATGATCGTAATTAATTACTAATGTGGTAATGTGTTTGTAAAACAGTTAATACCAGTGTGGCTAAATATTTTTTTTTTTTTTTTTTTATTTGTGGTCATAAATTCTTATTTGGATTTATGGATATATAAAGAAAATAGCATTTGATATTGTAATACATATATTTAGTTAAAGTGCCCCTATTAATGGGTAATGAAAGGTTCTTTTTTGGTTTTGGGAGTCCCCAACAACAGGTTGACATGCATGCAAGGTCAAAAAACACTTTCATTTTCTTATAATATGCATTTATTTTTACCTTATATGCTTATATAATCTGCGGTGATTAGTTGATTTCATTTAAAGCAGTGTTTGTGAGCTTTTAACGCTCTAAAAGCGGCACCTAGTGGCAAAGAATGAATTTGCATTTTCATTCAAACCAACGCGAAAATCCAAGTTTTCCCAGGTCTGCGCGGGCAACATGCTAATGTTTCATGTTGACGTCAACATGAAACGGCTTGGGATTAGTTTTAAAAACGACTCGTTTTAATGATTCAGAGTCGACTCTTTCTTTTGAGAGACAATAACTTTATACACAGTGCACTTTCAGATTTAAAACTTTGCAGGATGTTTTCATTCACTTAGAGCTGTTACACACTGCATGAAAGGTCATTTTCAAAAATCCATAATTGGAGCACTTTAATTTTTGTCCATGAATATCATATTTGATACTGATAATCATAAATTCTGATTAACATTATGATTTAGTGGCATATTATTATTATTTTTTTGGTCTCATTGTAAAATAAACCGGCTTGCAAACTATATGTGAATTTGTGCGTTCAGGCCGCAACACACTTCAGAAGAGAGTGATGGCGCTGTTAAGAAGGATAAAACACCCTACAGCTGGAAATGTAGAGGTAAGGATTTCTTTTTGTAAACTTGTGAATTTAAGATGTAATTTTTTTTTTTCTGGTATTAATTGCTAATCATTCAGATCCATTGCAGCTTTTTTGCAGCTTCTCAATTCATTTTAGTTGACTCAAATTTGACATTTTTCAATCTTAGGCATGGGAAGACACATATGCAAAATGGGAGCAAGCTACTAAACAGATACTCAACCACCCGAAAAACAAAGTGGAAGATGGACAGGTAGTTAAAAGAATGCTAATCAGTAAGGTATATAACTTTTCCCTCCCCTACAAACTACTTTCTCTCTGTCCTCAGGAGTGGATCAACATGACCGGTTTCTTGTGTGCCCTGGGAGGGGTTTGTCTCCAGCAGCGCAGCACCCCTAGCCTAGCCACCTACAGTCCTCCTATGGGCCCCCTAACTGAACGCAAGGGCTCCATGATCTCTATGGGCTCTTGTGAGGTGAACAGCGAGACGTCTCTTAACAGGTTTCTGGACCGTCTGCTGGGTCTCATGGTCTGTACACATGAAAAGGTTGGCGTGCAGATTCGAACCAACGTCAAAGACCTTGTGGGACTGGAACTCAGTCCAGCTCTCTACTCCATGCTCTTCACCAAGCTACGCAACAGCATCGGACGATTTTTTGAGACCCAGGGTCCGGTAAGAGATGATAATCATGGCATGCAGCTGTGGGATTAGATATTGTTTTAGAAGAGCATAAAGATCATTCTCACAAAGAACTGTTTAATACTGCACTCAAATAAAAAGCAAATGTTTTATTATAAATAAAATAGGAATTTCATAATGAAAATAAATTATTGTAAAATCATTGCATAACATTTATTTTGGAGCATTAATGCTTTTTGCAGATTAAGGTTTATATTGTTATTTAAATATTTTTGTATATGAGTGCGTATTTATATTATAACATTTATTTATCATGTTTAGTAAATATATTTAAATGAATGTAAATTCAGTACAACAGTAACTCTAATTGTCATGAAAAAGCCACAATGCAAAAATGCTCCTAAATTTATGCTTCATTTTCTATTCAACATACTGGCAACAAATACAACAAATTACTCAACTTATCAAGCATACTTCACTAACTAGCTGTCATGTATAATTTTAAACACAAGGTGGCAGAATATTAACATTATCAGATCAATCCAGACAATGCACTCCTTTTAAATACTGTCCCATCAACACTCAGTGATCTAGAATGATCTAACATGCATTAAACACTGGAGTCTTTTGTAAATACAGTTATATTTTCATTTCATATCTTATCAGTATCACATCACACATTCTGCATAGGCCTCAGCCACATTCTGTGCCAGCATCTTTGTTCTTTCTCAATTTCTTCAGGTTCCCATTACAGAACCAAACACGCTGTTTGTAGAGCAGACCATCGCCATCATGAAGAACCTGCTTGACAGTCATACTGAAGGAAGCTCAGAGCACCTCGGTCAAGCCAGCATTGAGACCATGATGCTCAACCTGGTTAGGTGAGGTTTTGATTTACACTTTACTATGCTCTTTTTAAAAAAAAAAAAAGATGTTAGGAAAACCTTTTAGTATAAACACTGGGTTTGCATGGCATTTTAATAAAAAGAGCATTAAGAAGTTTATTTTTCCATTAAAGGATTTTTCTTTATGCTCCCTCTCTCAGGTATGTGCGTATTTTAGGGAATGTTGTCCACGCCATTCAGATCAAAACTAAGCTGTGCCAGCTAGTGGAGGTGATGATGGAACGCAGGGACGACCTCTCCTTCTGCCAAGAGATGAAATTCAGGTATAATATTTAAACAAATATTCAAAATATTTGTTTTAGAAAGAAGTCTCTTGTGCTTGCTTACCAAGGCTGCATTTATTTGATCATAAATACAATAAAATCATTAATACTGTGAAATATTACAATTTAAATGATTTCTTTTTGGATATATTTTATGCAACTTATTCCCATGATGGCGAAGCTGAATTTTCAGCAGTCATTACTCCAGTTTTCAGTGTCACGTGACCCTTCAGAAATTATTCTAATATGCTTATTTGCTTATGATGAAAATGTTTGTGCTGCTTAATATATTTGTAGAAATCAAGAGATATATAATATATATTATAAATAAATAAATATATATAATCCTATATATACAGTGTATTTGCACACGTGGTCAGAATTGTTGCTACCCTTGGTAAATATGATCAAAGAAGGCTGTGAAAATAAATGTGCATTGTTAATCCTTTTGATCTTTTGGAAAAAAATAAAATAAAAAATAAATAAAATAAAAAAATATATATATATATATATATATATATATATATATATATATATATAAAAAGGGAAATATCATTATGAAATGTTTTTTTTTCTAATACATGTTGGACACAATTATTGGTACCCCTAGAAATTCTTATGAGTAAAATATATCTGAAATATATTCCCAATCATATTCACAATTTTGAGCACACCAGCGTGATTATGAACATGAAATTATCCAGCCATGGCTTCCTGTTTCACAGAAATATAAATAGGAGGGAAACAAAGTCCAAATTCCCTTAATCATCCATCACAATGAGAAAAACCAAATAATATATTTCTGATGTGCAGCAAAAGATAATTGAGCTTCACAAATTAGTAAAGTGGCTTTAAGAAAAGAGCTAGAGCAGTGAAAATTCCCATTTCCACCATCAGAGCAATAATTAAGAATTTTCAATCAACATAAAATGTTATGAATCTGCCTGGAAGAGGACATGTCTATATCGACCACAGCTGGAGAATTGCAGAAAAAGATTGAGTTTCGGGGTCAGAAAAGCATAAAAAAAATTATCAAACAGCACCTACATCACCACATGTTGTTTGGGAGGGCTTCTACAAAAAAGATCAAGAAAAGAAAATGCTTTCACCAAAAAACAATCTCCAGCATATTCAGTTGTCAGACACGACTGAAACTTCAAAGAGGACTGGCTTCTATGGTCAGATGAAACTAAATATTTAGCTTTTTAGCAGCAAACACTCAAGATGGGTTTGGTGAACACAGGGATAAAAAAATACCCCATGTGTACAATGAAATATACTGCAGTATTTTTGATGTTGTCTGCCTATATTTCTGCTCGAGGTCCTGGACATCTTGTTTAGACACATGGCATCATGGATTCAATCAAATACCAACAGATAAAAAATCAACAAGTGACTGACTGTTAGAAATCTTATAGTGGGCCATGTTTGGATCTTCCATCCGGACAATAATCCAAACACAAACCTCAAAAACAACACAAAAATGGGTCACTGAGCACAAAACCAAGCTTCTGCTATGGCCATTCCAGTCCTCTGACCTGAACCCTGTAGAAAATGAGTGAGGTGAACTGAAGAGAAGAAGCACCATCATGGAGCTGTGAATCTGAAGGATCTGGAGTGATTCTGGAGTGGATGCAGGAATGGTCTCTGATCTCTTGTCAGGTGTTCTTTAACCTCATCAGGCATTATAGGAGAACATTTAGAGCTGTTAAACTGGCAAATGGAGGTTTCAAAAAGTATTGAATAAAAGGGTACCGTTAATTGTGGCCAATGTGTATTAGAGAAAAACATTTATTTCATAATGATATTTCCCCCCATTTTAAATTCTTATTATCCAATGAAAGGTTAGATTTTTGTGATTGTTTTAAATAATAGATCAAAAGGATTAACAATGCAGATTTATTTCCACAGCCTTCTTTGATCATATTTACCAAGCGTACCAACAATTCTGACCACGTGTGTATGAGATATATATATTCAAAAGAACAGCATTAATTTGAAATAGAAATCTTTTGCAACTGTTTAAATGTCTTTAATGTCATTTTTGATTAATTGAAGGGATCCTTGCTGAATAAAAGTATGCTTTGCTTTAAAAAAAAAATATCTTACTGACACTAAACAAACAAAATTGTCAATTTGTTGATGATTGAGATTGAGTGCAAATTGTGAGGTCATGGGATTACTGACTTTGCTGCTTTCCCTAGAAATAAAATGGTGGAGTACCTCACAGACTGGGTGATGGGAACCTCTAATCAAGCAGCAGATGATGACATCAAATGTCTGACCCGGTATTGTCTTTGTAGTTTCCTGCCGTTTATAATGTGTAGTGGCTCCAAGCCTGAAAACTTTTACTTTGTTCTTTTCTCATGCTGTGTTTTTGTGAATGTGTCATGCAGAGATCTGGACCAGGCGAGTATGGAGGCAGTAGTGTCTCTGTTGGCTGGTCTTCCCCTGCAGCCTGAGGAGGGTGATGGCGTTGAGCTCATGGAGGCCAAGTCTCAGCTCTTCCTGAAGTAGGATCTTTCATCCAACTCTTGTTTTGTCTTTTAATGTCCATTTTCAGTCCATAATCTCTTCTCTTCCTCCTTTAGATACTTTACGCTGTTCATGAACCTGTTGAATGACTGCAGCGAGGTTGAGGAAGATGGCCAGCAGGTGGCAGGGCGGAAACGTGGGATGTCCAGACGACTGGCATCTCTGCGGCACTGTACCGTGCTGGCCATGTCTAACCTGCTCAATGCTAATGTCGACAGCGGCCTCATGCACTCCATCGGTGAGAAACACTGACTTTATCATGGATTCTTATTGTACTGAAGTTGTTTTGACTGAAGACAGTGATTCTGAGGTCTTTGAACAGGTCTGGGGTACCATAAGGACCTGCAGACGCGAGCTACGTTCATGGAGGTGCTCACTAAGATCCTTCAGCAAGGGACGGAGTTCGACACGCTCGCAGAGACTGTGCTTGCAGACCGCTTTGAGAGACTTGTTGAGCTGGTCACCATGATGGGAGACCAGGGCGAGCTGCCCATAGCCATGGCACTGGCCAATGTGGTCCCTTGCTCTCAATGGGTAAGAGATATTAACAAGTTTGTTTAACCTTTACAGTTTTGACAAAATAAGAATTAAACAGAGCTAACGTCTACTTAAAAAATACGCAGGAAAAGGTTTTAAAGCAAACTTTTTATATTTATAATCTTTTTTTCTTACACAGAAGCTAGATTTAGGAAAATGCATAAAAAATATTGAAGTATTTAACACAATAATGAAAGTTTCATGTGAATTGTTTTTGATGCAGAAAATAGTTTTTATGTTACAGTTTCTTCATATGTCATTATGAACTGGCCTTAAAGGGGTCATATGATGCGATTTCAAGTTTTCCTTTCTCTTTGGAGTGTTACAAGCTGATTGTGCATAGATAAGATCCCTGAAGTTGCAAAGACTAAAGTCTCAAAACCAAAGAGATATTCTTTATCAAAGTTAAGACTCTGCCACGCCCCCCTAAAACGGCTCATTCAAACACGCCCCCACATTTTCTATGTCACGATGTGGAAATATTTGCATAATGCCGCCCAAATGTTCACGCAAAGAAAGAAGGCATGGTTTCAGTAACTGCAGTAGTGTTGATGCAGCCATGTCAGGGAGACGCTGTGTGTTTCTAGGTGAAAGCAAAAGCACTTTATTTGGCCTTCCGAAAGTAGATGCATTTAGGAATCATTAAGATTATTTACAACAGAACAGCAACGCATTTTATGGACGACCGTTTCGTGAACCTAGGAGAGGAGGTAATTCTGACTTTGCTATGACAATCTGGAGCTTCTGAATCAGCGACTGTATGTTTTGTTATTAATTTAAGTATTTGCTATTGACTGTTCAAATGCGGAGTTTTGCGCGTAGTGTGTTTGAGAGAGAGAGAGAGAGGGAGAGGGTCACAGCGCAGCATCGTGTGTGTGTGTGCTCGCGTGTGTGAGAGAGGGAGACACGGTCACATCACAATCGCGGCTTGTTTGCAAACACATATGAGCATCATCACTGTGTCTGTCACGTGACTCTTTTCCCCTCTCGGGCTTGAACTGATGGTAAAACTAAGAACATTAGTAACTGTCTTTACATTTATTTTGAAAGCTAAAGCTCGCAATTATGGTAAGGGGCATTACATTTCCGACTCGTGCTTGTGGTGTTCGGCCAATCACAATGCTCTGTGTCACAATGCTCCAAGAGCAGACTGCTTGTCGGAAGGAGGGACTTTGTAGAAAACTAAGCGTTTGAAAGAGGCGGGGCATAGAGGACCTACAATAATGTACAGTATTTCATAGGGGAAGTCGTGGCCTAATGGTTAGAGAGTCGGACTCGTAATCGAAAGGTTGTGAGTTTGAGTCTTGGGTCGGCAGGAATTGTCGGTGGGGGAGTGAATGTACAGCGCTCTCTCCACCCTCAATACCACGACTGAGGTGACCGAACCCCCAACTGCTCCCCGGGCGCCGCAGCATAAATGGCTGCCCACTGCTCCGGGTGTGTGTTCACGGTGTGTGTTCACTGCTGTGTGTGTGCACTTAGGATGGGATAAATGCAGAGCACAAATTCCGAGTATGGGTCACCATACTTGGTTGTATGTCACGTCACTTATTTGAAAAACAATGTGTTTTTTGAACATTAAAGCATGTCAACATATTCTGTTACACCAAATACACAAAATAATGATCTTTAAAAAAGCACCATATGACCCCTTTAAAGGTATAGTTCACCCAAAAATTAAGATTTTGTCATTTAATCAACCTTATGTTGTTCCAAAACTGTATGACTTAACTTTCTTCTGTGAACCATGAGTAGACTCATCAGTGGCGTCCAATGTTGTTTGGTTCTCAGCATTCTTTAAAATACGCTATCTGTTTAACTCTTTGTTCAGCGAGTAGTGCATTGGGTTTATTGTTGGCCATTAGATGGTCATTAGAGAGCTGTTGTGCTCAATGCTCTGATGGTTTTCAGGATGAGCTGGCCAGGGTGTTGGTGACACTGTTCGACTCTCGCCATCTGCTGTATCAGCTGCTGTGGAACATGTTCTCAAAAGAGGTGGAGCTGGCCGACTCTATGCAGACCCTCTTCAGAGGAAACAGCCTAGCCAGCAAGATTATGACCTTTTGCTTTAAGGTAAAGTGAAATGGTGTCAGTCATAGCACATTCAACTTTTGAACAGTAGTGTATGTGCACTTAAAAACAGACTTTTCTGCATTTGCAGGTGTATGGTGCTGCATATCTGCAGAAGCTTCTGGAGCCGCTGTTGAGAGGAATTATTACCACACCGGAGTGGCAGCAAATCAGTTTTGAAGTAGACCCTACCAGGCATGTTTACCTAGTTAAACTCATTGTTAATGATGTTTAATCTGGTCTAGCTTATAGTTCAGCACAGCACAGAATCGAGTTTAGTACTCACATGCTATGTGACAGCCGCTTTCTGTGTGCGTACTTCAGATGTGTGAGCTAATAAAACATATATCAGAAGTTTAAACTAATATGGTTTAAAAACGCATGATTTCAGCACTATAGACATAATCAAAACCAAACAGATGTTTTTGTTTTTTAGCAGAATATCTGAGGTACGTGCCTGAATAACAGCGTGTTCCTGCTTCTACTCAAAATATGCATTTTCAAAATGATATAATAAATGATCTGTGGGATATTTTGAGTTGAAACTTCACAGACACATTCTGGGGACATCTGAGATTTATATTACATAATGTAAAAGGGGTATAATAGGTCTCCTTTAAAGGAGTTCTTCATGATGTACATTTAAGCACTCTTCAAAGTACAGATGGGTTTTTATCATTGTCATTCTGCTGAAACGTTGAACTTCTCATCTCCTCTTTAGGCTCGAACCAGCGGAGAACCTAGAGGAGAACCAGAAGAACCTGCTGCAGATCACAGACCGCTTCTTCCTGGCCATTATCAACTCTTCAAACGAGTTTCCTCCACAGCTGCGCAGTGTGTGCCACTGTCTGTATCAGGTACACTCACTGCCTAATGCCAGTTTGCTTTTGCCCTTTTTTTTTTTTTTTTACACCACTGTTACTGCATCCTCTGAATGACTGCATTGTGGCTGTCTTTCTTGCTTGGGCATCCACTGATCAGTCTTCCAGTCACTTCTAACAAGAGAACCTGCTCTTATCCTCTCTCACGCCACTGCTCACCTCTGTCTGTCTGTGTATGAATATATCAGACGGTTTAAATGCCCCCATTTCCTTCAGATATACACTTGAGATACTTTCAGAAGTTTGGGGTTGGTAATTTTTTTTGTTGTTTTGATGAAAGAAGTCTCTTTGACCAACAATACAGTATAAACAATAATATTGTGAATTTTTTTTACAGTTTAATATAAGTATTTTTAATTTTAATATATTTAAAAAATGTATTTGTTCCTGTGATGGCAAAGCTGAATTTTCAGAAATACTCCAGTTTTCACTGTCACGTGATCCTTTAGAAATCATTTAAGCATGTTGATTTGGTGCTCTTAATATCTGTTGTCCTGCTTAATATTTTTGTAGAAACCATCAAACTTTTTTTTTTTTTTTTTTAGGATTGAGCAGCGTTTATTTGAAATAGAAATCTTTTATAACAGTGTGAAAGTCTTTATTGCTTTTGATCAATTTTATGCGTCCCTGTTAAATAAAAGCAAAATTCTTACTGACCCCACATGTTTAAACAGTAATCTACATCTCATAACTTGTTTCCAATAGGGTTATCATGGTTATTATATGTTATTTTTATGTTGCTATTATAATGTTCGTAAAAGGGATGTGTAAGAATGTTTGAAATGTTACTGTTGTCATAAAATTTCTTGTTTGAATGGCAGAATGGGATTGTGGCATTCAAAGAGCAAACATTTTCAGTTAAATCATATTACAACTTATTGTTAATACTGACTGGGTTTAAGGAGAGATGATGAGATGATTTAAATTTTTCATATCATACAATCCTTCATACTTCCAGTATCCCCATTAAAGTTGAATGTATCAGAAAAGTATTAAAAATGGCAAAGAAGATCTACCAAATCATTTGATGCTTTACATGCAACAGACATTACAGATTCAGTTTGGTAAGGAAACATTTTGATTGTGCTTGAAGCTGTGTTATGTCACAAGCAGGTATGAATCACAATTCTTCCAGCTGCAATCCATATTTATATCACACATGGGGTTTGATACATTTATATAATGTTAGTGCTTAGCAGTGTATTCAGCCCACATTTGAAATCACTTGAGCGTACAAAAACCATTTGTTTTGTTATTTTTCGTTATTACTTGCATAGAAAGAAATGGAAGGGGGTGTTTATGTAGTTGTCGTTTTACTGAAACAAAAGTACAAAGTTTTAATTTGAAGGTACCAACTGTGTTTTTCTCACATCTCTGATGTGACTGCACTCTGTCAAGGGCACCATCTTGTGGACGGTGATGCATAAAGTTGTTTTTTTAAGCATAGAAAATAATTATTTGAATGTAAAAGCACCTTTTCTTTTCCTGTTTCTTAATTACATGTGGTTTTGTTTTCTTGTCGTTTCCTTTCATGGCTTTTCTTGTCTTGTTTGTAATCACGAAGATCGGGTAGTGATGTTCGGCTTGTTAAGTCCCATAAAAATTGAAATGATAGTTGTGTGGCACATAGTTAGCTTTGAGGTCATTGCTATGCTAGTGGACTCTTAAAAGTTTCCGTTTAGTAGATACATACATTTAAAACAAAGTCTGGGGAAACAGACTGAAAAAATTGATGACTCATCCTATCAAATCAGCTGCAACCATCAGTTCTGCTCTCTTCTGCATGGCCCACTTGTGTTCTCATACATGCGACACACGTTCTGGTCTTTAATTTCCTGCAGCTAGCGTTAACTTATCTTTACACTCTTAACATATTCACATTTTGTTTGCTTGGGCCGAGAGCTGTCTCGCTCCTCCACTGTAGCATCTTTACTGCTTTTGCTTTACTCTCTGCTTGGAGAGCTTCAGCCGGTGTTTCTTAATCACTGAAATGAACATGAACGAAATTGTTTCGTAGATTAGCTCTTAGAAAGGCAGTGGTTGTGTTCTGCTCCTTCATTGTGTTTGTATGCACTGTGGCTGTGCTGAGTGCAGTTGTGTAGCTGCTGTGACCTCTCTGTGCTCATCTCTGCCCTGTAGGCTACTTGCCACTCCCTTCTGAATAAAGCCACTGTTAAAGAAAAAAAGGAAAACAAAAAATCCGTAAGTGTTTTAGCATTTTATTTTTTCCTTTAGCTACCATCTATTATTAGTTTGGGTTTACTCATACCATAAGTGCAACATGTTTTTTGGATTGTTTTATTGATTTTATTTATTTATTTTACATTATGAATTTGTTCATTTAACTTTTTTCATGTTTTTGGATTTTGGCTTTCACCTGAACATGTTCAGAAACACCTGTGTAAACAGTGTTGTTTGCAATATGTATGGTTTTCTTATGAAGACACCTCCATTTTTAACACAACATAGTGTGGAAAATGAGCAGCTAACAAAACATAATAATTGTACTGCTGTGGATCACCCTTTTTTTATTTATTTTCATTTTGTGGACTGGGTCAGTAGTGGCGGGCAGTTTGGATCAGTTCAGCTTTTCTGTATCTTGCGGTAAAGCAGAAGACTTCTTTGCGTGGGTTTAAGGTCTGTTCCTCAAATGTGTATCCTCAAATATGCAGACCTTGAGCCTGGTACTGACTTGGTCTACCTTCTGAGAGAGTGTATAAATGCTTCTAAGTTTAAATTGGAAAACGTTATGAATCTGTTTTTTGGCTCCTTGAAGAGTCTTGTCTTTCTCGGAAAACTTCATGAAGTTATTTGCATGCTATAAATATGATCTAAAAAGAACATGTTGGCACTACTCTGGCTTGTCATGTGCTCTATGGGTCGTCTTCAATTTCAGAAACCATTGGTGCATATATGCATGCTTGATGATGTATGTAATGGTGTAAAATGCCTAATTATTCCCACCTTTAATTTTGTCTTTTTGTTTTTTTTTCTCATTTCCTTTCTCTTGCCATTTGCTAGGACCATTGCAACATGATCATGATGTTATAAGCATGGTGCATTTTTATTATCTTTTTGATTGATTAATATGTGTTTACATATTAAAACACTGGTTACTATCAAAATATATAAAAGCATAAGTAAATGTGTTTACATGAGATTTTGAAATTGTCGCATGTAAAATTGGTACATGTAAACAGATGATACACAAAGAATGAGTTAATTACCAAGATTAATGTTTTTTTATTTTAATGCATGTTTATGCAAAAGAGGATCTTTGGCTCTCATTAGCGGTAGGCTCAAAAATGTTTGCATAAGCTGAGACTTCTCATAGCCTATTTTAAGTCTCAGTCCTATTAGATTGAAACAGTTTAGTCCCCTACAAAGAATTTAGGACAGAAATTATCAGTTATTAGGTGTGGGGAAATTGTAACCCCAAATTTCCATGAATAATATTTTTAGAGTGTGTATGCACTGCCACACATCGTTCTGCAAACATTTATTTTGGTTAGTAACAGACTGTTTTGTGCTTAAGTGTGGTATGTGTATTTGTTGTATTTTAATGGTTGATAATCATTAGGCAGCATTCATTTGCATCTTTGCTATCATACAAGTCTGACGTCATCATTAGTTTGTTCTTTGCAAACACTGCATGGTTTTTAATGTATCATAGCCCTCTTTTCTTTCAAGTTGAGCCTGTTTTACCTGACACAAAACACATTTATCAGTTATCTTTCTTTTCTGTCACACTTTCACGTTTTCTTTCTTCATAATATTCCTGGATGTTAAACCTATTAATTTATATTAGTATTCTGTGTTTTGTTGTTTTCAAATTAAAATCATCATGATGGCAATAATATGCTGGCAATAATTAGATGGTTTATCTATAATGCATCCTTTTAGCACTCAACTGTCTTTCCTCTCATTTCCCTCATCCGTTTATGCAGGTGGTCAGCCAGCGGTTTCCACAGAACAGTATCGGTGCAGTAGGAAGTGCCATGTTCTTGCGCTTTATTAACCCGGCTATTGTATCACCGTATGAGGCAGGCATCCTAGACAAGAAACCTCCACCTCGCATCGAGCGTGGCCTCAAACTCATGTCTAAGGTGTGTAATGTCATGTTCATACATATTATACATAACTTCCATTTCCATCATCTGTGGTGAAGTGTTTTGTCTAACTGGCAAGATCAAATGTTTATTTAGGCTATACCACAACACTGGGCCCCATTGCAAAATTATATATAACAAAATTTGAATTTCTACAATGTTTCTTTTCTTTTCAGATACTCCAGAGCATTGCTAATCATGTACTGTTCACAAAAGAAGAGCATATGCGGCCCTTTAATGATTTTGTCAAAAGCAACTTTGATGCAGCCAGAAGGTATGTTTGTATTTGTTTGATTCTCACATATTAGATCTTTTGTTTCTCAAGTAGAGATTTTTGATGGATCAGCTGAAGGCAAGAAAAAGGCCTTTTGAATGATATACTTGACACTTGCTTCAAATTGTCACATTATTGAAACATTAATGCTGCTTTTAGTTGCCAGTTAGAGGCATGTGTTGTAACTGTATTTTCAGAGAGCACTTGATTGAATAAAATTTGTGTATGTGTAAATGTGTAACTTTGCCCATGTTTTAGGTATATGCAAGCATATTTGTGTCCTTAAAACTTGAAGATATGGACTACAACCCAAGACAGTTGACACAAGACAGTTGTGATTTTATTGGGTCTTGAAACACAATGTTTTAAACCCATCTGCTCCTCCATGGGCTTCAAAATGCCTAATTTTTATTTTGGCAGGTTCTTCTTGGATATTGCATCTGATTCTCCACCAAGTGACTCTGTGAACCACAGTCTATCTTTCATCAGTGACTGCAATGTGCTCGCCCTGCATCGTCTGTTATGGAACAACCAAGAAAGAATTGGCCAGTACTTGTCCAGCAACAGGTAAAAGTAGCAAAGGAGGTCAGGGTAGTGTTTCAAAAGCATTGTGAGACTAAATGGACTATTGACACCAATGGTCTCTACTATCAGTGTTTTCGGAATATATAGACATGATTTTAACATTTTAATTAAAATTTTACCATAGGGACCACAAGGCAGTGGGCCGCAGACCATTTGACAAGATGGCCACCCTCCTGGCCTACCTGGGCCCCCCTGAACATAAGCCGGTAGCTGACACACACTGGTCCAGCCTCAACCTCACCAGCTCAAAGTTTGAGGAATTTATGACAAGGTCACTGTTCTTGCTTTTTTTTATATTCTCTTCAGATTTAACTAAGAAATAGTAATAGTGAATATAGTTGTGAAAATGTTGCTCACCCTCATGTCGTTTCAAACCTGTAAGACCTTCGTTCATCTTCGGAACAGAAATTAAGATATTTTTGATGGAAAGATACGGATACGCCAGATACGTTATTTTCGTTCAGATCAAATCACAAAAACATAGGAAACGGCGTGACACAGCTGACAGAACAGCATACGTTGTTGATGTCCATCGGATACTCTCAAAAATGGCGCTAGGGTGATGCGGAGGAGACGAATTGTTGAATAAAGTTGTTAATTTTTTTCTTTTGTGCACAAAGTATTCTCGTAGCTTCATAAAATTATGGTTGAACCCCTGATGTCATGTGGATTCCCAGGTGAAAAACAAGTGCACTTCCATAATGTACTTAAAGTGCGCATTTTAGTTCATATTCATGGTGTCAGTTCAGTACACTTAGATGATAAGTTTATCTTAAGAAGTACTAAAGGATCATTTTTAGTATATTAAGTACAAAATTAGTGCACGAAAATAGAGCACTTTAAGTACATTATGGAAGTGCACTTGTTTTTCACCTGGGTTATTTTACCGATCTCCTTGCTATGTTTCTGGACTTGGGAACATTTCAGTTGTATTGCTGTCTATGCAGGGTCAGGGTTAATTTGTGTTCCGAAGATGAACGAAGGTCTTACGGGTTTGAAACGACATGAAGGTGAGTAATTAATGACATAATTTTAATTTTTGGATGAACTAACCCTTTAAATTATTCAAGAGATGAGATATATATATGTGTAATATATATATATATTTTAATTAAATCAGCAGCCCTAATTTATATATATATATATTTTTTTTTAAAGGCATCAAGTCCATGAGAAGGAGGAGTTTAAAGCTTTAAAGACACTTAACATCTTTTACCAAGCTGGCACGTCAAAGAATGGCAATCCTGTCTTTTATTACATTGCTCGCAGGTAGGAGCTTTATTTTTTAATCATAATATATTGGTATAACTCCGGACAATTTTTAGGAATATTTACATGAATGCACAGAATAACTGCAGAATATTGGTTTATTGATCTGCAAGTTTGTAGTACGTCATATTTAATATAAATGACAAATACATACACTTTTTGATAAATATGTGCAAACACTCATCCTTAACTGGCATGCATGTGTAATATTTATTCTTCATTTAAAGTCTTCATACATTTTCTAGATTTTTAAAGCAATCAGGTATTTATCAGAACATAAGTATCATTAATCTGACAGTGCTAGCAACTTGTGCAGGGCCCTGTCCCTGTAAGTTTTAGTTGTAAAATAAGTGAGATGATAATCAAATCAGCTGAAAGATTTTGAGAACCATAGTAGTGTAGAACAGAAGTCCAGGCAGTCCCATTGGTAAAAGAGATGCAACAGAAGCAGTGGTTTTTGTGGTGATGGTGCCTGACGTGCTACTGTTGCCTGGTAGGTTCGTGGTGCTTGGTGTGGTCGTGTTGCCTGGCAAGCTAGCGGTGCCTGATGTGCTACTGTTGCCTGGTAGGTTCGTGGTGCTTGGTGTGGTCGTGTTGCCTGGCAAGCTAGAGGTGCCTGATGTGCTACTGTTGCCTGGTAGGTTCGTAGTGCTTGGTGTGGTCATGTTGCCTGGCAGGCTAGAGGTGCCTGACGTGCTACTGTTGCCTGGTAGGTTCGTGGTGCTTGGTGTGGTCGTGTTGCCTGGCAGGCTAGAGGTGCCTGATGTGCTACTGTTGCCTGGTAGGTTCGTGGTGCTTGATGTGGTCGTGTTGCCTGGCAGGCTAGAGGTGCCTGATGTGCTACTGTTGCCTGGTAGGTTCGTGGTGCTTGGTGTGGTCGTGTTGCCTGGCAGGCTAGAGGTGCCTGATGTGCTACTGTTGCCTGGTAGGTTCGTGGTGCTTGGTGTGGTCGTGTTGCCTGGCAGGCTAGAGGTGCCTGACGTGCTACTGTTGCCTGGTTGGTTCGTGGTGCTTGGTGTGATAGTGTTGCCTGGCAGGCTAGAGGTGCCTGACGTGCTACTGTTGCCTGGTAGGTTCGTGGTGCTTGGTGTGATCGTGTTGCCTGATGTGCTGACGTTTGTAATTATTACAGCTACTAGTAGTAGTAGGATTTGAGTTTTGGAAGCCATACTTGCGTCTTTCACTGTTTAGCAAACAACAAATATAAAATTATAATGGTCCAATTCCTTTTAATTTGTCATTGTTTAAGTCATATGACACATCCCAAATTAACCAGTATTATTCTACATTTTGAAACTATTGGCATGACAATATTAGCTTGTATTCAAGGTACATATAAACTATATCATTTTTAGTGCTGTCAAAGTTAGTGCATTAACGCAAGCGATTTAGGCTATTGTTTTAATTTAACGCATTAAAAATATTTAACGCAATTAACGCACGGCTCACAAATGCTGCTTAGGTCTCTTTCTTTTTTTTTTTCTTTTTTTTTTTTAGGCAAGAAGTGCATTTATTCAGTCACAGAACGTCTTTAGATCCATATCAAATGGGAGACATTTCAGACGCGCGCTCCAACTTCACTTCAGCGCCAGGTGCGAGTCAAACGAGTGTGGAAACGGTACTGTGCTCATAGCGCATACTCTTCAATTGCACGCACAAAGGCACTGGCGCAAGCTGTACCCTGTATCTTTTCATATCAAAGCCGAATGAAACTACGTATGCAATGTCGTGGTCAGTTGAGTCATGAAATTACCAAAAAGGCGATTAAAGCTGCCTTAAAACTGTGCATGCATGTAATATATTATATATGAGATGCATTTAAGAATATGCCTCTGACATAGGGGTGTACGATATTGACAAAAAAATCTCTATTTTCTTGGATTTTATTGATAATGATTATTAGATTATATTTTGCTGAGTGTGTTATTGTGCTGGTATCTTAAGGACTACCTTGGACAGCTGACTCCTAAAATTTTTGATTTTCTTCATATTGTGTATGGTGGTCAGTTCACACTGATAGAAATTAATATTTTCCAATAAGTTTAAATTGATTTTTACCTTTTATGGACATTTTTACCTTTTTATAAAGCCATTTTTCTAAAAGTGCACATCATCTTTTGAGTCAAATTCTTACATTTAATCAGAGAATTAGAATAATAAGACATTTGGGCTGTTACCAAGCAAATGAAATCAGTATAAAATCATCTTTGCAATGCAGAGGAAACACAGAAGCTGCATCTGAAGTAGTCTCAGCCTCAGACGTCACGCCCACGGAACGTTGGCTAAACATCTGATGCATATGGCACATTTATCTGGAAACACTTCAGGAGTGTCGAAGTCGTCGTCGGATTGGTTGAATTATACAGGATTTCCGGGAGCCGTGTGTGTCACGTTCTTAAACGTTCCACCTGGAAACAAAGATGCCGTGGCGCCGAAAGCCATCGTGTTTACAACTGTGACGACAAACGCTTATCAGAATCAAATAAACGCTGGATTTTCAAAAGTATGTGAAATATTTAAAATTCGAGGCATAGAATCTTTAAAATACGTCCGAGAGTATTACACACCGGTCTGTTATTGTGGCGACGTTTCCACGCCCCGAAACGTGACGCTGAACGAAACGAACTGTGATTGGTTGCTGGACATGTCGGTCAAACGGCCTCATGGGCAGGCCTTGGCCAATAAAACCTGCCATCTATTCCAGACCTTCAGCCGTCAGTCTGAAGGTCTGGCTACGCGAGACTACATCTGAAGTGGCATTTAGATGTATTTACACACTGTTTAATGCAGGATATGAATGCATTTAACCTGCAATTGCAAATGCATAAATAATGTTTTGATATATTAAAGTCGGCATGAAATCAAAATTGACTTTATTTACTTTACTATTGCACATTGCTACTCTTGATGTTAACAATTAATCCGTGCAAGTTAATCCGCTGAAAAAAATAGTTTGTCTTGGTAATCTTTATTCAAAATCTGAACAGTTACTTCCACTCTGGAATGGCATTCCTTTTTTGATGACGTCAGTTTGACTGCTTGGGCAGAATATCCTTAAACACACCCCTCCAACCGTTAGTTTGCTATGAGTGAGAGACAGAGAGCAGGAGTGCTAAAATAAAACCCTGCCCTCTATTCAATATTCCGTTTCTGCTGGAACGTCACTACACTGAAATAAAGTCGGCAGCAACTTCCGGTTCACGCGGACTTTAAAACATAAAACGTTGAATACTGTTATTTGAAATTATTTGAATAAAAAGATTAAAAAAAAAATGTTTTAAATTAAAACTGCCAGCAGGTGGCATCAAGTCACTGTTAATAAGTGAGTCATTGCAACTGAACCGAATCATTTAAAAGGTTAATTCATTCAGGAACGAAACATCGTCATGTTGCTCAGAGTCGCAAAACAGCGTTGTGGCTGTGTTTGGAATTTTTTTGTTGTCGAAATAGAACAAAAACAGGCAGTATGGTGTCTAAAACGTAAGTCTCTTAAAGGTCCCATCTTGTCAAAACTGAAATTTTCTGGCTTTTTTCATGATAACAGAGATCTAGGGGCTATGTAACTACCATATAAGTTTCAAAACAGTCAGTCCACAGTAAAATGCACACAGCCTGCATAAAGTAGCTGTGTCTTTTCACGAGCCCTTGTGACCTCCATAAAAGTGTGACATCCGAACTACTCAGTCACCGCTTTCAGTCACCATCCCGAGCACCGCCCACCGTCCTTTTGCCAAACCCCCAGAAAACATCGCGTCCATGCCATTGCTGAGCAACAACAACACGGAAACATGTCGAAAATGTTAACTTTAATGGACGAAACCAGATCAGCTGACCTGTAACGTTACACTCTCACTCAAAGGATGGACGATCTGACAGGATTGTTACTGTGAGGTGGATCACGTCTAACATGTATAGTAAAGACAAACTCACCGTGTCTATCTAGTCATGATGAAGATGTAAATACAGGTGCATCTCAATAAATTAGAATGTCGTGAAAGTTCATTTTTTCTTGTAAGTTATTTCAAAAAGTGAAACTTTCATATATTTTAGATTCATTGCATGTAAAGTAAAACATTTCAAAAGTTTTTTTGTTTTAATTTTGATGATTAGAGCTTACAGCTCATGAAAGTCAAAAATCAGTATCTCAAAATATTAGAATATTTACATTTTTTACGTTTCTATTAATGACCATCCCTACAGTATAAATTCCGGGTATCTCTTGTTCTTTGAAACCACAATAATGGAGAAGACTGCTGACTTGGCAATGATCCAGAAGACAAACATTGACGCCCTCCACAAAGAGGGTAAGTCACAGAAGGTCATTACTGAAAGGTGTGGCTGTTTACAGAGTGCTGTATCAAAGCATATTAAATGCAAAGTTGACTGGAAGGAAGAATTTGGGTAGGAAAAGGTGCACAAGCAACAGGGATGACTGCAAGCTTGAGAATACTGTCAAGCATAGCTGATTCAAACACTTGTGAGAGCTTCACAAGGAGTGGACTGAAGCTGGAGTCAGTGCATCAAGAGTCACCACGCTCAGACGTCTTCATGAAAAGGGCTACCAAGCCACTTCTGAACCAGAGACAACGTCAGAAGCGTCTTACCTGGGCTGTGAAGAAAAATAACTGGACTGTTGCTCATTGGTCCAAAGTCCTCTTTACAGATGAAAGTAAATTTTGCATTTCATTTGGAAATCAAGGTCCCAGAGTCTGGAGGAAGAGTGGAGAGGCACAGAATCCATGTTGCTTGAAGTCCAGTGTGAAGTTTCCACAGTCAGTGATAATTTGGGCTGCCATGTCATCTGCTGGTGTTGGTCCACTGTGTTTTCTGAAGTCCACAGTCAACGCAGACATCTACCAGGAAATTTTAGAGCACTTCATGCTTCCTTCTGCTGACAAGCTTTATGGAGATGCTGATTTCATTTTCCAGCAGGACTTGGCACCTGCCCACACTGCCAAAGGTACCAAAAGCTGGTTCAATGACCATGGTGTTACTGTGCTTGATTGGCCAGCAAACTCGCCTGACCTGAACCCCATAGAGAATCTATGTCAAGTATTGTCAAGAGGAAGATGAGAGACACCAGACCCAACAATGCAGATGACCTGAAGGTCGCTATCAAAGAAACCTGGGCTTCCATACCACCTCAGCAGTGCCACAAACTGATCACCTCCATGCCACGCCGAATTGAGGCAGTAATTAAAGCAAAAGGTCTTATTGTTTTTTTTATTGGTCTTATGAAGTATTCTAATTTGTTGAGATAGTGAATTGGTGGGTTTTTGTTAAATGTGAGTCTAAATCATCACAATTAAAAGAACCAAAGACTTAAACTACTTCAGTCTGTGTGCATTGAATTCATTTAATACATGAGTTTCACAATTTGAGTTGAATTTCTGAAATAAATGAACTTTTCCATGACATTCTAATTTATTGAGATGCACCTGTACATTTCAATTTCAGCAGGCACCTATCTTTACAGCTACATTATTATTCCAGCCACAATTAATCACAGCAATGTATATACAATTACAAATGATTATATATAAATCATCAGTTTGTTGTTTTACACACATGCACACAGACATTATTTCATACACGACACAGTCGTGAGACACAAGAAATCTTCAGACGCGCCCATAACAACAAAAGACAATACTTTATTGAACCTTTTCTGATAAGAAGTGTGCGCTGCAAATGCGAGCATTTTTGATGATCGTTTCTGTCCAGTCCGCTCGTTTTATCGCATTGTGGTTGGCCTAGCCGTGCGTCACTCAGAAAACAATAGGCCAATCAGAAGAGGGGCTCATGAATATTAATTAGACAGGCCAAAATCGACCTGTTCTTAGCAGAGCTCCTGAGAGAAGAGCTGTAAAAATATGTTGAGATGTTTTTTGGTACTTATACAGCAAATATAAATTCTTAAGGACATCAAAACCTAAAATAAAACTCCAGAAAGGTGTACAATATGGGACCTTTAATTAACTTCTTGTTTTTTGAACTGTTGTAAAAAAAAGTTTTTTTAAAAATCAGTATTAGGGCCTACTTTTGTAATGGTAATTTTTGGAGAAAGAAACAGCACCCTTTGTGTGATATTGATTAACTATATGAAATGATATAAATATGTAAGTTTTCTGTTCTCATATCTTGAATTTTGTGATCAATGATCATTCTAAATGTAATAGACTGAATCATGCAGTGAAAGAACACAATGCACACTCGCACTAGTCTAGACTTCACGTAATGTATGTGTGCACTCTAAGTGTTTTGAATGGTTTTTGCAAAATACTCGATAATGTCAAATCGCACATCACTAAAACAACAATTACTATATTATCGCAGACAATATACTGTATATCGCACACCCCTACTCTGAAATGGTTTTCAAAACTGTCCTGGAGCAGCCCATCACTGTCTCCGTCATCTAACACCCTCGATTCAACTTGTCAGTTCATTAGTAGAGACATTAAGCCCTGAATTGAGTCAGAAAAGGTAGAGAGATTTGAGAGAAAATACGATGCGTGTCAGATCCGCGTCACATTTAGCAGCGGCAGCTCTTAAAGAAATAGCAGACAAAACAATCTAATAACCCGGTTTCTGTGATGTTTGTTAATCAAAGAAAAAGGAGGAAATCAATAACTTTTATAGCTTTAAGGATTCATCTACATTTAATTTAGAATTTAGTGTTCGATAACTTCAATTTTAATTTATATTTCTGCTGAAGGGCACAGGTAAATATGGCATTAATTATAATGGGTTTATGTGAAGATTGTTTTGTTCACTTAAATTAAGTTATTTTTTAAAGTCTGATGTTAAAATTATACAATAATTTTGAATGGCTATAATCAATGGTCAAATATTAGGGGGAAAACAATTTTATAGAGACATCAATAGTATTGGTATCAGTGATACTAGCCTTCAGTCATAAAAAAAAGATGCCATTAAACAAATATTAAAAAATAAAATGTCTTTGTTTATACAATTATTTGAAGATTGAATGTAAAATTATTGCAATATAAAAGTATATTTAAAAACTTTGTTAGGTGGGATTAATCGCGATTAGTTCAGAAAAAATGTGCGATTAATTCGTTTTTTTAATTGATTGACAGCACTAATCATTTTATTTTCAATACTTTTATAAAAAAGTATAAAATAGTCATATTTACCGTTTGGATGATTGCTGTCTGCGTCTGTTCGATTCTCTAGGAGGATGTCAGTGTGAATGCCAGAGTATTGTGTTATCTTTTATATGAGTATTACACATTAAAACCAACACCCTTGCAAGAGGTGGAGCCACGAAGGTGTGTTTTTTTGTTGAGGAAATGCATTTATTTATTTTTTGTTTCTACCTCTTAAAAGGATAGTTCACCCAGAAAGGAAAATAATTTTGTTGTTTACTAACTTTAATGTTATTCCAAATCTGTTGAACATAATAATATATTTTGAAGAACATTGGTGTTCAAACAACATTGGACCTCATTGTCTTTTATTGTATAGACAAAAAAAAATAAACTTTTGTAAACTATGTTCAACATAGTTTGGAACAGGGAGGGGTAAATGGTGTCACAATTTTCATTTAGGGCGAAACTATCATTGTAGTTGTTGCAACATACAGCACTGATGTCACACTTGACATCTGTTAGACTTTTGTAGTAGGATATTAGGGAACATAAATTGTCAGGTGAACATTTTTTATTTTCTTTTTTTCAAGCAGCCATGTGAATTTTACAACCAAAATCATTTTTAATGCCATTTTTTGTATATATTTAAATAACAGGACTTGATGGAAATGTAGTCTTTTACATCAGTTTGTTGATTCATCAGTATAATTTTTATTTATTCAGGGAAAATTAGTGAACTTTTTATAGTTTATTACATCTACCATGAGGCTTTGAGCAGGTATAAAGGTATGAGGTGGTTATATGTTGGTCACTAATCTGGGCTATTTATGTCAAAATGAATAATGATGAGAACAACCTTGCATATCAGGAAAATGATCATTCTCAAGTTTTTGAAAACCAATAAATAGTGTTCTGTTGTTCTTTAGTTGTTTATTGATTCTGTTAAAATACAAAGCTGTTGGCTAGTTTTTACTTCTCTCATTATTGTTACAACTTACTTATTTGGTTAATATCATGAAGACATCAGTTTATGGAGTGGAGTCTGCCAAGTAGTCAGTGATCTTAATATGACAGATATTTGTAGACACATTGTTCAAAAGCAGCTTAGCAAAGAATGGTGCTTTATAATGCCCCTAGCGAGCAAGCCAGAGGAGATGGCAAGTAAAAGCCCATAAGATGTAAAGGTAGGTGAGGAAAAACCAATACTCAGCTGGGTAATCCACTCTTCTTTTTACAGACACATTTCAACAAACTGCTGAGAAAACATTTAAACTGGTGTCACCAAGTACATCAAGGAAATTATTGACTTTTAAAGCAAGCTCTGCTGTATTTTCTGTGTGCTGGTGCCGACTGTTTTCTGTTCAGCACCAGCTTTGTGCTTTTTTTTGTAAGCAGAAGGAAACCCCTCTTTATGAAGCATTGACATTCATTTGATCTATTTACTATCCTGTGAAAGAATGTAAAATGGCTGGCCGAGCTTGATGGTTTTCATATAGCACAGAGAGGCACAATGGGATTTGCGGATATCCGTGGTGAACCAGAAGTTCCATTTAGTGTAAACCTCTCTTGACGTGGACTATCAGCTCTGCTTTGCTGTGTTTAAGCATTTGGCATTTTCCAGTCTCGCTGCAGGGCCTGTTGACTTTATGTAGTTGCAGTAAAACACCATGGATTTTCAAATTATATTCTTATTTCAATAATTAAAGGCAGCATGTCTGTACTCATGGAACACATCAGCTTTACACTTTAAGTGTTTTGTTTAATACATAATATAAACAATAAAATGCACAAATCTCTGTCAATGCTCAAGCATTACACTGGAAAGAACATTCAATTTTCCACATTAAGAAACTGCTAATTGTAGTGTACTTGTATACATGTCTAGATGTTTTTATGGGTAAGCCATACAGTACTCAGTCACATTATGTAGAAGGCGGTAAGTTTATTGGAAGCAGGCAGAGATTGCATATGTTGAAAAATGCTCAAGAAGGTAGCCAGAACAATGTGAAAATGGAAATCTAAGAGGTAAGTCTCTTGTTTTGCATTCTTTGTGGATTTTTTGTTTTGTTTTCTAGACTCAAGGCAGCAGGTCTAGTTCAAGAGATGTTATGCAGAATCACCAAGCACTGAGGATGACAAATGTACATAAAAGGCTCAAAATGGTGGTTTCAAAGCTGCATGTGTGGATTTGATGGCTTGTGCTGCGAGCTCTGCCTGGAAGGGCCTTCTTGGTGCTACGTGTTCGGATTGTTGTGCTTGACTGTGTGGACAGGCTATGTGGAGTTGATGTGAGAAATCCCCCACCCACAATCAGTACCTGCTCGCCTGACCCAGAGGTATTAACAGCGCTTGGATATTGACCCACATTCAACTGGGCTGACTTGGACAGGTACCCAGATGTAACTACCTGCATTGGTGCTCGATGGCCAGGATGACGAGCATTGGCACCCAGTGGTGGCTCTGTGAATGCGGCTGAGTGCCAGGTTCTCCTAGTGGCCAGGTGTGCTTCTCCACATGTGGGCCTCGTGTAGCAGGGACAGCCCAAGATCTTTGCAGGGGTCTGTTGTATCCAGGTCAACAGATGGTTTATATGCTCCTCATCCTCACAAGCCCAAGGGTTGTCTCCAAGTGTGAGGAGCTGCAGTCCATCCAGTTGACTGAAGACACCATCGCTCAACGAGGTAAAACGATTAGCATGCAGGTAGAATCTCGTCAGTTTGGGAAGGCGATCCAGTGAGCCAGGCAAGATCTGCAGCAAGTAGTTGTGAGAGATGTCCACCATCTCCAAATTGTAGGGCATGTTTGTCGGGACAGTCCAGAATTTGTTATGACTAAGGTTGAGAGATTGGAGATTGGACAACGTGTTGTTAATTAAGACCACTCGTTCCAGCAAGTTGTGTGACAAGTCCAAATTCTGAAGGTTCCAGTGGTAGGCCGTATCATTCTTCTCCAATTGACGGATGTAGTTTCCAGAGGCACGTATATCCCAAAGTGCTCTTGGCAGACCAGCAGGAAGGTGGTGCAGATGGTTATATGAGATGTCCAGAGTTCTTAAGTGGTCAAAATGGTTGAGGAGTCCATCGAGATCTTGGAGTCGGTTATGTGACAAGTTGAGGAAATGAATGTTGTGCTGCAGGCTGTCAGGAAGTATAGCCAACCCTCGTGCAGAGCAGTCCACAGCTCTATGGCCTCTGCTACAGGTGCACATTGGCGGGCAAATGGCCAGCACACGCACCCCGAACAGAAGAAGGAGCAACAGGTTAGTCGGCATGGAGGCAGGTGTGGTGTGGGCTGTCCTGTAAAAAGGAAAACTTGTTACAAACTTGCTCTTTAGGTTTTGCTTTTATTCAAGGTACATTAATTGGCATCCAAGCTAAAAAGATACACCAAAGCTGGAGATTAGTGGAAAGGGTTGGTCTCCCAGTAGGAGTTGAGACTCAGCCCTTCTACTAAAGACTAAAAAACAAGTCGGTTCATATTCCAGGAATTTAAATGTGACTATCATTTACCATTTTGCAGTGTACGCCTACTAAGTATTGTTCTAATGCCTCTGTCAACCATATTCTCATTTGTTCTTTACAGACCAAATCAATTTTAAATCAGTTTTTAAGAATGAGAACCTCAGTATCCTCAACACTTTATATCTAGGTCCTATAAAGGTTCTTAGGAGATGTAGCAATCATTAGAACTCTTTAGGAGAAAGACCACCCCCTACTTTTGGATGACATGCCCATTACACCTTATTTTTTGGGAATTAAGCAGTACTTTTCAAAGACTCATGGCTTAATGTGTCCTTATTCACCTGGTATAACACATCAACAAAGTACGGACATCATGCCATAAGGACATTTTCATTTATTGAACCTTCTCTGTCCATTGCACTGTTAACAACAGGTCTTACTGTTACCACCCATACAGAGCCACTCAGTTCTCTCTCTCAGTGGATCTGTGCTAATGGCTTGAGCCTCTGCCAGGAGCTACCCTGCCATGCTGCAGCACTGAGATGTTAGCATTTAGCCTTGGTAGCAGTGGCTACATCCTGAACCCCCACCCCCTCATTTGTGGGGCAGTTGGGGACAGCGTTGCACAGTACCTCTATGCATGTGCACATCATGCCATGCTCGGTTCTGGGAAGTTACATGTGTTCTGGGTTGCTACGTCAGTATGCAGGAAATATTGAACATGACATTAAAGCCTGAATCCATTAGTAAGTCCATCTCAAGTTAGTAGAAAAAAAAAGTGTGCGCACATGCCAGAAATTTCTGTGGGGGAAAGTATCTTGTGCTCTGATGGAGGTGTCCCTGTTTTTAAAATAAAAATGCTCTACTGCAGATTCACTCTGACCTAACATCTCTCTGCATTTTATGGTTGAGCATATTTGGTTAGCCTAACTGGGAGTTAAACGCTCCTAATTCTTGTCTGAATGTCATATATTGCTTACCTGATCCCTTCCATTACTTTGTGAACATGTCGTTGTCCGTTCTGACCTCTCTTTCCTGTTCCCCCTTTTTCTAGAGCAGCAGAAGGTGATTTTGATTTGCTTGGTGTCTTGTATGTTTTCCCAGTCTTGTATGACAGCAGGGTCCACGTTTCGTCTTCACTGTCTCATGCTCCTGTCTGCTTTCGCTCTTGCTCCCCCTCTTCTACCCACCCCCTCCTTTTCCTCTCATTGGCAGCCAAGAATTACTTTGGTTTAGAGTCTCTCTTAGCCGTTTCCCTGCCTTTCCGTTCTTCCAGGCATAGTCATGCAGAGTGTTTGCACCCCTGGATAGCCTCCGCTGCTGCTGGCTGCCCACTTGATTCAGGGATGTCTGTGAGAGGAGGTAGAGAGAGAAAGGAGGGACCAAAGGAGGGAGATGAAGGATCATCGAATGGTGGGGAGGGGGAGGTGGCAAAATGCAGCACAGAGTCGAACCATACTGCCGCTGATGAGGTGGGGGGGGTGGATGCTGACTAAAGTGTTTTATATTCCGGATCTGCACACGCTACCAAATCATCTCCCTGATTTTTCTCTCTCAATCTCTCTCTCACACTTTTTGTTCTCCTGTAACAAATCATGGTCTGTGTACATGCCATTTTTAGAAATCCCATTACTCACACAGCCGATGCTTTGATAAATGAACCCAGGCTCCATTGCGACGGTACCGTTAGGTGCTGAATTAATCTGTGTGTGACGCAGCTAAATGCAGAAGACAGGGCGACGTGGTTTAATGTGCCTCTACGGCCATGTCCTCATTTAGGGGACAGCTGCTTTTGTTGATGCACTCTTTAATTTCGTTCTTGAGGATTTCAGTATTGGTCTTTGAGTAAATTCTCAGATTCTTTTCATTCATCTTGTTGATATATACCCCCGTTAGTTTAGTTAGAGTATATTGTATGAACTCTACTCTGTTTGGCTGGATGTATTAATGTTTCAGGTCATATTTATATAGCTATATATCTATAGATATAAATATGGGATGGTCTGGGTTACAGTGGTCTGTCATGCTCCATTTGGCTCCCACCTGTTTCCCCCTAGTGTTCTGAAAGTGCAGTTGCACATTTTAAGAGCACCAATGAGGTGTGAATGTAGCACTGGAGCAAAGCAGCATAGCAACACCAATCAAATGTGTTACCTGCATAGCAGCACAGTGAAGTTTTGTGAGTATTTGAGCTATTGAATCAGAAAACCTGCAGCAGTAAATAGTACCAATAAGAACTGAATGCTGTCAGGAAATTAAAACCATATAACCCTAACAAAATGTACTAGAGCTTTACCATGGTGTGGTGTCTCAATTGGATAATAATAAAAAATGTTGTCGTTGTTGGCATCCCACAAACTAGTAGTTTAAAGGTAATGGCTCAAGTAACCACTGAACTCTGGATGAATATCAACGGATGAAGTGACTTTTCTTGAAAATAAATCAAAAGGCAGAAAATAGCCTTGTGGTCTGTTTCCCAATTTGACTCAGCTATGACATTTCCTCTCTCACTTTTGCTGCAGGCGGTGCACAGGCCCTGCATTCATCACTCTGCAGAAGACACACAGTATACTACTTGTACTAACTTCATACCTTTCTCAGTAGTATACTTCAGGTGTGCTGATCCCTAGGCGCAGAGTGTGTTAGTGTTGGAAACCGAGAACCGGTTGTGGAATGATTTTCATGATATTCGGTTCAGTTAAAGGTTCTTGAATTGCTTCATTTTTCTTCTGTAAGTCTGGAAGTGTTTAGACGGCATCTTTCTACTGAATCATCACCCAGTGCATATATAAAAAAAAAAAAAAAAAAAAAAATATATATATAGGGCTGTTAATGCATGCGATTAATTCAAAACCCTTAACGCGTTAAAATAATTTAATGCAAGTAACGCAAAGTTACTGAAACACAATTTCTATTCTAAACCTTTTTTTCCCCGAGTTCACTTCTCTGTTTGCAATCAGATCATTTTAAGCCGCTAAACTCCGGTAAAGTTTCAAGTCCAGTGATCCAGCGAGCGAATCCATTCAAGCAATCAGTCCAAAACAGGGCTAATGTAAAGAAAACCAGGCTGATTACATAAGAGATGACGGAGAGAATAGATACGCGTGTTGCGTTTTCAGTGAATTATTAATTCCAGTGTGTTTTGCTTTAAAACACAAGCTCTGTGATTGTTTCTGAAGAGCGTGAGAGCTCACTTACGCGTCGCGCAGTGTGAAATACAGACTGAATGTAACGTCAAAACATCTCACCACTGTATGATATGCAAACTACGTTTTCTCGGCTGGATAAAGCAAACCAGCTTCTTTTGTAGAGGTGGGATAAAAAATCGATTCTCCGATGCATCGCGATTCTCTCTTCAACGATTCTAAATCGATTCTCAATATTTCAGAATCGATTCTGAGCTTGTTTTTTTCCTGCATATGGCACGTGTGCGCGGTAGAGACGCAGCGGGCTTCATTGCACAGAATTTGCGCTGTGAGACACGTGCACATTGCTTGACAGTGTGTTCTTCCACCCGCCGTGTTTTACTTTAGATATGCTTTCATTTATACCGTTTGGAATGCAGTACTATTAGATTCACGAAAATCGCGCACTGACAGACTTTCACGTGAGCTTTGTGTTTGTTTGTCCTGAAGCTCGATTGTGACTGCGGTTAAATGCACTTGCATTTCCGAATACTTTTATACGAAATCGATGTACACACAGGCAGTTATGTTTTCAGAGCAGGACAAAGCATCTGATATATTTAAATAGATCTGTGCATTAGTGTGACTGCAGCCTGTTAAAGCTGCCACTGTCTATGATCTCATCAGTAATAATCAAACGCCAATAATGCTGAGGGAAAAAAAGAAAAACCCATAACTATTGTCTGTAAACTTTTGGATACTTAAAGAACACTTATTTTAAATAAGTAATTGTTTTAAAAAGTAGCCTGCTTATATAATAAAAAAAAAGAATAAAGTAAATTTTGCACAAAAATTTTATTTAAAATTTATATGAAAATGTTGCCATGTGCAGTAATATTTAAAACTGAATGTGACTCATCGTGATATTGAGTTGATAATGATAATCGTAATTGAATTTAATCGTGAAACCAAGATTCACACCCCTACTTTTAAGATGGCAGTACTGACACAGAGATTCCAACTATAGGCTAAACAAAAAGCATAGAAACTGCAATTTTGGTTAAGATGTAAAGTTGTAAAGATGTATTTGCACAGCAGAAGAATTAATTGGGGGAAAAATGTAATCAAGAATCGTTTTGGAATCGGATCATGACTCCCTGAATCGGATCAGATCGTGAAGTGCCTGAAGATTCCCACCCCTATTCTTTTGATGGTTTAGGATTGCAATCAAGGTAAAGACGATTGCGGTGACATACAGGAGTCGTAAGCACGCGTGAGTCTGATACACCGTCCCTGCGTCCCAATGTGCATACTATCCACCCTATCTGCCCTAAATAGTATTGAAAATGACTAATATCACATAGACTTTAGGATGGATAGTGTGCACATTGGGACACAGGCCGTGTTTGAGCGCTCTTGACACACAGATCATGGTGTATTCATGCACAGACACATTTCAGTACATTCACGTTGTTTCCACACACATTCGGAATAATGTTTTGATATGTCTTGTGTATGCTGCTGTGTTTAGTCAGTGTGCACAAATGTATCAATTATATGAACTACTTGTATTATTTGGTTCTTTGGTGTCCTTTTGGAGTCTCCCAAGTGTCCTTTTTTAAAAAAAAGATATCTAAATTTATCTTGAAATAAGCTTGCAGAAAATACAGTTTTGTGAGAATCACCCTTCAATCTTTTGGTTTACTTTGCGGGATATAGTAAATAATGACAAAATTAACGTATTAAGCAAGATAAATTGTGTATGCTTAATTTCATAAGTGTGCGATTAAAAATTTGAATCCATTGACAGCCCTAATATATGTATGTGTGTATATGTATATGTATATATTTCTTCTTTTTGGTGGAATAAAACCGATTCATATGATTAATAATTAGCATCAGAGATTAGATGAACTGTTGATGAACCCCTAAAAATCTTAAGGTGCTTATAAGCAAAAATATTAGCATACAGTCCTGCAAATAACATTTAACCTTTTTGTTTTACAGCTAAAGGAATGAAGGACACAAGACCGTGTTGCAACACTTTGTATTTTTAGAGTGAGCTGCAATTGGGTCTGTTCGTCTGACAGTTCCTCTCAGTTTGAAGCTCAGACATGCTCCCGGCAGCTATAGCAATGCAGTAATTAATTCACAAACTGGGTATTAAGGCTACATTCCCTCTTTCTCATACACGCACTTAAGTGCATAAGAACAAAAACATGATATGCTGTGGAATTTATGCCTGAGCTAGCCATACATTAGCTTTTAGCTGTTAAAATATTAAAATGACATTTTACTAAATGAAATTAGAATCGGAGTTTGGTGGCTTTTAGTTCTTAGCTTTGAAGCAGCTATATGCTGTACTTAAACTAACCTTAAGCAGATATACAGATTTAAAATATACAGGCACTCTCTTCTAGGAAAATCGACCAAGAACTGCAGTGTCTAAACCTGTTGGAGGGCCACTGTCCTGTAAAATTTAAACACACCTGAAACAGTTGAACAAGATCTTCAGACTTACTAGAAATTTCCAGGCAAGTGTGTTAGAGCTGGTTGGAGCTAAATTCTGCTGGACATTGGTCCTCCCAGGGATTGGACACCCCTGACCAAGAATATGGATAACTCATCATGGACTACACACTCTAGATTAAGCTGCCATTGATTGGCAAGTAGCATATCATGATTACCAATTGTGACATAATTAAAGCCTACTGGCTAATAAAAACCTCTTCAATATGTCCTGAACTTTTGGTTTTGATACATCAAGGTAGCAAGAAATCGTGTTTACATAATTTGTTTGATTTTTAGAAAGAAAATATGAGTCTGTTGGCTGGTTTGTAGATAGTCATATGAGATTAGGGCAGTGGTGGAGCTGGTGGAATAATCCCACCATCTGATGTTTGCAAAGGAGCTGCTTCTTCTGAAAGGGAATCAAGATCTATAGACACTAAAGGTGGAGGAGGTCTAATTACAGTATCCGTGCCAGAAGACATGGATGCAGTGAGGTCATCAGTCTGCTTTGATTCTTTGCTCTCCATCACAGTTTCTTGTTCACTTACTGACGCAGGTATTTTGGTATCAGAAGAGTCCACAGATTCTTGACCTTCATGGATTTTTTCTTCTGTCTCAGTTGAGTCTTGAGCAGCTGTCGGGTTGCCATTGGGGGCTTGGACCTCATCTGGATTTTGTCTACCAAACGTGCTCCCTTGCAGGATGTCCCCCATGAGAACTTCCTCACTTGTGTTCCTCCCGAATGTCAGGTGTTTTGAGAGCCGTTGGGAGAGGTATCTGGAAACGGACATCTGGTTGAAGCCTTGTCTATTGATGGCCTCGGATTCCTCCATATTTGGCAGGTTTGGTTGAACGTCACCATCCAGAAATGGTGAGGGTCCGGCCCACTCTGGATTTTCTAGCTGCTTTCTTTGCATTTTGCGTTTCCTTACCAAGATAAAGATTATGGCTATGAACATCAAGACAAACGTGGTGCCGATCACAGCCGCTACAGCATGACCTGGGTTCGCTTGCTGCTTGTCTTTTGATGAAGGTGGACTTAGCTTTTTGGTGGTCTTTCTAGTGGTCGTCAACATCCTCGTTGGCTTAGTCATTGATGAAGTCTCAAGTTCAGGTCCTTGAGTGTGTGTCCACTTATCTGTGATTTCTTTCCCCTCTGTGGTTTTCACATCATTGGTGCTTAGAGTCCCTTTGAAATCTGCCACAGTTGCTATTGCGGAAGTGTGGGCATGTGGGCTTGGTTGGTCTGAAGTCTCCATTGTGGGCTGGGCTGTTGGAAGATCTTTATTTGTGCTGGTTTCGTTGCTATCCATGACTGTTTTATTTGCTTGCGCATCATAGAGCCCAGTGAAATCGGAAGTAGAAGGTGTTTCCTGAGTGGCTTTCTGTGTCTCAGAATGTCCACTGCTTGTCTTTTCCTCTGGCAAAACATCTGCCCTTGTGGCATCGGATGGTTTAGTAAAGACATTCAATTCTGTAGCATTCTCTGTCTGCAAAAGAGATGTAGTATGCGGTCTGCGGGAACTTTCTGTTGGTTTTTGTAGTTCCTTTTTTTGAGTTACCTTGTCCTGCATTTGCGTTTCAGGGTGTGTCGACATAGTAGTTAAGTTGTGTTTGTCATAATGTACATTCCTCCTTGTCCTTGATGTCTCATCTTCATCGTTGGCTGTCTTCAGCCTGATCTCTTGCTGCTCAGAGTGACTCGTAAGTTGTCGTGTCTGAATGCTTCTTGAAAGTGAAACCACGTTTTCTGTTCCAGAATCAGTAGTGTAGTCCCTCTGCCGTGATGTATTTTCTGCTGTGTTTGTTAAATTCTTATTGCTGGTTGTTAAATGGCCATTTAGACTCCATGGTAGAGAGAAGAGAAAGACAAGTGTGCAAAGAGTAGTCCTCATGGTGTCCTTAGAGAACCTTGCCAAAAAGAGACAATTTTGCACATAAGACTCAACAGACCATTTTATATCCCTAAAATTCTTATATGCCACATGCAGCATGCTCAGATTAAAACTTTTACGTTTATCTTTTTCATATAACTTTTCAAAAAGGCAACACCTAATGTTTGTGTATACAAATGGTGCACACAAACTGTAGGTGAATACTTGGCGACGCAGACAACAATGGAAAAAATGTAGTTTTTTCATTTATTTTACAGTCACTGTTGGACAACTAGCTTCCAACAGACTGTTTTCTACTCTCCTTTTTTTTGTAGTGCCATGTGGTTATGTGTTTTTAAATGTTAAAAACATATACACTTAAAAATTTTGCTGTGCACTGTCAAATAACAATTATTGGTTTATGCTAGACAAAACAGCAGAATATTTACTTACCCAGGCATCCTCTGAAGCAATTGTTAAAGACTGAAGTATATAGAGATGAATACGGAACTGTCACTTCACTTGACAGGAAATGAAGCTGTGAAATGGCTGCATTCGTTTTTGCTAATAGCAGGTTTTTTTTTTCCTGAGGAAAGAATCTGTGGTAACAGAGTATGAAAAACAGAAGCACTTTTTTTCTATCTAAACTCTGTTCTAGGATATGAGGCTCATTTTTAAGGTATGTTTTAAAGCACTGATGTTAATTTTTTTGAAAAGAACAGTTATTAATTATCTTCAAATGTATATATAAGAGTAAGAATTATTTGCAGAGCAGAAGCCATCTAAAGGGAAATGATCTCATGTCTCTTTTTTTGTAATCTTGGAAAGTTCCTTTCACTGAACACCCACTTTTCAACCACCAATAACACCTTCAAAAGCTGGCAACTACATTAACAGTAGCATTGCAACACTCAGGAAATATCAAAATCTGATTGTAAATAATAAACAGAAATAGCATTTTTGTTATTAGCATTTCATTTTATTTTATATTGATATCAGTGTTCTGAGATAGAAAACTTGCTCATTGTTATAAGATTTTTAAGGCTGTGTGGTATTGCTTTACCCATTTTAAAGCTGAAGTGTGATTTCTTTTGTCCCTGCTTAATATTTGGAGTCAAATATAAATAAGCCATTCATAGGTTTTTTCATCTACACTGTTTGACCGACTAATGGCAGATGCGTGTTCATTATTTTTGCAATGCAGCTTGGTGACTGTAGTGGAAATTACAGTAGAAATTACAACACCAGTTTTAGGCACCTGTTGTGGTCTGCTATTTATGAATATAGTGTTCATCTATTTTCACTTCTATCTACAGCGAGTGAATATGCTCTTCGATTTCAGGATATATGCTGTTGCTTGCCATATTACAAAAATATCCAAAATGTGATGCAATACTGATGTTAAATACCAATTTCACAAAATATGCAATCACACACAGAAATTTCATTTTCTTATTGTCCTTGTCATCCTCACTAAACGGATCTCCAAAGCTGATTGAGATGAGAAAACTGCATTGACCTCATCTGTGAAAAGGTCAAAGTTTTCTATTTACTGACTATTTGACCCATCAAATTCATCTAATATTACAAGAAATTTCCTTTTAACAGGATGAGCAGAAATTGTAGTTAGTTAAACAATTCTGAAAAACCCTGTAAGGCCGCTTGTAACTGGGCACTTTTGTTAACTTCCTTTTTTTTTTACTGCAGTAGATGTTGAAGACATTTAAAAAAAAAAAAAAAGGCAAAAAAGAGAAGTAAAATGCCTGACATCAGAGCCCAGCATACAAAAAAAGCTCTTATTTACACCATCAGAGGCATATTCTCCAAATTTATGGGATCTATGCAGGAATCCCTGGAGGTTGAGCTCTGCATGGCTGACGGGATGCTCTCTGAATCACCGGCTGTGTTAGAAGTGGTGATGTATTGGCTCGGCCCTGCCACGCCATCATGGTTCTCTTCCTCTTCGCCGTCTGTCTTTACCTCCTCCAATAGAATGCTGGTTTCGCATGGACCCACAATGCCACCCTCTCTTCTCTCGGTACCCCAGTAGCCCGTTCCACTCACCAGGTCTGCATTGCTTCGGGATGGACGAGGGGCCCGGTGATGACGTTTCAGGCTTGAGACGGTACATGCCAACACTATGGTGGAGGTTAGAAGGATCAGGATGATGCTGCCAGCAGTTGCTGTTGCTATAAACGCTAGCTGGGCATCGATAAAACAGCTGATCTCGGCGGCACCAGTTGCTGGCAAACTAGTCGTTGCAAAGGAAATGTTGAGGACCTCATACTCTTCTGTGGTGGTGTTGTACATCAGCTCGTTTGTGGTCTGCATTGTCACTGTATTTTGAGATCTGTGTAACAAACAAGTACCTTTATTCAGCTGGTCATGTTCTTTTAAATATTCTATAGTAGTTAATTTAGCTTTTCAGTACACATTACACTCTTTACCAGGCATGATGCAATAAGTTTCCAGTAACAATCAATTTGTCTGTTCAAACTTAATGTAAAAGCTTGGCTAATGGAAAAAACATTATGTACACTACCATTCAAACGTTTGGTGTCAGTAAGATTTATTTTTTTAAGAAATTAATGCTTATATTCAGCAAGGATGCTTTAAATTGTTTGTAAGTGACAGCAAGACAGTAGACATTTCTTTTTCTATTTCTATTTCAAATAAATTCCTTACTACTGAACTTAAGAATCCTGAATCACATTGAATCATGTTTCCACAAACATTAAGCAGCACAACTGTTTTCAACATTGATAATGATAAGAAATGTTTCTTGAGCATCAAATCAGCGTATTACAATGATTCCTTAAGGATCGTGTGACTGAACATTTTATTTTAGCTACTTTACTATACCTGTTTTCCTGTATTTTTGATCAAATGTTGAGCATAAGGGACATTAAAAAACATTAGAAATTCTTACCAACCCAAGTCTTCTGAATAGTAGTGTACATAATTTAACATGAATCACTATGATTTTAAATAGTGTATATGGATTTTAAAATGCACCAAATCTTTTGTTAAATTAAGTTTTAAAACTCTTTAGCCACTTTAATGGTATAATAAAAACATTAAAAAAAAGAATGAGTAGTTTGTTTTCCAAACTCTCAATTACACAATAGCTTAACAGATAATTGGTGAATTAATAAGTACTTACTAAAGTAGATATAGAGCCTTTCTTAGGGACTTATCCGGAGAGGGCGATCTGGAAGATTAAGAACAACGACCTGAAGCAATGAGGCTTGATATATTGTGATACAGTACACAATCACTTCCTGTCCCCCACGCTTGTTGATGTTATTTAGGTGTTCTTCAGTTGAGATGTTGTTGACCTGTGGTTACAACAGTAGAAAACAGGGCTATATTTGTTAAACAGGTTCCCATTCTGTGTAAGCTGTCAGAAGTTTGCCATTTAAGGAAATTGGTGCAGAACGTACTGTTGTTTTTGGCATATATACAATTTTAGACTTTATCACAAAATACACTTGCCTTTAGAAGCAAAACGCATTCAAATTCAAAATATCATTGTTGTTATTTCTCTTTAGGTTCAAAACCGGACAAATCAATGGCGATCTTCTGATCTACCACGTCCTTCTGACGCTCAAACCATACTACGCCAAGCACTACGAGATCGTAGTAGACCTCACCCATGTGGGCCCCAGTAACCGTTTTAAGACGGACTTCTTATCCAAATGGTTTGTGGTCTTTCCAAACTTTGCCTACGAGAATGTGGCTGCCGTGTACATCTACAACTGCAACACCTGGGTACGAGAGTACACCAAATACCATGAGCGACTACTCACTGGCCTTAAGGGGAGCAAGAAGCTGCTGTTTATCGACTCGCCTGCACGTCTAGCTGAACACATTGAACCTGAGCAGCAGAAGCTGCCTGCAGCAACCTTGGCACTGGAAGAGGACCTCAAAGTGTTCCACAATGCCCTGAAACTGGCGCACAAGGACACAAAGGTGTCGATCAAGGTGAGAGCTCATGGATATTTGTAAAACTCAATCCAAGTGTTATTTTGAGGGTATTTTAGGTACCAATATTGGCTACGTTAATAAGTTTCTTAACTTAACCCATATTAAATCCTATAAGAATTTTCATGTTATGGCCGGTAACTGATAAATGGCTAATATTGAAGTTCTGTACTTTTCTAAATAAATTTATATAACAAATGAAACAAATAATATAGAGCCCTGCAAATGACATGCAGACAAAAATCTATTTATCATGGCCAAGAATTAAGAATTTATTACCACAAACGAAATTGTATTAATTCAATCCCTCGTTTTGGTTAAACAGTGGCGACAAATTAGAAATTTGTTAACATGTTTTATTAATTTGTGGTAAGGTTGTACCAAGTTTTGCCCTCATTTTGATTTAATTAAAATGTGTGAACAAATCAAGTCTTAATGGGAACAAATTCTTAATTTGTGTTTACGATAGACACACACACATAATTTCTTGTGCGAAGCTCTGTAAAATAATGGAATAAAAATAATTATACATAAAAAAATAAAATATGTACATTTAAAAATAATTTGCTTTCAATGCTACAAATGAATTTAAGTGTCACAATATTGTATTGTACAATATAAAAATGGATATTCATTTTGAGATTTTCAGAAGATTTAACAGTGTTATTAAATTTATAAGTGTTTTTAAATATTAACTTGTATGGTACTACAACCCAAAATGTAAATCCCAGAGTTTTACACTTTTTTGGCCCATTCTACCTAGGTGGGATCAACAGCTGTTCAGGTGACCTCGGCCGAGCGAACGCGCGTCCTGGGACAGCCTGTTTTCCTGAACGACATATACTATGCTTCAGAGATTGAGGAGATATGCCTGGTGGACGAGAACCAGTTCACACTGACCATCGCTAACCAGGGCACCCCTCTCACGTTCATGCACCAGGAGTGCGAAGCCATCGTTCAGTCCATCATCCACATCCGCACACGCTGGGAGCTCTCTCAACCAGACTCCATTCCTCAGCACACAAAGATCAGGCCTAAAGATGTTCCTGGCACCCTGCTCAACATCGCCCTCCTCAACCTGGGAAGCTCTGACCCCAGTCTGAGGTGAGAATCAGTTCACTTTGCCTGGCATCTTGGGAGATTGAGATTTAGGCCATGCTCAGGCTGTTTTTCAGCCTAACATCTTGATAGTTTTGGGTGAATGGTCCAATGCGTCCCGCTGTTGTTGTTCTGACAAAGAGCCTTTTATCTGCAGGCTTCTGTCTTTGTTTTGGTGAACTGATTAGAAATGCTAATACTGCTTCTTTGTGTCTTTAGTTCAACTGAGGCGGTTCACTTGAACTTGCCGCCCCACAGTTAGAACCAGACAGAACCTATTATGTAAAAATGAAATACCACTTCAATTTCTGCAAATATGGAAACTAACGTATTAAAGTAAATTAGTGCTTCCGAGAATGACTTGCTCTTAACTAAAAACTCCTTCAACAGGTCAGCTGCATACAATCTCCTTTGTGCCTTAACCTGCACCTTCAACCTGAAGATTGAAGGCCAGCTCCTGGAAACATCTGGCTTGTGCATCCCAGCCAACAACACCCTTTTTATTGTGTCCATTAGCAAAACGCTAGCAGCTAACGAACCCCACCTCACTCTGGAGTTCCTGGAAGAGTGCATCTCCGGCTTCAGCAAGTCAAGTCAGTGTCACATACAAACAAAGACATCATTTTGCACATATGTGTTATTGTTAGAAAGTTTGGTGTTGGTAAAATTCTTATTTTAGAAGAAATTGATACCATAATTCAACAAGGATGCATTAAATTGATTTAAAGTGACTTTTATAAAACTTTTAAGAATCCTGAAAAAAAGTATCACCGTTTTCACAAAAATATTAAACAGCACAACTTTGATAATAATAAGAAATGTTTCTTTAGCAGCAAACCAGCATATTAGAATGATTTCTGAAAGAGTAGTGGCTGCTGAAAATTCTACTTTTCCATCACAGGAATAAATTACATTTTAAAATGTTAAAATAAAAATTATTTTGTAATATTTCACAATAGTATATTTTTGTTAGTGTTTTTGATCAAATAAATGCAGCCTTGATGAGCATAAGAGACTTCTTTCAAAAACAGTAAAAAATCTTACTGATCCCAAAACATTTTTTTTTTATGTGATGGTCATTGCAAAGCACTTTTTTGTGTCATTTGTTACAAAAATGTTGTGTGTATCCCTTTGGGTGCTTTAGGTATTGAGCTGAAGCATCTGTGTCTGGAGTATATGACTCCTTGGCTACGTAATTTGGTGCGCTTTTGTAAACACAATGATGATGCCAAACGGCAGCGTGTAACGGCTATCCTGGACAAACTCATTACTATGACCATCAATGAGAAGCAGATGTACCCCTCCATACAGGCAAAGATATGGGGCAGCTTGGGTCAGGTAAGCCTTTCAAACAATTGTGAAGTTTTTTTTGTTTTTTTTTGGTTTTATTGAAGGAATTTGATTTTGTGAGCTTATTCCATCCAAAAAGTTTCAAACATGCATTACAATGACAAATGCCTTCAAACTCTATAACACCCCTGTATATTTCTATAGTAATTCTTCCCATGTCTTTAGAAACTCGCAAGTCAGCAGTTACAGAATGCACCATTTTTTACATTTATAGATCACAGACCTGCTTGATGTGGTGTTGGATAGCTTCATAAAGACTAGTGCTACTGGGGGTTTGGGATCCATCAAGGCTGAAGTGATGGCTGACACAGCTGTAGCTCTGGCTTCAGGAAACGTCAAGCTGGTGTCCAGCAAGGTAAGCACTTAGTGGTCACCATATTATGTGAATTTATGTTTTTAATATATGATTTAATACGATGCTGTTCGTAAGATAACATACTGTAGCATCTCAGTTAGGTTGTACTGAAATACTAAATCTTACTGCATTGCAATTAATGATTTAGAGCATGGAAAATTCAACAGAACCAAAATGTACCATTTCGTTTTTTTTCTTACTACTGTAGTAACAGAATATGCAGTGATTTTGTAAGCACAGATGCTATTGCATTTTTAGCTGTAATGTTTCGTTAATTATTTTGCTTTTTATATATTAAAAAAAATCATAGGATTATGAACACATTTTATTTATTTATAAAGTTATCAATTTGTTCATCCCAAGATGATTCAAAATAACAGCTTGACTTATATTGCATGCATTTTTGTATAATTTCATCCAATTTATCTCAGTTGAAATGTTTACTCCTGTTTAATATCAACAATATTTAATATTAACAATATTCAGTTATAATATTACAATATTCATTTATCCATTAAACCAATTTTATTTCTTGTTAACATATCTCTAAATGTCCTACAGGTCGTTTAGGTTAATTTCTAGCCCACTAACACTCTTTTAAACAGATTTCGACTTACCGCTTAAAGTGTTTCTGGCTCTTGTGTTCCTGAATCATTCCTCTTGTGATCTTATCCAGGCTGACTAGCTCTTCTACCCAACATCTATTATCCTAAGTGTTGTGCACAAATGCCCAATTTGTATGTGTGTGCGCACGGACAGACAATAGTTAGTCAGCGGGGCAATCGCTCCTATTATATGGGCAACTGTTAGTCATTACGCTCAATGGACATCATTGTCAGACACTTGGGCAGAGGGGAGAGCCACATTTGCGAGTTCGATAACTTAAGCACCTCGGTCTTTATGATTCTTGATTGATGCAGTAACCATAACTAGATATATACTAGATATTTTTCACTAGTTGAAGATACTTAGTTGTTTTCCCAAATGCTCAGCTATGCTGAAAAGCTAAATATTGTTTGGTTAACATGTGCCAGCCACTGCTGATGTCACAGCGGGCAGCACAAGGACAGGCTTTGTCCAGTTGTTGCGTCTGCTTTTCTAAGACTCGGACTCTGAGGTTAAATGAGGGAAGTATAATCTTATTGAGAGAGCAAATGATGTTTAGGTGCATGTCACAGAGTGAAAATAAAAGGCACACTGTCTATATTCGTTTTTGTATTGGAGCAGTTTCTAATTTGAGGTTTGTTTGAAATAATAAATTAGGCTATTTGTAAAGAGTCCAGTCATTGTTTTGCTAATTCTGAAAGCTTAAAATTGCTCTTAAACTGCTTTAGTGATATTGTTCAATTTAGCACTCAGACTCTTTAGTTTTCATCAGTGATTAATTAAAGTCAAATAAAGCCCATATTTGTAATGTAACTAAAAAATCCTTTATTAATATCTCTCAGGTGATTGGCCGGATGTGTAAGATCATCGATAAGACATGCCTGTCCCCCACCCCCACCCTTGAGCAGCACCTGATGTGGGACGACATCGCTATCCTGGCCCGTTACATGCTCATGCTCTCCTTCAACAACTCTCTGGACGTGGCTGCTCATCTGCCCTACCTGTTCCATGTCGTCACTCTGCTGGTGGCCACCGGCCCGCTGTCACTCCGAGCATCAACGCATGGCCTCGTTATCAACATCATTCACTCACTCTGCACCTGCTCACAGCTCAACTTCAGCGGTGAGAAATAACTCACAGAAAGTGAGGGTTTTAAAGGAATAGTTGCCCCAAAAATGAACATTTGCAGATAATGTAGTCACCCTCAGGCCATCCAAGATAATGAGTTTGTTTCTTCATTGGAACAGATTTGGAGAAATTATGTAATTTGCTCACTATAGGATAGTAAATGGGTGCCGTCAGAATGAGTCCAAACAGCTGATAAAAACATCACAATAATCCATAAGTAATCCACATGACTCCAGTCCATCAATTAACATTGTGTGAAGGGAAAAGCTGTGTTTGTAAGAAATTGATCATTAAGACATTTTTAATTTCAAACAATTGTTTCCAGCTAAAATACAAGTCCTCTATCCACAATGTTGCTTTTATAATATTGTTATCTCCATGTTAAAACATTTCTAAATTCTTATTTTTATAAGTATACAAGGAATGATCTCAGTCCATTTTTTTAACTCATGCTTGAGGACTGCTTATGCCAAATATATATATATATATATATAATACAACTACTTGATATCAAAATTATACCTGATACCTGAATTTTTTATTATGAATTAACAATAATAATAAATAAATAAATGAAAAACAATTACTATACATATCTATACACAAAAATCTGTACTTGTTTATTTTTGTGGAAATTTAAACTTACTAAAGAGAATGAATTAAAGCTGCAGTCCGTAAGTTTTGCCTCTTTGTCGCCATCTCTGTTTGAAAACCTGAAATTGCAGTTTCTTGCGGAATTATCTTCCTTGCGTGGGTTGTGCTCGGCACGGCTTCAGCGCGGATTAATCTGTTTTGAGGTGAATGTTTAGCTGTCAGTCACTGCACCGGTGTGGATGTTTACTGTACTTCGCAATCACAGATTCTAGCCTACGTCTTGGAATATATGACCCAAATCAGAATTTTCACCATATATTGCCATCTGAACAAGTAAATAACAAGTCTGCCACGTTTGTTCTGACCAACTGAGGAATAAAGCATTACAATAAATCGTGCTACCAATGGTGATCTAAAGATCGGTTAGCTCATATCAAACCTTGCAAAGTATTATTGTTATACTTTATTCTCAAATTATTAATGTTGACAACATCAGCATTGCGTGACTATGAGTATAGTGTGTATTAGCGTGTAGATTTCAATTTCTGTACAGTCTAATCTCTAATTGTCATACCATTCGAATTTAATATTAAGGAAAAGCAAACTATGCTCCATTCGAACTGGTTTTCTTTAAAATACAAATCTTGTGTAATCCCAGGCTATCTGTATTCAGAAGCACGTTTAAAACTGGAATTTAATTTCATTCACATGTGTTTCATAAACACATCATCCTTTCTGGATTACAATCCGCCATCAAAATGATAAATTTAATTATTCTAGCTGCTGTGAGAAAAGGCTATAAATGATCCGTCACCTGCAGGATCCTCACATGTGATAGCCTACTAGCCGGGAAAACGTCTTTGTTTACAGACGTGACGTTAGGGCTGTCACGATATTAGATTTTTCATATCACGGTTATTGTGGCCATAAGAATTCACGATATCGATATATCGTGATATCTATAGAAACCTTGGGGGGAAAAAAGATATGTCAAATAATTTTTTACTTTGTTTATTGAGTTTTTCTTTTTCACCCAATGAACATAAGGATACTGATAAACGCAGGGCACTGTCTTTCTTCGTTGGATCTCCTATAAAATAACAAGAGAGAAAATACTGTCAAGTTCAACAGTATGATGAATAAATATTAATGGTAACACTTTACAATAAGATGTCATTTGTTATCATTAATGTATTAACTAACAATACATTTATTACACAATTTATTAATCTTTGTTAATGTTAATAAAAATACAGTCGTTCATTGTTCATGTTAGTTCAGTGCATTAATGTTTACAAACACAACTTGTGATTTTAATAATGCATTAGTAAATGCTGAAATTAACATGAACTAAGATTAATAAATGCTGTGTAAGTATTGTTCATTCTTATTTCATGTTAACTAATGTTAACTAATGAACCTTATAGTAAAGTGTTGCCATATTAACATCTAAACTGATACTTTAACCTGTGAACTTGTGTACCCGTATTTTAAGCTCTTTAACCTATAGTTGCACCGGCGCCACTGAAGTCATGCAGTAAGAGCTGCTAATTCAGTATTAATGTGCGTCTAGAACGACCGCAGATGAGGCATTATGTGCATGGCACTGCGACCAGCTTAACATTTTACAGAGTTCAATGTAGCAATGTGGTCGCTCAGTTTTTCAAGATCAGTTTTAATCGTGTAACCGTTAACAGATTTGAACAAAGAAATAAAGTGTTACTACGCACAGGCCGTATTGATTGCAAATTCAAAAATAAGACGAGTAAAGAAAACACGGTACTTATTAAAATAATCACCCTTTACTTAAATATATGAACACAGAAAACCTCTGTTAACAGGTTAATGTAACATTTCCCATTCTGTGACTAGTAAAATAATGGCAACTTACAGAATGGTGCATTTGCTGTATTTACATGTGGTGTTATCATAAGAGTCCTGTTCATTTTAAATAGTGCGGTTATCGCCAATACCGGTATATCGTCACACACTAAACTAACAGGATATCGATAATTGTTGCTTTGAATATCACGGTTATCGTCAATACCGCGTATATCGCGACACCCCTACGTAATGACGCAGTGCCATGCTCGAATTTCCCGCGGAAACCTACCCATACCACTCAAATTAGAAATCATTATTATAAGCTAACGTTGTGAATCGGGCTAAAGTAAGGCGATAGTTTTGAACACTGGCTGGTTATGTACTTGCTCAAATATTGATTTTGGATCATTTTTAACCAAAAAAAGTTACAGACTGCAGCTTTAATAAAAAATCTAAAAACAAAATAATATTAAAAACTTTGAATACAGTAATGATTCTAAATCATTTTGTGGCAGTATGACAGACTTTATGTAAAGTTTTTGATTTCGAATAAATATGGCTTAAATCTATGTGCTACATGGGAATGCACTCCTTACATTGTTATGCAGTAGTGCTGATTTTTTTGCTAGACATTAGGTTGTTTTAACATGAGATGATCTGTCTGATTTCTTTGCTGTTCTGGTTTTTGCCTTTGCAGAGGAGACTAAACAGGTGCTGCGTCTGAGTCTGACTGAGTTCTCCCTGCCCAAATTCTACCTGTTGTTCGGCATCAGTAAGGTCAAATCTGCGGCGGTCATCGCCTTCCGCTCCAGCTACAGAGACCGCTCGTTCTCCCCTGGCTCCTATGAGAGAGAGACCTTTGCTCTGTCTTCCCTGGAAACAGTTACAGAGGCTCTTTTGGAGATTATGGAGGTTAGTTACTGCTGCTGTCATTTTAAAGTATTTGTAATCTTTTATGTATCTCCAGCACTGTGCTGATCTTTTTAAAGAATTTATGAGTTCCATAACTACTTACTTTTTGAAGCTTTTTATGTATATGTTATTTAACCAATTATTGTTTTTCCCCAGGCCTGTATGAGGGACATTCCTGGATGCAAATGGTTGGATCAGTGGACCGAATTGGCGCAAAAGTGTGTTGAAAACTACATTTCACTAGAGTTTTTTTTTTTTTAAGTAGCTGCAACTGAAAATCACAGTACAATCGCATTTAAATAACTAATTGTATTGTCTTTGATAGGTTTGCATTCCAGTATAACCCATCTCTTCAGCCACGGGCGCTGGTGGTGTTCGGCTGCATCAGTAAACGTGTGACTCACGGACAGCTCAAACAGATCATTCGTATTCTCAGTAAAGCCAGTCCTCTGCTCAGCATTGATCGGGTTAGCGCTGTCTGTTTTTCTCTCACAAACTACCTCATTTTAGATTTGATTGTAATTGGCTCGAATCATTTGTTTTGGTGCATTTATATAATGTGGTCTTCTCGGATGTTTACTTTTTGATCAAATTAATTGAACACCATAGTTTTGCACCATTTAGAACTGAAGAAGAATCCAATTTAATGTATTAATTTGATTTGAGGTTGTCAACAGGATGCAGAATTCTTATTTAAATGTATTGAGGTAGAATTAAAATTGAAGTTCATATGAATTTAATGAACTTTTGCTCTTAACAATGTTATCATATACCTAACATATGGGGGTATGTCTGCACACATTAAATGTTATTATTAATCAATGTTTAATAAAAATTAGCATGTAATTTATGTATATTTATTCATATTTAATAAATTAGGTCACATTAATGAGTTACATTTTAAAAGAAATGATAATTAAAACAGTCATTTTTAAATAGTATTTGTTACTGTTAAATAGTATTTCACAATATAACTGTTTTGTTGTATTTTTGATCAACTAAACTTGGTGAGACTGATTTCAGAAAAAAAAAAAGAGAACAACTCCTAACTATTAAATGGTAGTGTATTATGTAGTCAATAATTTTAAGATGCCCATTTATTTTTATAAAGTCGTCTAAAAAATTATGTTTGGACAACTTCAAATCTATTTTGATATCTGTGGAAATGTATACAGTATTGATTGAGCAAAGTTTAGAGAAATGCATTTAATCAGTTACTGGAAAAGTTAGTTAGTAAGACAGTGAATAGATGTAATTAGCCATGGTTTGTCACATGCCAAACTGGTTGTACTAAGAACATTTCTCGGTTGTCATTTACTGCTATTGAATTTCCTCTTCCTTTAACTCCAAAATTAAATTCCTACTCGTTAATTGAAAGGAAGTAATTGAAAAATTGCCCAATGTTTAAATGCGCAAGATTATAGACATCTTTTGTAGTATTGTGAAGTGTGTTTGTGATTCAGGTCTGCAGAATGCAGTGCAGTGCTAGTCTAACTGCTGTAGTGTCATTCGCTCAGACTATTTGCTGGCGTCATGCTCCGCCGCTCTGTCTGATTAATGCTGTTCCTGCACAGGGGCTGGAGAGCTGCTTAAAGGGGCCGGATAATTACAACAGCCAGGTTCTCATTGAGGCCACCGTCATCGCTCTCACAAAACTACAGCCTCTCCTCGATCAGGTGCAGTCATGTTGTATACTGGATTCAATTATTAAAACATCAGCCGTTATTACCTCTGATGTAACACAACAGTGTTACTACTCTAGGTGTATACATGTATGAGTGTTTAGGGAAAACAGTTTGAAAATATCTTTGCAATTCAGTTTGGTGTTGCAGAAATGACACACTTGACGTATTAATAGTTTTGTGTGTACATGTCTAATGATCTGCAGGACTCTCCCATGCATAAAGCTCTGTTCTGGGTGGCTGTGGCTGTGCTTCAGTTGGATGAAGTGAGTCTGTACTCTGCCGGTACCGCCCTACTGGAGCAGAACCTGCACACACTGGACAGCCTCCGGGTGTTTAATGATAAGGTGCCCAACTGAAATCCACGTTTAGACAAACACAGACTCAAAACGTGTTTTGATACTCTTGATATTATTATTAGTGATAGCTAAATTATCAAGGTGGTAGAATGTAAAACTTTTATCAGTTATCTTCATAAAAACATTTCCACCCCTTTATAGAGTCCTGAGGAGGTCTTCATGGAGATACGGAAGCCTCTGGAATGGCATTGTAAACAAATGGACCATTTTGTGGGACTCAACTTTGCCTCCAACTTCAACTTTGCATTAGTGGGGCACTTGCTCAAAGGTAATGAGTAAAAAAAAATCAGTGGATCACACTGTAGTATTAATAATTCCATTAAGAATGTCCATTGCCTGCTTTGTACAAATGAATAAAAATAAATCAGGGTCAACATGCATTTATTTTAATTTGACTTATAACTAGTGTCTGGTTTAAAACTAATCTGTTCCAATGTTTCAGAGGAATAATAATAATTATTATTATTATTATTATTATTATAAATTGACTTTAACATGGCGTTTTATTTTTTTATTTAATTTAATTTAAATAAATTTTATGTCAGATTACTTAAATATTTCCAAATGGTTGATAAATAAATGAAAGGGTTGAATATTAAAATAAACTAAATAATGATGATGATGATGATGATGATGCTAATAATAATAATAATAATTATTATTATCCATGTTGAACCTGATTTATTATTATTATTATTTTATTTTTTTCACTCTTCTAGGTTGATGAATTTATGCATTACTGTTGTATAAACAGACAGTTAATGCATTGAGCAGTTTATCGGTGAAAGGTCTTTCGTGTGTCTGGTTTCTCATATTTGTCTTTTCTTCTTGTAGGATACAGACATCCCTCTTCCACCACTGTGGCCAGGACAGTCCGTATCCTTCATACACTCCTGGGCCTTGTGGGAAAACACCGTAGCTGTGACAAGTTTGAGGTGAACACGCAGAGTGTGGCCTATCTGGCAGGTACATTAAAGCCAGCACAACATTAAGCAAACAATCACAACCTGTTATGAAGTAGATATGCATCTAAATTCAGATGGAAACCTCTAAACTGTATGTTTGTGTACATACAGCTTTGCTCACAGTATCAGAGGAGGTGAGGAGCCGCTGCAGTCTAAAGCACAGGAAGTCATTACTGCTCTCAGAAGTTACAATGGAGAACTTTCCCATGGACATGTACTCCGTGTACGACACTGAACCTGGATGCAGGTGAGAATTTTTCATCAAACGGGTTTGAATTTTTAGTTTTCATTCTCCTATTTACTTGTTTTTCAAACCACACTATATTGAATTTTTGTTTTAATTGCTTTTTTTTTTTTGGTTGCTTGTTGATGTTCACACTCTTTTATGTGTCAGGCTACTGCGTGAAAACCAGCCCTGGGCTTCTCCGAAAGTGTCAGAGCACAGTCTTGCACCTCCGTACTCTGCAATGGGGCAGACCAGCCTTCGCCCACGCAAATCCATGAGCGTAGACATGGGCCAGCCGTCACAGGCCAATGCGAAGAAACTTCTGGGTATTAGCGGTCTGATGACTTCATTCTTTCTAAGAGGCTCTTAAACATGCTGTAGCTTTACTTCAGCTTCATACTTAAGTGCTTTTATTTTTATTCTAGGCACTAGAAAGAGTTTTGATCACCTGATTTCGGACTCAAAAGCCCCGAAGAGACCAGACATGGAGTCGGGCATCACCACGCCTCCAAAAATGAGACGGGTTTCTGAAAATGACTATGAGATAGGTGAGTTTTTCTACAATTATGACTTAAATGTGTTATGCTACAGGCCAGTGCTAATCTATGTGCAGTAAATGATCATTAGGCTTTGAAATGAGAAAGGTTGAATTGCCAACACCTCTTCTTTATTCCAGAAACTCAGCGAATAGCCAACTCCCATTTACGCAAAGTTTCTGTGTCTGAGTCCAATGTCCTCCTGGACGAGAACATTCTCACAGACCCGAAGATCCAGACGCTGCTTCTTACTGTACTGGTGTGTGCTCCATACTACTTTCTTTGCACTTGAACTTGTGCTTTAAATCCTTCTACAGGTGGAATTGTCTTTGAAATTGTATATTGAATAATTTTTTGCAACTCCTTTATGTATAGCACAAGAAAGTTAAATAAAGAAGATATTTTTCTTTCTCCATCTATGATGGTTTTTATATTATATGTACTGTTGTATAGTGAAGTATTGTTTTTAATTGCAGGCAACACTGGTGAAATACACTACGGATGAGTTTCATCAGCGGATCCTGTACGAGTATTTGGCTGAGGCCAGTGTGGTGTTCCCCAAGGTCTTTCCAGTAGTGTGAGTGTCTGCCATATTACATACCAACACATCACTCTGAGTCATTCAAGATCCATTAGTCTCCTATTATTTCCCATGCTAAAAATATTTCAGGAGTTTCAGGGTGAAGTGTTGATGTAAATGGAAAGATACAGAAATGAGGTGTTAACAATTGTTTTAGTAAAATTATCCCACAGGTTTGAATGTTTAAAATAGTTAAAGGATTAGTTTAACTACTCGCCCTCACGTCGTTCCAAACCCATAAGAGATTTGTTCATCTTTAAAATACAAATTAAGATATTTTTAATGAAATCTGAGGGATTTCTGTCCCTCCATTGAGTCTGTTCACCCAAAACTTTTTTTTTTTCAAAACATTTGCAACAAGCTTAATCCAAGTCTTCTGAAGAGTCATGATCACTTTATATAATGAGCAGAATTAATTTAGTTTTTTTTCCACATAAACATTCATCAGGGAACATTGGCGATAGGCGATTGGTTCTCATGTCAAGCAAGCATGTTTGAGCTTCTGTGGCCAAATTTGAATGCTGTAAAAGCCTAAAATAAACACAAAGCTGCTTAATATTTTTTTAGAAACCATTTTTTAGGATTATTTCATGAATAAAAAGTTCAAAAGAACAGCATTTGAAATTTAGAAATCTTTTGCGACGCTATATATAATTTTACTGTCACTTTTTAATAAATTGAATGCATCCTTGCTTAATAAAACTATTAATTTATTATAACAATCTTACGGAGCCCAAACCTTTGAATGGTAATGTGTTGTTTGCGTGAAATTTAATTACCTTTTTGCATACACTAGATATGGAAAAGTATATGTATTATATAAAGTATATGTATTACTCATGTGGTGTTGAGTAATGTGGTGTTATTGTTTTGTACTACACCTACATAACAAGTTTTTTAGGTCCACTTAGATAATCTACATTAATTAGCTTGCGCAATATGCAGGAAAATGTTGTATATTTATAGGTCTGTTGTATATTTAGTTTTGGTCCTGTAGTTTGACAGTGTCATTTTTATCCATTATAGCCACAACCTGCTGGACTCCAAGTTAAGCACCGTCCTTTCCATGTGCCAGGACCCTAACCTCCTGAACCCTGTCCACGGCATCATTCAGAATGTGGTTTATCACGAGGAGTCTCCTCCTCAATACCAGCCGTCCTGCTTGCAGAGTAAAGCCAATCTCTCCAGTCATTTCTGAACATTCACATTTCTTAGCAGATGCTTTCTTAATTGTCTAAAAAGCAAGTTTTTAAAGTAGCACTGTCAACTTATCATATTAATTTAGTGCTATTATTTTTTTTTAAATGCAAATATTGATAGACTGTATTATTAAATCGATTTTGCATATAATTACAATTTTTAATCGATTAACAACACTAGTTTTTTTTTTTTTACGTATTGTTTAGAGTTACTTCAGCTTCTGATGTCTGACTGATTTCCTTTTTTTCTTTTGACTCTTCATCACGCTCTTGCTCTGTCATCTGTCTCTGCTGTCACCTCTCTTTTTGTCTCACAGGTTTTGGTTTCAACGGACTTTGGAGGTTTGCCGGGCCCTTTTCTAAGGTATGATTAACTGCTCCCATAAACACTTTTCATTTTCCAACAGAGCGCAGTGAAGAAATTGTGTGCTGCGGTCTCTCTGCAGCTTCTTAGATTTATTGACCAAAACGGCTTCCCCAAACATCTCCCGCACCCATCCAGTGTCTGTGCCCTCTTACTCTCCCACAGTTCTGCTGTGGTTTAAAAAGGTATAAATGACAGGGATTTATTGCTTATTTATCCCTTACTGAAGGAACGGTTTTCCTCCTTTCATGACTCAGCAGTCAGCAATAATGATGTGTTTCATCCTGCCTTGTCAGACCAGTAATTCAGGTTTTTACTTGCCCTGACAATATTTTTACTGTAATGTGTTATCAGTTATTTTAATTATATTCTTATGAAATATGTGTTGGGGGGGGGGGTCTGTAAAATTTTAGTTTTCTTCACAAAAATGTTTTTCCCCATAGCTTTGTCACACCACTAGACCAAATTCTATAATACATCTTATGTAATAAAACAATAAAACTTAAGTTAAAATGAGTTAAAATATTGGCAGGGCAAGTAAAAATAATATTTTAACAGAATATTTTAACTGGCTTCACCACAAAATGTCAGGTCTTATTATATAAAATGTATTCTATAAATCAAAATTATTGTATTATTACTTATTTATTACTTCATTTTTTTATAACATTTTTCTGTGTGCTAGGAAAATTTAAAGGATTTTTTTTTAATTTACCCCATTTACCACCATCTTTGCAAAAAAACAGTTTTTATGGTTATGCTTTTAATATGCAGTCATATCAGTAATTGTGCCATTTACAACTACATGACAGCTATACATTTGCTGGAAAATGTAGCGCTGCCTTGCAAAAAATAAAGGGTTTATCATTTTTTAATGCAGTCTGATTGATTCTTTCAAGAATATTGTAGATTATTTATTTAAAAAAAATTCAACAAAACCTCATTTTTGAAATCTATGAACATAAGCACTGGCTACTTCTGTCAACTTGCCCAAAAAATATCTCACTCTGGCCCTAACCCTAAAATGTATTGAATGATATTGACAGCCAATAAAGGGGGAGGGGAATAACCACAGCAAATCCTAAATATCTAGGTTATTCCAGTCATTAAATGTTGTCACTATTGCTATTGCTCATACTCAAGGTTAGAGTAATCAAACTACCTCTCATAATGACGAAACAGATGAAAAATATCCCTCAGATTTACTTGTCATATCTAGTGACCCAAATATGTTAAATAAAGCTAAATCATTAATAGTCACTCCTGCTTTTACACTCTCCAACAGCAAACCCAAATTCCAGACTATGCCGAGCTTGTGGTTAAGTTCCTAGATGCTTTGATTGACACTTACCTGCCTGGTATCGAAGAAGAAGGAGGGGAGGAGTCACTGCGCACACCTACCTCTCCATATCCGCCCACCGTCCAGAGCCAGCTCAGCATCACGGCCAACCTCAACCTGTCTAACTCCATGACATCTCTCGCCACCTCACAGCACTCACCAGGTCAGTGCTCACTTCCTGCATCATTACACACACATAGGAACAAATTAGTCAGTAGTCGCTCACTTAACTTCACACTTCACATTCTTCCCAAGCTACTCACACCTGCTAACGTAAATGTGATTACGTGAGTCACGATAACGCTAACACATGCGATGTCGTTGCGACATACCCTAGCAATACAAAAATAACACAGTAACAGCTCTGTTTGGAAACGCGCTGCATTTGTGGTTTTCAATGCTTTTCTGTCTACTTTCACATCTCGAGACCTCTAAAAGCATCGCCAGTTCACAGTTTGTCGGGCTTCGCTAGACGTGCAAGATTTAGAGTAGACCATCGTGCAGGGCTTTGACAGTGGTTGTGTGTGCATTTGACACCTTTGCTTTGCGTTTGTATCTTCATTAACCTCACTGCATTCTGTCTCCTTTTCATTGGGAATGTGCTGTCGGTTCAGAGGGCCCTATAGTTTATAGACGGTCCCCAACTCTCTCCCATCCACGAACCACAGAGGAGGTGCCACCGAAAACAGCTGGTACAAACCTAAACTATAGAGCTGTGTTGGGCAATTAATGTCCAGTTCTATAGTTTGCGAACTGTGGTAACTTATTTAAGTGCCTATTTCTTGTCTTTTACTTTTTTCAGTGGTGGCAGTGTAATACTATTCAGTTTAAATTGGCCATTAAAGGGTGTATATTCATAACGGAGGTATTTATATGTAACAAAGTCATTAGATGATCCAGCAAGCACTTAAGTGAATGTCTAAATCACATTCCTTCTCTCCAATTTCTCCTTTTGATATGGATTTAATCTGCATTTTGAGCTAATATCAGCTACTGCTTAGCTTCACTGTTCAGCAGAACTCTGCTTTTGTTGGACATTTAGAGTAAAACGCAAAAGGTTATATCTGTAATCTGCCATTTTTATTTTGATTTCCTGTTTCTTCCATTCATCTGTCCTTCCTGTCCTCTTTTGAGTTGTGAATGTGTCACTCATGTCTTTTTTTTTTTTTTTCTACTCTCTCTGTGTGAAGCCTGTCTGCCTTGCTCTAAGTCGGCTGTATTCCCACCTCACCTCGTCCTCCCAGGTACTCATCGACCTCTGTTGTGTGAAAATAGCAGTTGTTGCCATTCGCAGTGTTTGAATTGTAAATCTGCTGCTGGAGTCAGTTGTAGATGCTACTGTCAGATCAAAGCAAGCGGGGCTGCTTTAACAGGAAGTGTGAAGAGAGATTAGGGCCTGAAATTAACCATACACTTAAGAACGCAGCTGAGGACAGAACATTTGCAGTTTTAAAAGTATTCTGAAAGGCTTTTCACGCTTGAAATTGTTAGGCCATTGTCATTTGTAACCCTTGGTTAATTTAAGTCTTAATTTCTAAAAAAAATTATACTGTATATAAATATACAGTAGTCAACATTTGAAGTTGATCAAAAAAGTTCAAGAACGCATTTTGGTTTTAGGACAACTTTGATGAAAGGTTTTGATCCACTTCAAATGTTGATTAGTGTATATGAATTCTGTTACTTGCCTCACAAATTTTTTACATTTAAAAAAAAAAAAAAATCTTAAAAATATAAACATTAAAATGTATATATAATTTCTATTTTTCAACAATTATGCAATCTCTTTTATTTAATTGTTTATTAATTTTATTTTATAATTGTATATATTATGTTAGTTAAATATTTTAGAAATTAAATGATATTATGCAATTTTTATTTAGTTTTATTTAATATAGATAGGATTAATTATTTTGTATATATGTATATATTTTCTTACTTAGCTTACCCCCGGTTTCACAGACAAGGCTTAAGCCTAGTCCTAGACTAAAATGTAAGTCTGAGCTGTTTCAACTGAAAGAAACTTGCAATGACTGATCTTAAAATATATCAGTGCCTTTGTTTTGTCTCAAAATGCACCCCAGTGATGTTTTATTTCTAAGTACGTTTATAAAAGTTAATTAAATGTCCTGATTGAACTATGGCCTAATCCTGGCTTAGTCTAAGCCCTGTCTGTGAAACCGGGCCTATATCCTCTGTCATGAGAGACATAAGGCACTGTTTATATATTATATCATTTTAAATGTGTATTATTGTTATATTATTAATAAATTAATTCATTTATTAAAATTTATAATTTAATTTTGATAATATTAAAATTAATTAAAAGTTAAATAAATTAATTTGTAATTAATACAATGTAATTTGTTTTAATTTTATATTTAAATTGATACATACTAAGGCAGTTTATGGTTGGCTGTCTGTTGCTAAATAACTTGATATTTTATTACAGGACCACATTGTTTCTTGGTTGTATATTTTGGCACCACAGTTTGGCTTTAGCACCCATCTAAAGGCATCATAACCCAAAGTTTAAAGCAGTGTGGCCTTAAAAATTACAAGTGTGAAATCTTATAAAAGACATTAACCCAGTATTAAACAGAGTGTGAAAAGCCTTTTATAGTTTACAGTTTGTAAATTTGAACATGTGAGAATAGTAATGCTGATATATGCCTTCTAATAATATACACAAGAACAACAGGCACATTTTAAAAGCACACGTATGTCTCATATCATGAATGCTCACAGGATCCCTTCATGAGACTTTCTCCTCTGTGTGATAATGTAGTGCACTGAGACACCTGCTGTTCAATTTGTGTACTTACAGCCAGACTCCATGGCAAAGCATATGTCTGTGAAACCTGACCAAACGCTTGAGTTCATGTTTTACATTTGATAAATGTAAATTAAGATTAAACAATTATTGTGAAGGTAATTGATTCGATTTAGAAACAGGCAACAGTTGCGACTGGTGTTACATAACATCTCTCTCCTGCAGGCATCGACAAGGAGAACGTTGAGATTTCTCCCACCTCGACTCTCTCCACCAGTGGGCGAGCGCGACACGGGTCAGCCAGCCAGGTGCAGAAGCAGCGCAGTGCAGGCAGCTTCAAACGGCCAAGCATCAAAAAGATCGTCTGAGAAGATTTGAAGCATTTCTACCTACTCCACGGCCATCGTTCTTCTCCACGAATCCTTTTTGCTTTCCGTCGTCCAGTTAACAAGGTTCCTGCATTGAAGAACCGCTTAAGTGTTTGTTTTTTTAATACCAGTTGAAGCTTGCCACACACTTGCCTAAATGAACTACTTCAGGAGAATGCACTGAACTCTCCATGTTGCACTCAACATCGAAAATGTCTTGGGACCGACCACATTGAAATGCTAAATCTGTCCAGTTGAGGCGTCCACTCTTCGTTTTGCACAAACTTGCGATTATGTCCTCATCGATGTCTAAAAGAAACAAGAATGAGAAACTGATCTGATCAACCACTACAGCAAACAGATGACCAACCGTGTGGAGACTCGCAGGCTCATTATCCTGGCCTGGCATCCGGCCTTTTTCCATTTTGTCCCGGACCTAATACGGGATGGACGCGTGGCCTGTCCTGTCCTGATATCCACAGGCTTGAAATCTGGACGGCGATCCAAGATTATATGTGTACTATACTATTGACGATAATAACGATCACGTTTTGGGTTCTTATTTTATCCATTGTGTGCCTTTGTCAGGGTTTTCAGCTGTGTATAGTTTGTAAAATAGGCAAGACCTTGCTAAGGAAGGGAAAACAGGTACTAATTATGAAAACGTGTTGCGGCTTTAACATTTACCATATGTCCATACGTCGCTACAGTGTAAACTGTACCATGTGACCATCAACTACGAGAATATCATATTGCAGCATCTAAATATTTATTCTGTAAATGTAGATAATGTTTTCGGAGATCACATGAAGGTTTGCTTTGCGATCGTTATCATCAGTCGTAAAAAAACAATTCTAGAAGAGCAGCGGATAAGTATTTTTTTCTCCCAAAATGCACAAATCAAACATGACAAATTGGCATTAATATTCACGTTTTAGCATTGTCTCACTGTGGTGCAATATGTTTTTTTATTTGTTTCGTTGAACACTATGCGTGTATACAAATTGCACATGATTTAAGTGTGTGATCAGGAAATATCCATGCACACTTTGACCTTCCCCTGTTCCCGTCTCACTAACAGCTCACGTACGGCACAGGAATCTCAATCCCACCACAAGCTGACATAGTAACATTGCACCAAAGACTAGTTTGCAATATTGTGAGGGGAAACTGTTGTGAACTCCATTTTGTATATTTTATGTCTGTCTCGTCTTTGTTGTATGCCTTAAATAATTATTTCTTCCATACAGTTCTCTCTAGCTTTGTAACCATGTTTTTGGCGTTTAATTTAATCGTTTTCTCACTCGTCGCCTAACTTGTGAATTGCAAAATTAAACAATTGTGCCATTTAAGTTTGAATAAACATGCCATTTGCAGGGCTTCACGGTGGATTTAACATACAATGGCCATCAAAATTGAAGTGGGCGTTTTTTTTTTTTTTTTTTGTGCAATATGTTTTCTGCATTACTTTTCTGTCATTATTATGCCAATCTGCAAATCTACAAGGATGAAATGGTAGTGTACCTAGTAACAGACTCAAGTACATTGTCTCTTTGAAATGCTTATTAAAGGGAAACTTGTATTACTAAAGAAAAGGGTACCTGCCAAATGTTTGAGGATGGAATATTTATGCATAATTTTATGTTTCTGAAAGGATTGCATTGAAATACTAGATGTTTCGCACTTAAAATTGGGACCAAATCAATGTCATTTTTCCATTTCATTTGTTGATTTATTTTACATTTTCATATGTTTTTCAACGTACTATACCGCAGATCCAAAAAATGTACGTTCATGCTGACTTGTGGTTATTTAAGTATTTACAGCGAAATATCATCTCAACAGCAGATTTCAGATCACAATGATCAAAAATTAAACTTGAAATGTTTATTCCTTCTCTATATGTCGTAATGCCGAATTTCACATCAGTCCATGTCAAATTTACAATTTTTAAGATAAATTGAAAATATGAAAGAACAATGACCCAATCAAGTGTTTGAAGTATAAGATTTGTTTTCTTTTTTTGCATCATTACTCTGAATAATCAGAATATAACTCCTTTTTCTTGAATCTTAGATGTTGCATTGCTACTACCAATCTAAAACTGACCTAATCTGATGTGTCAAAACTTTAAGACCATAATGAAGGCACAGTCTTGACCGCCATGACGGCAGATAGGACACGTGACATGCCCCTAAGCCTTTTAAATTGCATATGTAATTAAACTGTCTTATGTTCTCATCATAAACAGACTAAAAATGTGGTTTATTTTATATAATTCAAAATGTGTTTGTCTGATGCATTGCCACATTTTTAATTGCATTGGTCATCTGTAAACAATGTATCTGTCACCTGTAAATATGTTTGTGTAAAATTGGAAGGTATATAAATACAAGTGTAAATATATGTGATATTGTATTACTTGCTTTTTTGTAAAGCGGTTAGTTGCTGTACATGTATAACATGGCAATTTAATTATACCAGTGTTCGTAATAAAAGTTTCCCTCAACCCTGTTACCCTGCTGTCTAACATGTGGAATCAATTTTTACTCTACATTTCTAACTGGGGTTTATTAAAGGGAAAGAAATGTTTAAATGCCAAGAACATACCTGTATCAGATGTTTATCACCTCAGAAACTGCCAAACAACCTGTGCAAAAACTGTTTTAGACAATGAAGTTTTAAAGATTTTGTATTGATAAATTTGTCAAAAGACTTGACTATAACCTCACTTCAGGGGCATTGTAATGAAATCTAAATGATAAGAGATACTCTGTTGATTAAATTAATAAACTTTAACATTTAAAGAGATTACATTTCCACAATCTCTTGATGCATCATGGTAAATGAGCATCAATGGTTAGAGTTTGGTTTTGCAGTATTTCTATTAATCCTGTATATATGGAAGAACAAAAGTACAGCACAACTGCAACATCTGTTAAAACCAACTTTAACCAAATGAATAAACAAAACAAGAAAGCAAATAAGACGCTCAAAACCGTCTTTTGGGAGGGCCTAAATGTTTGACTTTGGAATCTGAACTGAATTGTGAAAGTGTCCTTTCACAGGCTAAATAATCCATATAGATCATTTACATCTGCTTTAGGGAGACTGACAAATTTGAGCATATCTATATATTATTTTATATTAATATATTTTTAAATAAATATTGTGTACTAGATAGTTCAGCATTTCCATCAGCTTTTAATTTTTCTTTTGCAAGTTTACTTAAATGTTCCATATAGTCTCAATTAATATGAGATCATATGTATAATAATTTGCATGTATACAAAAATCAAGAAGATTTAAATGCCGGTTAAAATCGTTTTAGATAATCTTTTTTATAACAAACAGATCATTACTGTGATCTTTTAAAATGTGGCAAACCTCCAGTGTACCATGCTTTATCATATCCAGGGGCAAAGTTCAAAGTTTAGCCAATGTCAATAACATTAAATAACTGCTGCTGTTTGTACTTTGTTTTACTTTACCTTTAAACATATTTTGAGCTTCAATCCTTGAATCTATTTAGAGTCTTTCTGTCACATTAACTTATTATTCCCTTTATATTATTAAGAAACGACTCCGTAATGTCCTCAGCAGCAGCCTCGTGAAGTCCGAGACCACTGTGATCTCGCGATGATTTCATTCATTAATACTGATAGCGGACTTATCGCGAGATTTGATCAGCTGATGCGTCTGTTTTTAGAGTGTGCGTTAGGACGGTCAACACGTGGGGAGGAGAGACAAGAGACACATATACACACACACGAAGCGGGGGGACACGTTTGGATTGTGCTGGGCCTTGAACACGTAACATTAATATTACACGGTGGCGGTGCGAGGGACGCATAAACACAGTGAGTATAAACCGTGAGTTCGGGTTTTTAACTTAACGTTACCTCATATATGCTGATAGGTGAAGCTTAAATAGCGCAGAGAGGGAGCCCATTTTAGCCGCCTCTCTGATTAGTCCTGCTGTCGCCTTTTGCCTGACATCCAAGCAGATTTTAACCATCTCACATGCATCCATTTCATCTTCAAAAATGATTTCCACCTTCATTGGTTCGACAGCGTATGTTTGACATTGCGCCAGTGCTATCCAGTGCTTTAGCCATAGCGGCTAACGGTGTCGCCAAATCTGACTTCAACTCTAATGGATAAATAACAGGTCTTGCACATTAATTAAAGGCGTCTAATTGAGGAACTGCAGTGAAATCTATCATTATTAGCTAATAGACCTTATACTATTTTGCCAAAAAAATCATCTTGACCACCTTCAGCTGCTACGACCATGTTTTGAAACATAGTAACGTTACCTAACGTAGTTTTTAAGTTGATCAGTAACGTTAGCTGGTTGGCCAGGTTAAGTTACATATTCCACAAACCATCTTGACCATTTTAAGATGGTTTCACCAGCTGGTAGCTGATTTGCTGCTGGTCCTACCAGCTAAGGACCAGCCAGAAGCCATTATAATCTGGATTTTCCTCTAGGGAATTGTCGTTTTCATATTTTAAGGTCCAAATCCTAATGTTACTTGGAGCTATTATCATTAGTGTGGTCATTTTGGAGTATGACAGGGGAACATATGCGCTTTGTTCTTTGCGCCTTGAAGTCAACTCACACCTTCATTCAGCTGAATTATGTACCGAGCGGTTTCTGTGAACTCATGGATAATTCAGGGCCGTTGTGAAGGAGGAGGACTTGGTGGAGGGTTACCCCGGTGAAATCGGTTTAAAGTCCAGATACTTGAAGCGGTCAGTACTTCAGACGGAATAGCTGCATGGGGTTGTAATTCATTCAGCGGCCTACCACGCGTACTGTAGGTCAATATCACCTCGCTAACTGGCTATGCGTGCGTTTCTTTATTTAATCACCTCGGTTATGTGTGTGGTTTCATTGCTGTCATAAACCGTGGAAGCTTCTGCTTTTATTTCTCTCATTTCGCTTATCAGTCCTTATAGCAGCAGTGAACAGTTAGCCTGACTGCTAACACGCGCAGCATGCAATGCAACCTCGCAGACATCTGGCCGCAAGGTGTCTATTGTCAAGACGTGCACTTTTATGCACAAATTATGTCGTGTTATATCATTGACTTTCGCCGCAGTGCCCGTGTGATAAAACGCTCTCCGGTGTAATTCTCCAGCAGCAGCCGGTGCGCGTCAGTATCACCTCAAGCGCCGGAGTGTTCACAGGTTCGCTTTTGTATTCTGAATGCAGCAGCACTAGTAAGCCGCTTACTTGCGATCAATGGGTTCGTATGTAACGTGTTGCTACGGTGCCCTCTCCGTTATCTCCACACCTCCCCAAGGTCGAACGGCCACCGTGCAGCACGCGCTCGGTTCTTTCTCTATGGTCGCCTCGCGCACGCGCCCAGGCCGTGATCTGACAGCGAGCGTTAACTCGGCGGGCGTTTATTTAACCTCGTGCTGAAGGTGAACACAGGGCTGAAACTGGTTCAGGAGGACTTTACTAGGCAGAAACTACAGCATGCGACTACATTCGGTTAACATGGCTGCTTGGAACGTGCTCTCGAGACTGATAGCGTTAACAGACAGTGTAGTATTAATATTATGGCTCTTGCATTGTGACCTACCCTCCATAGCTAGTGCTATTACAATTTCTTGCAGTAGAGAAAAGTAAGATCAACTAATAATGTCTGATATGTAGAAATTGTGTTTGGTGAAGTGGGACATCATTTGTGACGCTTAAAATAAATAGTGTAAAACTTTAATTGATGGTGTTTTTTTGTTCAATTACTGGGGTCAGAATAAATGCTGTATAAAATATATTTTCTAATGTACATTTTCTAAGAGGTTGGTGGATTTTGTAACCCTGTCATCAAAATATGGTACGTTTCTAAATGCAGTCCAAGACCGACTTTTTAACTGCAATCTTCCTTAATACTAATATTAAACTTAAGAGCGATGCTGTCGCTTAGTAGGGACTAGCTACTTTGGGGCCAGATTTTGGTTTGTTGTCATTTATAAACAATATTTCTCCATAATATTTGTTAGTTAATTTTGAGCTTGAGGAATGTGGTCAACACTACGAGCTGAGTAATTTACTAATTTTCCTGCTATGCTGTACAGAGACATCAACTGATATATTATAGAGAATATTACAACTTTGATATGGTCAGCATTATGTTTGACATTGATCTCGCTAATGATTTGAGGAACTTTACAATAATTGATGCTTCAGGTTCTGTTAGCATGGCACTTAAACAGGGCTGTAACCACCATAAACAATTAGAAATTGCCAAATTTTTCATATTCTTCCTACTGCTCTGCTGCTGTCTAGGATGATAAGTTTTAAAAGTTATAAAAACTAAGTTATATCTTCAGCGGTCTATCAGCGCTCAATTTCAAAATGATGAGATGGCCAATAAAATCAGACAAGGTAGGCCTGCGGTACATTATGTGCTTAGTTAAATTTTCCAGGAATGCTTAAGTAATTGATATAATTCATAACAGAATATGATGAGATCAGATTTTTACAGAGCCATTTACAGCAACAAGGTATGCAGGTACACTGAATGAGTGCAAATTTAAAAAAATAAAAAAGCAAATAGTTAAAATGGTCAAGACATGGTTATAACTTTGTACTTAAATATATTTTGATACTGAGTTTTTAGTGCATTTCAAAATGTTTTCCACATTAAGAACCAGTTTTGGTTTCTTTCTAGCGATATATTTGTCATTCCTTACGCTACATGCTCAGTAGTCACTATTTATTGACCGTCAGAGAGGCTAACAGCAGGCTGTCTTCTGAAATGCTATCTGGAAGCTGAAGAGAAATGGAAACCCCTTTATCTTTGGTTACTATGTACAGGAGTGAATGGGAGGGGTTTGTATATGATGTGTTCCTCCTCCTCTGGAGACTGGGATTTGCTGTCCCCGTGATGGAAATGCATGCATGAATGTCCTTTTTTAACTCTGAAAGGATGCCCCTCCTGGCCAATAGCAGTGAGGTAGACATTGCACGTAGCTCTCAGCACCCTCTGAGGTTGAATGTCAGCCATGTGATATTGTCCCTGAAGTTTCTGCATGGCTGCCCAGAACTCTCCCCTCTCTCACTGTAAAGCAGTCAGGCCAAAAGTGCTGCAAACAAAGCAATATGTAATTTATTTAAGATTCCCAAGTTTTGATTACCTGCTTCTATTATTTCTAGATCTCATTCTTTGTCTTGCAAGGATGCAGTATATTTTTATTGCATACCATGTAATCATCAGTATATATAATAATTCCATGGAAGATGTTTTAGTGCCCATGCATCTTACATAACCATGAGCTAGTTGTTTTCTAGATGATACACATACTTGGGAACAAGACAAATGAATGAATGTTGACCAGGGTGTAATTTCCCAAGATGAGGATGAGTCACCCATTCTTTAACTTCTTCCCAAAGGCAACACATCTTAAACCAGGAGTAAAACCTTTTATTACACTGCTCTCTGGAATACTTTCTGATTGGCCTGTCTGTGGTCAAGTGTTTTCAACTAGTTTCCAGCCAAAAATGCTGTACTCAATTCATGTCTCTTAAATCACTCTGAAAAAAATAAATAAAACAATAAAAATCTACACTCTTCAATACGTCATGTCCATTTACTCATTTAAATTAGGTAGCTGTTGTAAGCTGGGATAATGTACAGTAATTCAGTTATTGCTAAATAAGTAACAAGGTTTGCAAGTTTGCACAGTTTTCATTAAATAAACATTAAAATAAAAAAACACCAGAATGACGGAATTAGTAATAGGATTACAACTAGACCAAATTCATGCATTAGTGGTTGGGTACTTTTGCGACTAAATGTTGATTTGTAGTTAATGATAAACTTTAGTTTCTTGTATGTAAAAAAAAAAAAAAAAAAAAAAAAATGTGTGTATATATGTGTGTGTGTGTATGTGTGTATATATATATATATATATATATATTTTAGAGGTCGACCGATAGTGGATTTTACCGATAGCTAGGTTGGACCACACTGGCCGATACCGATTAATCAACCGATCGTTTTTAAAATAGATACTGAATGAAAACTAAATAGAGCTTTACTATTTAAAAAAAAAAAACAGTAACAGTACTGAACTATACTTTATAAATGAATAAAAATTTAGTATTAATATTTATTACTATATTGATTATTAAAGTTATTTCATAGTTTACAAATGTTAAAAGAAGAAACTTTAAAATTTAAAAATGAAGCCTATTAGTAAATGTTGAAATGAAATGAACACACTCTAACAAGGAACAATACTTCTACAGCTTTCGTTAATGTTACAAATGGACTCTTATTAAGTATTACCATTTCATTTCAACAGTCATGCTTAAAGATGGCCATCTTGAAATACCTACAAAAGGCCATATTAAAATTACATGCACAGGTTATTGATATTGTATGTGCACTCTTTATTTGCTGCCATTTTAGAACACTGCATGATTATCTAATTAAAATATAAACAAATATGCAAGTGAGTGACACTGTGCAAAAGCACAGCGCTGCGTCTTGGAGAAGTCACGGGTATCACACACACACACACACACACACGACGCGTCACGTTCAATTTAAGCAGCGGTCTAAAACTGTTTATTTAATCACCAAACGGACATAAGTTTGCTTCAAGAATGAATTGTGTCATAAATGAGTTTGAAGTTCGGTGTTTAAATAACAGAGCAAACGGAAAGAGAAAGCGCGATCTGTATTACAGCTCTCTATATGAAGCATACAGACTGTATTAGAGCCACGGAAAGACAAACGTTTTGCTGAAAAATGCACAATACATAATTTATAGCCTAGGGCGAAGTCATTATGTACATTAACAATGATTTGGGACAAATAGGCTATAATGTTATTTAATGGGAAACTATGTGAATGGCGCTCTGTTCCGCGGCAGGATTTTCTGTCGGCTGCATTTAAATGCGCGTTTGAAGTTTCCCGCTCTGTGCAGCGCGCAGTGTCACATGCCAAAACAAACAACATGTGCTGTCAGTGATTTCCGCCTCTAGAGGCCGCTCTCATACTGTATAATGATAGCCGACCATTCTCAACCACTCCAGCAACAGACGCAACACGAAAAAAAAAAAAACAACACCGAAAACTATCGGCATGGATTTTTGCCGATAACCGATTGTTCTGCAAATCAACTATCGGTGCCGATTAATCGGCAAAACCGATGAATCGGTCGACCTCTAATATATATATATATATATATATATATATATGTATATGTGGGTAGTTGACGTATCAATGTGTCCTATGGTGTGACGAAAAAAAGAAAAAACTGAAACATTGAAGATAAACCTCTCTCATGCTATTTGTAACTTAAGAATGAAAATTCTTTTTTTTTTTTTTTACATTTTTGCTGTCACACCATAGGACACAGGCCAATTTTTATTTGTCAACTATATATATATATATATATATATATATATATGTGTGAGAGATAGATAGTGGAATATTTAGGATGATCTATAGACAGAAATGCAATATAATATACATAACTACGTTTTCAGAGGAGTATAAAGACCTTACATAATGAACCGTTCTGTTATTATTACCTTAGAATGAGCAATTTATATATACATACTAGGGTTGTGCCGATAGACGATAGTATCGTGTATCGACGATAGTCAGAGATATCGACAATAGCAAATGTCTTTGTCGATAGTCAAGACGATGTTAGGCTCAATCTCCTATTAATGTATAAAACGTATTATTATTATTGTTAGGTGGCCTATTATTATTGGGCTATCAAATTGCCCCGCTATTTCACCTCAGTGCCGCACTTCACACACACGCGCAAATGAGGAATAAAGTATACTTCGGCCATCCGAGCACCGTCCTTATTACGTCATTTTCGTCATCAAGAGGGCTCGCGGACAGTCGCGTCCGAGTTCAGGCAATTTTTTGAGACCACGCAAGTCAAGTTGGTGGTTCTGCGCATGTGTTGAGCTCGTCCGCACTCTTCAGCGGCTGAGTATACTTTGAATGCTGCGCGGACGCGGCTGTGCGCGAGACGGAACGGAACGCGGAAAGTGAAGTATACCCGGGACTATAGGCTTCTCCTCCTCATTGGAAATGTTTTAAGAACGGACTCTAAAACTAAGCCCACATCAAAATTGAACTGCAGGGTGATAATCTTTATTTGCAAATTAGGCTATGTCAAGAGTGCAAAAAGAGACATCTTTTAGACATCTTCTTGAACAGCTTCGAGCTATGAATGAACATGACGAAACTGCACCGGCAGCATTTCGTTTTCTTTACAGCACATTATCAAAACACATGGATGCTTATTCTTCATCATTGTTATTATAAAAATATGCAGTTAATAAGTTATCAGTCTAAAACTGGGCTCGTCATGGGGCGCGCGGTCCGGAGCGCTGTATGACTGATGTAGCCTGCCTATCCGTTTAATTTAACTTTACTCCAAATATATGAACTTACCTGAAAATACTTTTATATTTAACTTGTTCGTTTATGTCCAACATTTAGTGTTAAACTGTTGCTCCTTAAAATAAATCTACTTTTGATTTTCACCTTGACTGATTTTTAGACTGATAACTTCCGCGGCAAACCTGTCACAGTAGGACGCGCGGTCCTAATAGCGATGTACTGCTGTATCCGAATATGAAATAGCTGTTGTAAATATTTTTATATTTAACATGTTAGTTTTTCAGTGTGTTTGAAAGTATATTATTTCGGTTATTGGTACTTCCAGGCTCTCTCTCATGCACGCGCGGTTTAAAATCACCAAATAGTTATGAAATAGCCTATGACAAGTACAGAGAGTCTCTCTCTTGCCCCCACCCACCCATGCACGATAATATCGTGTATCGGCGATCTCACAGGCTGGCGATATGACGATATGAAAAATGACCATATTGCCCAACACTAATACATACACCGCTGGGTCCCCTTACATGGAAGTCGTCACCATGTTTGTACAGTAGCCCTTAACGGACAAACTGCTCTACAGAGCGCGTTTCGTCACTGTTGTTCTTGCGAAAAAACACTGACACGATGAACAAGTAACAGTAATATTCGCAATGACATCGGTTTATTGAATATTTATGTAAATATAATTCCTTAATTTACCTTTGTAAAGAAACCTCATTGCTCTCTGCGGTCTCAGACGACGGCATCTTAGCCCTGTATCGGCCACCGTAGCTTCTTTAAAGGGAGGGGTGAGCGGGGGACTGAGCCGTTGGATGCAATTCGCAACCTCAACCGCTAGATGCCGCTAAAATCTACACACTGCACCTTTAATGTCCATGTCAGGTTTATTGTTTGTCCTTTATAGTGTAACATGTCACCAAAATTTCCTTTGATTCATCTTGCTTTGACACTGTTTGTCTAATCAATTTTCCTTGTGTTGATCTGCAGGTGTAGCTGCTAGGGTCTAGAGGAGATGCCACTGAGGTTCCGGTCCTTTGTTCCGTATACGCTTCCTGGAGTGCTGGCGCTCATAGGCTGGTGGTGGTACATCTCCCGCAAGAAAGAGCGAATCACCAGCCACGACAGTGAAGAGGGGTCAGTTATGGGCTTGCGAACCTCCTCTGGCGAGGGCAGCAATGGGATGGTTGACAAGAGCTGCCCCGCTGCCAGCAGCACACACCACAGAACCAGCCGAGACCGAGTCAATGCCAAAGAGCACAGACCTGTTGAGCAGGAAGTTGTAGCGGAGATACACACAGTGCTAAAAGCCACTGCGGGGGAGGTTCTCAGCACCCCTCCAGTTGTGTTGGCCAGTGGACAGCTAAGCGCTCCTCAGAGTGGTACAAAATCAGTCCCCCCACAAAGCCACCCAGAGACAACAACTCCTGTGTCATCTTCAACCCCAACAAAAACAGTGGAGGAGAGCACTCATCACAAAGGACCAGAGGCCAGCATTGGCAACAAACCTTTAAGCCAGTTACCGTCAGATCTAGCAAGCACTGGTTCAATCAAGAAGCAGGTCGAAAACCAACCACTAACTAAGCAGCGTCCCGCAGAGCTAGCTAAAGCAGAGCGGCCTGAACCTGAGGGAGAGGTGGCCGCTGAAACCTCAGCACCGACTTGCACTCAGAGTCTCCCTGTTGACCTTTTAAAAGCTGAGCTGCCCTCCGCTACATCTTCAACAGAGAGCGAGGGTGTCTTGCTGGAGACATGCAACCTGAAAACGCCACTAACTCTGACCTCGTTCCCTAATTCCACCAGCACACCCCTTTCAGAAAGCTCCACAGAGGCTCAGCACCATGAAAACGGAGACCTGGGCTTGCTGGCCGAGACCAGTCCAGACATGCAGGAGCTCCAGCGTCTCGCGGCGGGGCTGATCACTGAGGTCATCTCGGCAGCCACCCAGGAGGTCATGGCGGTCAGCAGCTGTGAGTCCCGGTACAGCAAGGGCTCCGAAGCGTCCGACAGCAGCACGCCGGCTGTAAATGGTAAGAAAGTGGAGTCGTGTGTACCTCCAGAGAGCGTGGAAAGCGCAGAGTCACGGGCGGTGCAGATAGCAGAAGACGTCATCAACGGTTGTTTGGCCCCTTCGCTCTGGAAGATGCCAGAGAATGAGAAGGAAAGAGGCTCGTTGACTGTGCCGTCTGGGGAACAGTTGGAGTCCACGCCGGTTTTGGCCAAGCTGCAGGCGGAGGAAGCTCTGGTGGAAGACTCAGGATGTAGCACGGGCCAGTCCGAGGATGGCATCAGCAGCGAGGAGCTCCACAGCACAGGGTTGTCCTCGAACGTGTCTGAGAATAAAGAGGACCTCATTCAAATTTCAGGGACTTGTAGGGCCTCTGAGGGTCAAAGAGATGGACTGCAGGAGTGTTTAGCTCTAATTGCCCCTCAGGAGTCTCCGCTTACCGCAGAAAACGTGGCTACGGTTTGTGAGGCAGCACGGTTGAATGGAACAGGCTTTAGGAATGGCGCCGCTAGTGAGGTAGAAGCTGACCAATCAGGAGGTGAGTTACAGTTAATGAGAATTTAACGATAGGGCTTAAATGGGTAGTTAACGCAACAATGACGGTTCTGTCATTTAGTCACCCTGAAGTCATTCTGAACCAGTTTTACTTTCTTCTCTAGATCCCAAAAATATAGTGCCTCGCACTCCTGAATTAATCATAGGGATGTTGGATAAGTACAAAAATATAAATCCTGCACACTTCTAAGTTTGCAAAATCAGAAACATATTTTAATGAGTAACTTCATCAGTTAACCTTACTCAGGCAAGATATAAAAAGAAAGGCACTTTGTTCATATAATTAAAGTCAGTGGGGTTCATTGTTTTTGACCCCATAGTCTTTCACTAAACGGACCAGAACTGTTGCAACATTCTTCAAAATATTGTGTATTGTGTGTTGTAGGAGAAATACAATCAAAACAGATTTGGAGTGATATGAAGGAGAGTAAAGGATGACAGAATTTTAATTTAAGCGTGAACTGTGAATAATGTGAATTCAGTTCATTTCAATGGTCTCAGAGCATCTTGCAGTCTCGGTAGGTTGTTTGATTGCGGTCCACTTAAAAGTGTGGGTTGCGGTATGCTCATTGTGCATTGTTGATACAAATCACTCTAGGTTTGCTTTTTCCCTACATAATTCACACATTGCATCGTGCCAAGTGTTTGCTGGTGCAAATCAAGCATAAAGGAAATTTCCGCAAAAGTTTTCATCCAAAATGAAGGTGCAAAGGTCTGAGATTAGTTACTAACATGCTTGCTGTTTCAATTAGCTTTGTTTTTTGTTTAAATCCAACAAATGTCCAACAAATCCAACAAATGTCAAGTCCTCTTCTTGACATTTGGCCAAATGTAGTAGTACAAAAAGCCTGAGTCAAGGGTACCTCTCAAACTGTGAATAGACTCTTTGGAAACCTCAGATGCTCAAATTCCCAAACAGCGAATGTTACATGAGCACAACTGCATGTGCACGGCTGTTTTTACCGCTCCCTACTACAGCAACTTCCTTACATGGATATCAGAGCCATCTTGCTTTTTTAACTCCCCCTGTTTACGAGCAGGTGTTGGAAATGGCCAGGAGTAAGTCTGTTATTAGTTAGCCAGCAGGTGTTTTCACCAGAACGTGGTGATACTGACACACTGACCATTTGCAGTATTTTTTATGACAGACTGAGTATTTCTCTGTTGATTTGATGACAGGAAGCACCCGTGTGGGGGTGTGAGTGATTTGCCTGAACCCTTGTGAGGTGTCATCACACCAGCTCCTGCTATCTCCATATTGTGACCTAAGAAGGGTGTGGAGTAGGGATGTTC